>JAYKKI010000053.1:3257500-3762500 GCA_039881145.1 Druceiella hillmani | reverse complement strand
TCAAAAATATTAATGAAAATGGTACCTCTTATCTTATTAGCTTAAGAATTGCAGGTAAATCTCATACTATTGGCGAAAATTTAGTTTTGCCATTGATTCAAAATGCAGTTGGAGCGATATTTGAAGAAAAAGAGGTGAAGGAAATTGAGCGTATACCACTTTCTAATAATACTGTTTCACGAAAAATTTACGAGACATGGGCCGAGGAAGAGTTAATTTGGAGAGTAATAAGTAGTAAATATTTTTCATTACAATTGGATGAGTCTACCGACGTACAAAGTCTATGTCAGTTACTTGTTTTCGTGCCTTATATATGGAAAAACAACACGCATGAATATATCTTGATCTGCAAAGCAAATAGTTGTGGAAAGGTCGAAGAAATTTTTAAAGAAAATGATACTTATATAATAGAGAAAGGTTTGCAATGTAAATAACTGTATCGGCAAATGCACTGATGGAGCTCAAGCTATGTGTGGCAAAAATTGTCACAAGAGTTCTAAACGAAGCCCCAATACTTCGTGGCCGCATTGTAGCCTTCACAGAGAAGCGTTGGTTGCAGTCATAACCTGATGATTTAAAAAGTGTACTAAATACTGCTGTAAGAATTGTAAATTATATTATAACGCGACTCTTACAAACACGATTATTTTAAAAGTTGTGCGAAAAGATGGGTAGCCTTCATAAATCCCTTCTTCTGCATACAGAGCTGCATTGGTTATCAAGAAGGAAAGTACTAACAAGATTAGTAGAATTACGTAGTGAAGTTACAGTTTATATGGAAGGAAAAAAATAATATATTTAATCTCTACTGGATGAAAAATTCATTCTCAAGCTCATATATTTGACAGATATTTTCTCAAAGTTAAACGAACTCAATTTATATCTGCAAGGATCAGATGGATCCGACATTTTTCACGACAAAATTCGAGCGTTCATGAAAAACTCATGTTGTGGAAGAAATGTATCGAGGAAAACCATTTCAAGATAACATACAAATTGAACTGTCAACAAAAGCATGTGAAGAACTTATTGATTAATCAGAAGAATTTATCAGTCGCTGGAAAACACTTTTGATCGCAAGCAACTATCCAAATTCTGGCTTTCAGTCGGTGACACCTTTCCCTCTCTTTCTGCCGCCGTCACAAAAGTCCTTCTCCCCTTCACTACGTCATACTTATGCGAAGTGGGATTTTCAGCCATGGTTCATATTTAAACTAAATACAGAAATAAATTGGACGCGTCGAATCCATTGCGATTAAAAGTGACTAAAATTGAAGTCAACGCTAAAGCTATAATGACAAGAAATAGAAAACAAGTACTTGTTCCACAAATATACAAAATATCATTCAATTCTTTCAGAATGTACAAGTGATGTACATCCTGATCCATTGAATAATATTTTGTTATTTCGAGTAAATAAAAAATTCGATTATAATTAGTTGCTTTTCTTTAATAAAAATACATTCACACATTTAAGATACGTATAAACAAGAGAATGCTGCAGCAGAATATAACGCACGTTTTATTCTGCTGCAGCATTTACTATTATTTTTTATAGATGGATCTGAGTGCAGACTACTTTGGGAGCCACTGGTTTAAGCTGATTGTTACTCAGTACTTTAGGCGCTATTTCCTTGATTTGTATAATTTAATATGTTTCATTTTTATATAATTTCGCATCATTTGATATGGTGTGATTTACTTGATTATATTCAATTTATTATTTTAATTTCCGTTTACTTAATTTTGTTTTTACTACTAATTATTGGTTGTATCATTAGCAATGTTACCTTAAAACAGTTTGATTATATTGTAATTCAATTATGACAGAATTGTTTGTGTGTCAATCAATATGTTTAAATAAAATGAAATTTCTACGCAATGGGCCAACGGCATCTGCATAGCAATGGACTAATTGTACGACCTGCTACTGTGTTTTCCTCTACTTTCGCAGTACCCGTTTGCTTGTAAGTGTGATTTTTTTTTTAAATATTTCCTAAAGAATTATTCTTTCGTGACTTAACAATTGAATTTAGCCATAATTTTACCATCTACAGAAAAAGGGGCCAATTTTCTTTAGTATTTTCGTCAAATAACACAACATTACATATTTCCAAACACGATGGGAACTATAATATATTGAAAAATAAGCTAGATCTATTTACTTATACAAATGTAGATGACCACTTTACTGCTACCCATCTACTCATATGTTACATGACATTCCTATTCTCACCTGTAAATGTGATTTCGAACTGATTTACTTTAGGGTCATCAGTTATGAGATCCAAAATTACTGCTTCAGTTCGTAGATATTCATTTAAAAGAATCCGGTGTGGTCTAGCGTATCCCGCAATGTCTTAAGTCAATTTCAGTACGTAAATTTGGTACGAAAAATATAATCTCAGTCTGTCTTTAGTTGTAGTTATAGATAACAGCTATTTCCAATTGACGAAAATTTCTTGTGTCGTATACATGTATTGTACAGTTGTTGCACATTTTCATTTTTATTTTGTCCCGTAAGTTTTACATAAATTTGTAGAAAATTAAGTATCTGCTAAATAAAAGTCTTTGGAGTGACTTGATAATTGCTCAAAGCGAACTCCACTACAACTTTAAAATTTAAAAAAAAAGATAAAAATCACGATAATAGTCATAGTGCTGGCTTTATTGAAAAGGTAATTTTATGCCCTTCGTGTTTAAATACGATTTTAAGCATATGTGTGCCTCGGCTGGCTCGAATGAAGCACAATCTAGAAGTTCAATTCTCAGTCCACTTCTAAACTACTATTTCGAACAATGGGGGTCGTATATTGGCAATAACATAGCGAATGTTGTCTTCCAATACGCTGGACCACATCGGTCTATGATTTATTGGCATATCCTAGCAACTTCGCATATCCCCACAGAAAATAATCCATAGGTGCGATATCACACGATGGACAAGGGCATTATGAGAAAATATGCACTCATCGAATGTTTGCTGCAGTAAATTGATTGCGTCCCATACTTTCTGGTTTGTTGCACCATCTTGTTGAAATCAAAGCTTTTCAAAATTAATGTCATTCAAATAGGGAACAAAAAAGTCAGTAACAATATACCTAAGGTACTCTTCATTGATTTTATTGGTTTCGCCGGCCTCATCGGATCAATGATTCCATTAGTCCATAAAACACACCAAACAGTGACTTTTTGTAGATATAATGGCGTCTCAATAATGGCATTAGGATTGCGCTTCATTTGAGCCAGCCACGGCGCCCGTGTGGCATCCATTATTTAAAAAACCCTGTGCATTTAAAAAATGCTTATGCAATTTTTTTAACTTTTATGTTGGTCATTGCCTTGACTGCAATGCGATGATTACGGTTAATTTAAAGGCGGATGGCACGGAGCAAGAATTTTTTGTAATAAATTAAAATCGTGCACTTTTTAAATCGTTGCACGAGCTATGGTCGAGCATTCACCGTATTGAAGAATCGACAACATTATCTATTCTGCGCGTGCACTCACGCGCATACTAATGCAAATTATATTTAGGGTGGAGACGCACCAAGTAATCTATTTTCATGGAATGAAGAAGTAAATCTTGTGAATTTTGAATTCGAGGTAATTTAAAAAAATCGCCAATCGATTTTAAAAAGTCTTTCATTGGTAGATAGGTAATACTCTACAATCTAGCGTAGATTACTTTTTGTCAAATTTTATGCCACAGAAAAGATGCAAAAGGAGTCGAAATTATAAAAGCAGGAAAAATGTCTACAGGTTACAAAAAATCCTGAATTTTGGGGCGTTGGCGAAACAGCGAGCGTTGCCAAAGCACATATTCGGTATATCTCAATAATTCGACCGAAATACTATTCGCCTTCAAGCGGTTGCCGCTCTCGATGTAAGTATTTAACATTAAAGTGATTTTCCAAATGATATATGTGGAAATTTCGGAAAAGCAGTATATTTTACTCCAACTATATGAATGAACTGCGTACGGAGAAGCGCTTACCAATAAATAGAAAGACATAAAAAGCAGCAACAAATATAAAAGAAATATAACAAAAAATATAAAATTAAACATATAAATGTTAAAGGAAAAAGAAGTGTAAAAGACCATCCATTAACCTATTTCTGTTATCCACGCGGATGAAGCTGCATACAAAAGCTGGTTGTAGATAAATTATAAATATGTTATTTCTTCAAAATGTATAAAAATATGGCGTACGTTATTCTTATCATTTCATGCTTCGCCGTGCCACGTACATATTGTTTTTTTTTAAATATGATTGTCGATACTTTTATAATTAACCAATAGATGGCGTTAGGATACTGTCATATGTTGGTGAAACCTTATGTATAATTTTTCAACGTTTCTTTTGTCCGAACAAAAGAAGATTAATTTCAGCAAATTGGGTAACACAGCTACCTGATTTTCATCTTTTCTGATTTAATTCACTGAAATCAGTTAAACATAGCCCACTCAATAAAACGGTGCAGGCGATGTAAAACAATTACAAACGATGCACAATAGATAGGTCAAGCGATCAATACAGGAACGATCTTCAAAAAACACTACATTTTTCTGCCAAAATGCAGTTTCGCATCGCATCAAATAATGTTGACAACACCACTACTGTTTTCACTCGCACTCAGTTGCTAGTACGCGCCCACTTATTATTTATTTACATATACATGACATTTATGCACATTTCAACTATAATTATGCACATATATATCACATTTATGCCCGCGATTTTGTTTGCGTGGATTTTTAGAAAACATTATTAACTGTAAGATTAACACACGTAACAACATCGTCTATTAAAATAATTATGAAAGCAAACTTTTTTAAACGAGTGGACTTTATATTGAAAATATCTTCTTTTTTGTTGACAGATTGCGATGAAAACGTAGCCTATTATATTTGAAAACAGGTTAAAACTTCATCGAACTTTAAGATGTGAATTTTCAGCTGTTTTTGTATGATGCGCAGATAAATAAACAGACCAGAGACAAACCGGGGAAAATTACAAAAACCATATTTTTATTTTCCATTACTTTTATTATGTTCCCCTAAAATATTTTCGATTTTAAAGCTTTATTATATTTATAGGCAATAAAGTAAGTAACAATCAAATTTGTGCAGCCACAAACTATACAAATATTAACAACAGATTAAAAATATATACAAATTGATGAAATAAAATAAAAAGGAGACCGACTATGACGTCTGTCCTCTTCAGGTCGATGACTATGACATCTGCATCCGCATTCGGGTTGCTCACTCTAGTTACGCACATTCCGTTAAATGTATATCCGGGTGTAAAAGTTCATTGCGCGATTTAAAATGCGACTAGCACAATCCACTGTATATTTATGTAATTACTACCCGCCGAGTAGACAGACACTTCTTTGTTGTTGATAACGTAAATTAATAACGTAAATTAATTTTCAAAAATGTTAAATTCGCATAGCTTCTGAATAAGTGAACGGATTGCGATGAAATAGAAACTAAATGGTACTCGAAGTTGACCTCAACATTTTGTAAAAACTCCATCTGAATTGGGTAAGTAGATTTTACGTGTCGCGCGTACAAATAAAAACGCAAACAGATAAAAATTCTGAAAATGATTTTAACGCATTATATTACTTATCTTCTCATACCTCTAATTATAATGTTGCAAATATTTTTAAGTCTATTTGTTGTCTATAATTAATACCAAATAATAAGTAACATTCGAAGAAAAAAAAAATATAAATTATACAAGGAAAAACACAAAATATATGAATATATATTCGTTTACTTTAAGTATACAGTACTAAATTATTCTAATTGAACTAAATATAAACTTACTTGATACGAATAGCACTCGCACTAGGAGGGTTCTTTGGACATTTAGTCACATATAAATATTTTAGTAATAATTAGTAGTCATATTAATATTAATACATACATATATATATATATATATATATATATATATATATATATATATATATATATACATAGACCTCATTTAAATACATAGATACGTACACTAGTATATTTTTCACAGGCGTAGAAACATAGTGGAAAACTATACAAGTGCTATAAATTTTCCGATCAACTTCAGGCAAACTTCTACTAAAGCTGTTTGTTTTTCATAATTTTGACTTAAAGCAGTTTTGGAGTAAGAGGATGGACATATTATTGTGGACATTTTCAGCAATTATAATAGAACTAACTTGTGTAAAATTGTGAAAAAATAATTTGGAAATCTTTTGACTTAGTTTAATTAATACCTACTTACGAAATTTAAAAAAAATACTTCATTTATCCCTGTATGATTTTATTAGTGTTCCGATTTTTTTCATTTTAAGGTACAGAATCTTAAAAATTAATCGAATGTAAAAATTACAGGAAAACTAATTTACATAATCAAATTATTTATGCCGGTACACTGGTTTTGGGGGAAATCTTTTAATTTATATCTAACGAAAATAAATTAATCATTAAGGGACAAATCGACGGTCATGTTCTACCCTCAGCTAAACTACATAGTGTTTAGCTGAGGGTAGAACATGATCGTGTAGTTTTGTTACCACTCTGTCATTCATTTGACCGATACAGAAATATCTGGAATTGTCCCACTAATTATTAATTTTTGTCGACAAACTATTTCTCGAGCAATTAGAAATAAATTGAGAACACTTAATGTATTAAAATTGTTTGGGCTCTGCAACTAAGTTTCAAGAGTAAAAAGCCCGAATCAATTTTAAAATGACAAAATATGGATATGCAAATATACTAATATATTTAATATGCAAATATATTTATAGAATACCACACTATCAAAGCGATCACGCTATCAAAGCGAGTGGAAAAACACACACGAAGCTATATATCTAAGAGTAAACAAGAAAGTAATATGATATGACACGAAGATTTTCTTTTTAGTCATAAATATATTACATTCATTAGGAGGTTGCTTATAAAACATTAGGAGGTTGCTTATAAAACCCATATCACCGAATGTCCCGACATGCGCATATACACGACATGTAATCGTAAGTGTATATAACGTCACTCGGTACACACATTATATCACATCAACAAAAAATACGACACAAGGACAAAAAAGTGTCGCGTCAATAAATGAAAATGAATAAGATAGTTGTATTGAAAACGAAATAATTATTTCATCTTTTATGGAATAATTTAAGAGTGTTAATGATATATCTATTTAATGTAACGTCATTGGAAACCCGGATATATGCAGTTCGGATTATATAATTATCCGGAATAAAAAATTATTTAGTTTATCCACAGTAATACAACAATGCGGAAATGGAAGTTTGTGTATTTGCTAAAGATAATTCTAAAGTTAATTAAAAAGAAACCTTTGCTGTTGAAAAGATAACACTCTCCGGGAAGACAAAGGCTATTTTTCTTAACATCCAACAAAATATAACGAGAGCTACTAATAAGTAGAGACTGAGCATCGAATCTACAAGTGTAGCCACAGTAAGTTTTTAATTTTTAGAGAAACTAATGACTCAGTTAATTAACTTTATACTGTCATTAATTCAGCAAACGCAGAAGGAAGCAGATACAGGTATGCCCTGAAGCCTGTGCGGCATGGGGTCTCATCACATACTCCACTGCGACGCCTGTCGGTCATTCCAAAACGTCCGAGGCCTTCGCTCACTGAGTCATACATTCTGCTGATCCGCGTCCTGCTAGAAATTCCAAACCAACGGTATATCTATAAGTGATTTGAAATAATTACTTTGAATAAGTACTGCTGTGTAGATTTACCGATAACCGACGTTTATGGTTCCGTCGTCGATTAATACTAAAATTTTTGTTGTTTCCTTTATTGGTTTATCGGAAATCCTTTACTTAATTTGTTATTAACTACTGTACTCTTGCTTTTGTTGAAGTATTGTTTTAGGCAACGGCTAGCAATTTATCCCTTTCAATATATTCTAAATAGATACAATGGAATCCACAAGTAATACTCCGATACTTAAATATTTACACTATATCATTATATGTATACATTTTTTATTTTCGCATTGAGTAAAGCCGAAGGTAACGGCTTATTATATTATTGATATGAGAATAAAAATAAATAATTCTGTATACTTATATCTTTAAAATTACAAAAATTAAGCCTCTCAAAGCAAAAACAAAGGAAAGGAGAAAAGAGAATATAAGTGGGACGTAAGCACTTATAATCAATAGAAGTATTTCAGAAATGTTTTCTTCAACCCTAGACCTAATAGTTTATGAGAAAGCTACGCCTTTTTTGCTATTGCTAGAAATAGTTTACAAAATAGAAAAACACTCACTAATTTGTAAATACGCAAATAATGATCGTATTAACAAATAGATTATGCGCAATAATGACAACTCGCTACGTAGCGCAGGTTATCAGCTCATCAATCTATTTGTGGCGGTCTACCGCCCGTTCAAAATAAAATATCTCACAGCTCGCATATGTTGAACGCCAGACATTATCTATAATATGCCACTAGCATTTATTATGCTAAATTGGTAGAGAAGTTAATTTGTTATTGTAATCATTATTAAACGTGTTAAATTAATGACTATACGAGACTTAAGCCATTCCCAGTTGTTTAAAGACAATATAAATAAATGCTCAGCGATAAACGTCGCTTTCGTAAATAATACAGGTTGACAGTTTTATTATATGCTAGTTAATTTTATTAGAGATGGACTCCTAGTTTCTTTGGATTAAATTTGACTTCTTTTATTTTTATGTAACGATATGACGTAAGATCCAAATTGCTCTTGCAAATGGGTCATGGAACCAATTACCAATTTTATCAACAAACACAAACTTACTATTAGATGGGGTATCTTGGATGGAACTTTAAGATGGGGTATCTTAGGCCAATGTACGTCGCAGTATTGTAAAAGTGTAGACTGGGGAATTTCTAATATCTTTCACCTTTAAATTAAACTTTAGTACTATCTACTAGTCACTCAATTTAAGTATCTGAGCACACTCATCACCAGTAAAAATGAGATAAAAGTTGGAATTGGGAACAGACTTTCGATGGCAAACAGATGTTACTATGGTCTAAAAAGACAACTCATCAAAACTCATCTCTGTTAATACAAAAATAAATCTATATAAAACTCTCATCAGACTTATCATTTTGTATGGTAGCAAAACCTGGGCAATCAATAAAGCGGAAGAGAATAGGCTACTTATCTTTGAAAGAAAGATCCTTCGATCAATTTTTGGAGCGGTCGAAGAAAATAATATCTGGAGAAGCTCACATAACAATGAAAATTGCCATAAATACGGGCAAGCAAACATTTTGGGAATAATCAAGTCCTACAGAATTAGATGGTTGGGACACGTTTTTCTGTGGAAAAATCTGGACCCACTTAAAAATTGACTTTCACGAAGATTGAAGTAATAGGAAGACCACCTACAAGGTGGTTAGACAGTGTAGAGAAAGACTTAAAAATGTTGGGAGTCAAAAGGTGGAGAAACCTTGCATCAAGTGGTACTGCCTGGAGGGAGCAGATTGGGAAAGCCTTGGCCTGCACAAGGCTGTAGTGCTGACAAAGAAGAAGAACTATCTACTAGTAATACGCATGTGTATTCAAAGAAGCTAACACAATGGAAGAACAAACTGTAACTTACCATATAAAAATAAATATCAAAATATAACCAATTTAATTTTTTTTTAGTCTTAGCTATATAAAAAGGACAATAAATGGTCATTGTATCAGTTCTTGAGTAACTTCTTGCGTGCAGAGCGTTCGAATTGCGAACTGACTAAAATATGTTCGAACATCTATCCCTTTGCATACTATCACCTGTCGTTTCTTCTTTGATTTTTTGTTTCATTTTGTTTTTTCCATAATATAAGTTATTTCAAACTGCACGATATGAATTCGCTCAATAAAAGATATTAAGTGTTTGAGAACTATTGTTATAAAATATTGATGTCCTGTTGTATATACATGAAATACATCCAGCAAAAAGGATTATAAAGTGAAAACGTAATAATTTGGAAACCATCTGGCAGATTATTTATTGGCTTAAGTTAGAAAGACGATCAAAATAGAAAACGGTGAATCTATCGCAGATGTAAAACCGAGTTGGCAAAATGAAATGAAATGTATAAATTCGCCACATCTTGGAGAATATATTCCCGATGATGCGATGTAATAATATATGAAAGACAGATTTGCGCGATTCACGTGAAACCGAAAAATTGTGTCAATCTAATAATTTTGAAGTCTAATCTCCTCTTATTATTTAATAATCTATAGATATCGATGACACACATCCAAATTAGAAACAAAAGTAAACTTTCATTGTTTTAATTTATTATATTGAAAGAAAACTAATAGTAAATATAGTTTTGAATAGCCACAAAGGCCGGTCTCGATTTAATTTTAATAAAATCGATGTAATCAATTTGTTCCAATAATAGATTTATATCGGGTACGGCATCCAGTCTTCAAATAAGGGTCCCATTTTTCTTGTGGCTTGGCGCGGAGGATGATAAAACTTATCACCGAGAGATACTTTATTTATTGCAAACCTTACTGTCACAGTGAACATCCTCTGATGATGGATAGATTTACAACTTCATCGTTAACCGTATTTCATAATAATGCGTTGTGTAAATCTGAAAAATACACCCCCCCCCCCCTACCAATCAACATTCCAATCCACGATGCTATTATAACCCGCGATATGTGAACAGGCCGGCCTGAAGAGCCACTTCCGTTTTCATTGAAAATAGCGAAAATCATCACTAACTTCTCGAGTTTTATGCGTGATGGCTTCCTTCACAATTTTTATTAAATTATTTATTACTAACTAACTATGTAATGGAATTTACTAATGTCATAAAGTTAAGTTCATGCACTTCTAATTGTTGTATCATCATGAAACTTGGCAGTTGTACGTAGTTCTGATGCTAACTGATGATCCAATAGAATGGTACCATCGGACTGATTCAGTGAAATAGAACCCGAAGTCAGATTGAAGATTTGAAATATTCCAAGATTAACGGAAAGACACCTTGCAATGCTGATGCATTGGCGCAATCTAAGTGAGAAGCAAAATTATTTATTTTTGAGAAAAATGCCCCAAATGTTTACACTTAAATGTTATACTCACTAACAAACATGGAAACAACCCCTTTTAGAGAGTAGACAGGTTCGAAAACAATGGTTCGTTTTTTAATGCAGTATTTATAGTAGCTTGTTTTTACTTTTACTTATGCTGAACGTGCTTCGCAGCCACCTCCTAACATTAGATTCGCGTGGGGCTAAATTTTGTTGGGTGTATTTTTTTCAATTGCTGGTCGGACCAATCAAAACTGGGTTGTATTTTTTTCGATTTATTTACCACCCAAAAAAAAATAAAGTGGCTTGAGACATTTGATAAAAAAAATCTACAAATATAATAACAAAGTAAAAGAGTTGTGTCTTTGACGTCTGTTTAGAAGCTATAAACAAATATATGTTGGTTTTTAATTTATTGTCTTATGACTAACTCTCTCTGTTTGCAATAGGTTCGTGCAATACTTGGCCAATAAATTTTAGCGCGCCATCACTTTTATATATCTTATCGTTCAAAAATATTAAATACATACGAGGTTGAAAAATAATTATATAATTGGTTTGTATCCCGTGTTTGTTTTGGGTTTTATTTTGTCTTATATCCTGTTTGTTTTTTTCTGGGTAATGAAAGATAGTCTAGGGTTATATTAATTCATAATATTTTACAAAAACAAGTCTAATGTCTGGTCGACTAGTGGAAGACGACCATGGATTGTTTTGTGTCTACATTAAATTGAATATTTGCAACTAGTCAAATTCGCATTTTATTGGCATCCAAAAAACACTTAAGTTTTATTGCCAGTGTTGCCACTTAGGGAGACTTCGCTCGCGATGTTCAATATTAATTAAGACGTAATAACGAAAAGTCAGATATTCATGTATTTAGTGTAATTTGAAAAATAATCAAACAACAAATTTAATTTAAATATTATTTATTTTTATGTACTTAAAGTGGTAACATTGACGTAATAATTGTAGAAGAAAATGGAACTAGTAGGATACATTTTCATGATTTTTCACCAATATGGCCGAAATTAAATGTATATGTATATATATATATATATATATATATATATATATATATATATATATAATTGAAATTCTGTAAATAGTGTTTTAAGATGGCAAATGTTCGTAAAAATCGTTCTTAGCAAGGACACAGTCGATTAGCGTTAGGTACTCTGGTCAAAAGTTAATATTGTAAATATAAACAAATCCGCCATACAATACTACCGCACTAGGACATGAATGATATCTATTGAAAATGACACAAAACGCAGACGATATACAAAGAAAAAACTAGGCATCACCTGTGTCTGATCTAAAGCTCGACATGAATCGGATTAAAGCAATGAAGAAAAGAAATATACAAGTTATAAATGTAAGTTACAATAAAACAAATAATTTCGGGTCAACCATGTTCGCCTACATACATTAAAATAAATCTCCATGAAAATATATAACAGGACAAGGAATTTAAAATCTCACTTGACTTATAGAGTGAAACACCAACAGACAGACAAACTAACATTTCTTATAGTTTCCATTTTAGAGCGAACTTTAGAACTTGGAACATTAAACCTTTTTAACCAGATACTTATGATCCGACTTTCCCCGTCTCCTCAAATTCATGTTTGGTAATTTCAACAAACTTCTGTACAATCTTGATGAAATCTAAGACGAAAGGAAATACAACCCAATAATTTGTTGTAAATTTTGGTCTCAAGTTTAACTGAGCGAAACTTGCTACTGAAACTGGTAATTTAATATAACTGCGGTCTACCATATATCCGGCCGAAATCTGAACATATACCGATGAACGGCCTTGACGTGCGTCCCTCAAGCAAAAATAACGTTAAAGAGATACTCAACATAGAACATAATTCTATAATGAATTCTTCAATATCCATATAGTCAAATTAGAGAAACAATTTAATTAAAGTGTACGCATTACCTTTACTCAATAGTCTAAAGTCACATTAACTTTCAAAACACAACGACCAATAAATATCCGACGCGTTTTTTCGTTTTAATTCTTTTACAATTCTTCAAATTTACATAAATTGCGTATTTTGCTTTTCTTTTAGATATAACGATTTATATTTACATTAGCCTTTATCGACATCGTTGTCTGCGTGGATTCTTAATTAAGGTAGTCAAATTTATGTCCAAGTTTTTGACTGTTAAGTTACGTAAGCAATAGATTTAATTTCTACGTTGTACCTAATATTGACATTTGTAGATCAAATTTTTGTTATGTAAAAACTCAAGTTTCATCCTACATAAACTATTAGGTTGAACAGGAAATTCGTTAAGTTCTGTCTGGTCAACAATTCGTTGCTTGGTTACAGCAAACAAACAAAAAGTACTCATGTTTATGATATACATTGGTAACTGAAATTGAAAATAAATCACTAAAATTTTTCAATATTTTTAAAATGTTTCAAATGTCTATGCAGGTATGCTGAAAGCGGTTAGAGAATAATAAGAAACAAATGTTCAAAAGCGTAATTCAATTTAATTTTCCGAAACATTGTTTCAAACATTTTAATATAATTTTAAATTTTGCTCAATCAATGAAATCACTAAAATTTTGCAATATTTTTAAAATGTTTCAAATGTCAATTTTGATAAAACGAAGACACAACATTTTGAAAAACATATAACGACTTTGGAAGCCCGTATGCAACGAAGTGATATTTATTTGATCGCCCTCGATCCCATTTTGTTTCGAAGTTAAATTAGAGTCAAAAAAATTCGAAGTCGAAAAAAACAAAATAAAACTGACATGACATTTAATTTTAAATTAATTATGTAATTGTAAGAAATCGTACTACATACTTAACTTTCTAAATTGATAGTACGATTTCTCATAGAAATTAAAAAAAAACGTAATTTATTATAAAATTTAAATAAATAATATTCATTTATACATAAATACAAGCAAACAGACGAACTTTTTACACCGTGCATATTATAAGAGGAGCAGGTGCCGATGACATCAACGAGGTTCGCCCAGTTCAAGTTCGGCTTTCGGTGAGTCACCGCTCAATCGATACAGGAATCAAATTATACGCCTCAATTACACCAAAGCTATTCACGATAATAAGTACCGATCTTGGACAGAGAAATAGACAGACTGCTTGCCAATGCGAATTAACTGCTCTGTCGTTAACCCTTTCTATTGAATGGTATTAGGTTCGGTAAAATACTTAGTAATATTTAACTCTTTTACACCGGATTTTTTTTCATGTACATATTGAGGAAACTTTGAGAGCTGACGCCAATACAAAATTTATATGCAACAAAAGGCACACGTTTTGGTATATTATGTACCTACAGTTATTTGCGATACGCTTGTAAAAGAGAAGGACTTTATTATGCGGATACTTCTTTTCATTGCGCAAAGAAAATTAACTTTTGTACTTTATTGAGGCAAATTCAAGAGGAATTTCTATGAAGGAGTGCGATGCGCTGGTCCTACCCAAAGACTTAACAATAACTCAACAGCCAAACCCGCGCGTATATATATGCATGAATATGGGTCTTAGGGCTTAGAGTTCTTCTAGACCTAAATTTGACACGCATGTGTCAAATTTAGGTCTAGAAGAACTATCTCTTTGATCAAATTAGATTTAATAGGTGATCGGGACTGCCCTGAATGGTCAGATATTTTAAACAATATTTTGTATCCAGTGTCTCACTTGCGATCGTTGTGTCTCGTTAATTAAATTGATGAAAAGACTATTTAATCTTTCTTATAATTCATCACCGTGGTGTGTTGCTTTTTCTAGGAGCACTTTGAACTAAACTATCTCTATATATATACTCTTATTCCTTATTTCTAAGCAAGCGAAGTCATGAACACAGCTAGTCTTCAATGAATGCCGTAAGGTAAATCATATATTTATTTCCAAAAATAAACTCTGACTAATCTGAAAGACAAGAATACATAATATAAATATAATAACCATATTTTACAGAGTATTTGCAAAAATAAGTAGGCAATTAATGTGTTCCGTCGTTTTCGGCAGTTACTGTGTGAATATTGTTTCAAAGTTGAAAATGATAGGACAGATAATGGCGGTGTAAATTTATGGCTGCGTTCAATAGTCTCAATTAATTTTTATGGCGGCGTTCAGGAGTGTTCAATACAAGTTGGCCGTCAGGGGTCTGCGCGATTATCTATTATAATACCGGCCGCGGTGCTGAGTTATGACGTCACAAAAGTATTCCTAGTTGTGAAATTGTTTTACGCCAACCGACACGATGTAGGATATACTGGCAATTATGTTATTTATGCCTATTCCAGTTATTAACAACCTATATGAATCAAAGTTATATAAATAAAAAAAAAATCTAAATATTTTATTTCTTTTGCATTGCGTTTTGTATTACGGTTTGGGTAATTTCACATATTTATATTTTATTAACTTTTTTATTTCGTAACTCACAAATTATGCATTCACGAAACACTGGCGCCGACGAGATTTGTTCTCACAGTTATCTGCTATTAGCTTTTATGTTACATCAATTTGTTCTTTTTTTCAGATTTCTATTTCGAATATATTTTTATTTCTAATTTTCAATAAAGAAAAAAAAGCGATTTCAAAACCATTTCCAATTGTACTATAGTATAAATTAATTAAGAGGAAAGATTTGTTCTATTTTTATGCAGAAAAACGGCTTAACATAATATACTTGTAAGTAGATATTGTAGACAATCTATAAAAAGGTTAATTATAACATATTGCCTTATTATTGTGTGTTTCAAAATAGAATCATAGTAATATTTTAATATCTAGTCGAGACAATGAGCTAGTATTAAATATTTGTTCCAAAAAATTGTGTGTAGGCAATGCAGGGAGCTAGAGGACTTCCAGATCAATTCGAATCATCTATATTAAGTGATTTTTGCTAGTATCGGAGTTAGGACTTTTTTTATAAATTGTTTGCTCAACTTGAAATTCTTTTATATAATGACTCGAATATCTATGATATACGCTTAAACTTGTTTTTAGATTGGATGACGGAACAATGCGACGCAATAACATTTCATTTCATCGATCCTATTATGGAGTACAAAAATACATCGTAAATAAAAAAAATAATTTAAATATAATTAAAAAGCGATCAAAACAAAAGACAATAAATCATAAAAATATGTTTATTAATCAAATTACAAAAGCTTCTAAGACACCGAAAAATACGACATTCTGGAAAGAAATTCTTTTTTTGGCGACGCCATTCTCTTATTTTCAATTTTTCTCTCAGTTTTCTAGTCAATTCTTCTAAATTTGCACATCTTTTTGCGTATATTGACTACGTATAATATCCCCATTCAAAAAAATCGACTGAGTTTAGTTAGGGAGGCCTTGGAAGCCAGAGAATGAACTGGTACGACCAATCCATTTCCCGAGAAAAAATTGGTTTAAATAGATCCCAAGTTCGAGGTATAGTGACACAGTGTATCATCGTTCTGAATGGTCATATTTCTGCACGTCTCTATATTAACATCTTTTAGTAGATCAATTAGATTGTTTTTTAAAAGCTGCAAGTGAAATTAGCCACACAAATGACCTAGTATTTGAAACGGTCAATAAAACCTATTTTGTTAATCAGAGAAAAAATTAACATTAAATTATTTTTAGAAATTGAACTCTCTTATGAAGTGAAGATTTTCAATGTTTCAGAATTTATTATATCAAATACACCTTATCACTTAAAATTATTTACGTCAGTCCATAAAATAAACATTGAAAAAAAAGTCATTTTTGTATTGCCTTTTCAATTTTTTCGTCCTAATTTTCGGGTTTTTAATTGTTAGTTTGTTCTTATATTGTATGTATGAAACTCCTCCATCCTAAAAATTCTACATACCTATTAACTCTGATGAAAACGTAATGATTTTCAGTTCCAACTAACATCACCAAAGTGAAACGTAAATAGTGTGGTAATCCATTGATTTTTCCAAGTTCAAATTAATGACACTAATCCAGACCGTTGTGGAAACCAAAGCCCGTGAAACGGTAAAAAGAAGCCAAGAATGGTAAAAGAAAGTAAATCACAAAACAGTAGCGTAAACTAACTGCAGGCACAATGCAATAGCAAGCAGAGGATGAGACCATTAATTGGAAAAAAATATTTAAAATACCATTACGGGTAAAATAATCACCATCTTTATCTAGAACTCATTTTAGAAATCTGAATTTTACACATACTTAATTCCGAATATTTTTTTGGGTTGGTTCACAATGAGTGGGGAAATGAAAAGTAGCTGAAAAAGTTAAAAATATTTTGTATATTGTAAGGAAAAATTGTTTGGTGTATACTGTTATATCGTATTTCTATGAAGGTAATTAATGAATACACTCAAATTAAACACTTTAATTAAAGAACACGTTTTTATTGTACAACTACATATATAAAACTCACATCGAACATGGCAGCCAACTGACGGGAGGACTTGTGCTGCCCTTTGGCTAATTAATTATATAACAAATTTTTTTAAAGCCATCAATAGTTGTGAAAAAGTGAAACTTTTACATTTTTTTCAATTCTTTTTTGGCGGCATAATAAGACTTATGTAAGTAAATGTTACTGACACCAGTCTAGTCAGTCAGTCGCTTAATATGAAAAAAAAATCAAACGTCTATCATAATTGGTTGTGTCACCATAAAAAAAACTCGACGAACTGGAAATAAAACAAAAAAAAATGTGTAAAATTATAACCCTGAAACTAACAAAAATCGCTCAACGTTCTTAATGTTCTCTACTTCCATGCTCCGTGATATGGAGCCCATCTCGGGACAACCTTTAATAAATGCATAGTTTAAAAAATCTTAAAGAAAACGGAAAAGAAATCCGATTAATAATCTGTATTTACTATATATACTTTTTTTTTCTTTTTTTTCTACTTTATTTTTTTCTGTAGCTTACAAATTACTTATTTATTTATTAGTAACATATACAGTTGTTACATGTGGCTGAATTATTGCTACGAGATTAATGTTTTACAGTCAACCACAACACCAACCTAAATTTGACACATGCGTGTCAAATTTAGGTCTAGAAGAACTATCTCTTTGATCAAATTAGATTTAATAGGTGATCGGGACTGCCCTGAATGGTCAGATATTTTAAACAATATTTTGTATCCAGTGTCTCACTTGCGATCGTTGTGTCTCGTTAATTAAATTGATGAAAAGACTATTTAATCTTTCTTATAATTCATCACCGTGGTGTGTTGGATTGATCATAAGGCATACGACCTTTGGCGGCACGGCGGACCGCGGGGATACGGGTTCGATTCCCGGCCGCTCGTCGAGCGGGGCTGGGCTGGTGTTGTGGTTGACTTACCTATTTCTTCTATTTGCATTTTATTTTGCACAAAATACTTTGGTGTTACGTTCACACTTGTTAATATGTTATTGAATCTATATTTATAAACATTTTGTGTGTGAATATTTGCTTTTGTTAATTTTCTATTTTGTTACTTATGTATTATTATTTTTTGTCATAGTTAATAGATTTGAATTATTTTTTTACATAAATTTAATAAGTGCATATTTTTGAATCAGTCAGTCATTATTGGGATTTTTTTTAAATTATTTATTTTTACACATGTGGCAAGTCAAAAATTAAATTCTTTTCCATTAAAATAATTAAAATGCACCTAACATTTTCGAACCTGAAAATTACAGTTATTAAACGAATGGTCCTTTTTATGAGTGTATTGGAATGCATGTATCGAGTGTATTATTCGGAATGCATGTATCGAGTGTATTATTCGGAATGCATGTATCGAGTGTATTATTTTGTTGCATTAAAGTACCTATTACTTTTATATTTATTATTAATAATTCTTTTTATTACAGTTTGGAATGTAACGTAATTGTCCTATTTAAAATACTTTTAAAACCCGTTTCTTTAAGAGAAATATTTTATTTCCATTATTTTGTATTTGCAAAATACTTGTAATATAATTTCAAATATTCTCACTTTAATTTACGAGTGTAATTACGGCATTTAATAATACTATTTTTCAATTGAAATGTCGTGCATTTAATCCATCAATCTTTTGTATTATGCGCACAAAAGTGAATAAAAGGGTTGGTCGTGAATGGCAAGATCCTTCCTTCTGTTGCGGCTCAATCATTGTTAACACATTATCAATACTCGACCCAATATGAGCTCAACCATTGTTAACGCATTATTAGTCTCGTATTTATTAGCGAATAAGATCTGATGGTATTTTGTAACACGAGAAAGTTCGACCAGCTGTTACTCTAATTGATGAGCGAATAGACATTTTCACGTCAAAAATATGTATCAAACATATAACCTCTTCTTTTTAAGTCAGTTTATAACAAATATCTACTAAACTTCTACATCAACTAAATCACTTTTCAAAATAAACAAACGACAGTATTACAATAATATTAGCATAAATTATAAATATACAGAAATCATAACAAACTAACTAATGAAATGATTAAACAACTTATATTTATATATACTGATTCTTGACCGAATGATTTAATTTTTGTATATAAACCTCTTACTTCGACGTATTTAAATAATACACAAACCATAATAACAGTAAAGACATTTTCACTAATCCGTGAATATGTCATTAAAATTCAAATGTGATGAATATTTATTGTTATCCTGTGGTACAAACGATATAGGTATTAAATCTGATAGAAATCTACGACCTATTGATTTTAATCTCTATCGTTAAGATTTCTATATTTTGACACATAGATTAATTTGGATTAATATAAGATGGAAATGATAATGACAAGTGATGAAGTCAAAAACCTATTTCCGAATTCAGTATCCTACTCTCTTGAAAAAATCGTCATTTGCCATCTTGTTGTAACGCGCAAACACGTCTGTGAAGTTAACATCGTATGATAGCAATGTATTGCAAATAGTGATTGTGGCGCACTTCGGGAATATTTTTCGCAGATAATCTAATTCCCATCAATACAGATGTATGTATGTATTTAATACAATATAATAGGTAAACTCTAAGTTGCTATTTTGGATATGGGGCACGTCAATGAATATAAATTAAATTCTTTGTACATGTTATGCGATTATTGATTAAGTGAACTAAAGAATGATTTTTTTAACATATTTAATCAAACAATATTGGTGAACTAGTTCACTTTATTCACTCACTCTTTCCAGCTCATATCTAGCATTCATACAGCAACAAATTTGTACTAAGCGTCGGCACCGCTTTCCGATTCTCGTCCCCTCTCTCAAGCGTATGAACTTTATACAACCCAAGAACATTACGTAAAATTATTAGTTGGTCTCGTGAGTAAAAAAATTGAGATCGAAAAGGCTACTAATTTTATTATAATATTAATTAAAATTCTAGTTACATTGCACCTTTCCATTTTTTTATTTCGGAGGTATATCTTTACGTATCACATATGACACATAGTGGGATTCAATTATTTTTATTTAAAAAAAATATTTTACTAGCCAAAATGTAATCTACTTACCAACTTCGATACTATTTAAATATCTAACACGTGTGAAAACTTGCCGTTTGCTTGCTATAATTCGTCCCTAATGTCCTAACCTAACAAATGGGTATACCACATACTTACTTTTAAATTGGAATATCTGTAGATAAAGTACAATAATTTATGTTACAGATAATTTTTCTAAACCTAAGAAATGTTTTTTCCGACTTCTTTTAAATTTCTACTTTTGCAATACCTGTTGACCGATCACTCCTTTTAAAACATTTTACACTAATGCTCTGAAGGATCCTGTAAAAATACGAACTGAATGAAAGTTCAGGTAATTAAGAACCTTTAAGAATAGTTTTATTGAGTGTTTTTTTTTATTTATTAGTGTTCCGTAGATTAAGAAGAAAAACGGATCCTTTATAAGATTAGTCTCGTGTCTGTCCGTATGTACGCCACAGCAGTTTTTCTCAGAAACAGCTTGACTTAATTATACCCTTATATTGTCAAAGTAACCTATATTTTTCATAAATTTTGTTATTATATCTTCAGTGGTATACAGAAAATTATGTACCATCCGACATTTCCGAAACTACTCCTTAAAATTATGATTAGAAATATGAGTTTTTAGAAGCCCACGAAAGGATGTAGAAAAACTATAGCAATGATTCTAGGTGTCGTAATGTTTTAACAATTCCCCATGTTTTTACACCTTCGAAAGATATAATTACAATACATTTGCCTTTTTTATCTTCGAAGTCGATTTTCTCAGACAATAAAGGTAGAAACTTGAGAGTTGACTTAATAATACATCTTTTGAACCCCGATATTTTACTCCAACGTTTTTAAAATATTTGTGTAATAATTAAAGAGGAAGTAAATCTCAAGAAAAAAGTCTAAGAAACCTTTTTTTCATTTTATGTATTATGTGAAGTATCATTTAAAAAGATTATTGTGAGAAAAACAAAACTGTGTTTTTCAAAAGTTATATCATATTTAAAAATATTCCAAAAAATACGCAAGAATATAATAATATTCCGTTTCCTTATTTCTGAAACTACTGAGTGAAAAACATGATCAAAAACATATATATTGATTTTCAATAGTTTAATGCAAATACTTTGTACGTTCAAATATTTTAAGTGCCGAAATATGTACAGAACCCACGTAGTGAGAGTTTTACTCAAGCTTGACTTGTTTATTGCACAAGACGTGTAACAATGTCATATTTTCAGATTCTGTATCAACGTGAACTAAGTTTTATAGATGAGTTAGCCAGTGTGTCTCCAAAATAAGATATTTTCAGAGGTTTCTCTTAAATGTCGATAGAAAAAAAAGATAATTTTCACGGGGTAATGTTGTAATCAACATTAAGAAAACAAAACAAATGAAATATGGATAAAAAGTTATAGGCGTAGCGTGGGAAATACGGCTTAAAATAATTCGTGTAAATATACACACGTGTCTTCGCGAACTCGGCTAACATACTGCCGTGTGCTTTCATATTCTTTCTTTCTTTTTCTCTCCTTCAAAAATTCTTTCTTACTCTTTCTCTCGTTCGTATTTTTACGCTTTCTCACTCGAAGATTGGCATTCCATTCATTCACGTCACAATTCCAGGTAATTATAAGTATGAATTCACAGTTTTCTTTTGTGGGCAGTAATTATACTCCAGCGTCGTTGAAATAATTTTAAATAAAACTTTTATAAATTTTTTCTTCGATTTTCGATTGTACCGTAGGCCATGTTTTATATAATAATAATATAAACTTCTATCAGAATGAATCTAGATTATATACGCTAGCAATATAAAATATCTATACGTATAATAAAATTGTAGTAGAGCGAATTCTGTACATGGAAAATATTTCAGAGTGATTAATTTAGGGTATAGATTGATAGTAGAAGCCAGAAAACCTGATTTTAGAGTTTTTGTCCGGCTGTCTTCGATTATTAAAATCCGTGTAGTGATTTGTACACGAAAATCACTACGCGGATTTTAATATAGCAATAGTACATATCTTCAGGCAAAATTAGAGTACTTTTTATATAGATATTAAATATAGGCAAAATAAAACACCCTTACATGGCGAATATTACAATATTGGTACTGCCAACGCCATCTATTAGTGTTTTCTATAAACTTTATGTTCATATTTATATTAAGATATGGTACTGCCAACGCCATTTGTTAGCATTTTAAGTAAACTTTATGCTCATAGATATATTACGATATGGTAATGCCAACGCCATTTGTTAACGTTTTAAGTAAACTTTATGCTCATAGTGTTCTTAGAAAAAATAAAACAAAAAAAATCCCATTAACTTTTCTTATACCGAAGTCCACGCTAACGAAGTCGCGTCGGCACTGTTACTAATGTAATGAAATAGTAAATGATGCTCTGTCTTGTATTCGCTAATTTGTCAACAATTATTTTCGATGAGAAAATGAGGCAATGAATCATATTTTAAAACAATTGGTCTCTGTATGTTTTTATCATTATGGTATTTCACATAAAAAAGTAATTAAAGTACGTTTTTGCAAATCTAACGTTTGGTCTTTGAATAATAAAATGTAAATATAGATAAATGGAAAATTAAACACACTGTCTTATGGCACAGAAAAGAATCATTCCTAAAAGTTAAAATGTTACGAGATTTGATGACTATTTTTATATTAATATAAAAAATATATAATACGTGCATAAATACTATATTTAATAGGCATCTGAATCAGGAGCATTTGTACTAATATTTTCCTCACTAACTCTATTATTTTCATATACTCGAAGTAGAGACAGTTTGCCAAAAAACATATTTAGTTTACTTATTCATTGTACCCCTTATTCATTGTAATTCATTGTACCCGAAGATTTTGGTAAAATTATTAGCAGCACTAGCGCACTGAAAGCAATAATGCACTTTTGGTTACACAAAAAACGTTTGCAGAAAATTTACGTTGGACCGAATAGAACTGATCACATTATTTATTAACACAAGAGTGGTGCACAGTTCAACGACAGTATTTGCTTAGCTACTCTTCCATTCTTTGTTATTCAATTCATAGCAGGCCAAAAACTAGTACTATAGACATTTAATATGCAATTTAATTAATCGGTCCCTACACAAGTTTCAGTTTCTAAACAAAGCTTACTTTAATTCCTGTCCTGTTTAAATGCTGCATAATCCCTGAATATTCCAGAATTGAAAAGAAAAGTGAGGAATTGTTCCGACGAAAGAATTATAAAATAATCCTTAAGACCGAGCAAACCTTAACGATAATTTTTAGTCAATACAATATTTACTTGTTTTAAATAAATTGACATAGTAAAAATTGTAAAATTTAAATAAGTTAAATATTAAAGTAGTTTGATATTACAATTTTGCATATTATTAGAAGGTACTCTTTAAGGCTTTCTCTTTGTGTGCCTTTAAATCTATATTTTACCACTTTAACTTCACTTAAGTTTCCCATGTCATTTGAAGAAATTCAAAATAATAGGCCGTTAAGCTTCGAATCTGCAGAGAATTAACGCCTTTCAATTAAAAAGAGAGGTGTTTTGGAGATTATCAGTTCTCATTGGCAGTCTAGTCGGGCCTCCATCGAACCAAAGGGGAACTACCATATTATTTTTTCCCAATGTTTCTAAGAGGATGAACAGCATGTTTCTGTGAATTCGACTCACAAGATCATATTTCGTTTGATCGCAATGAGCACGACGATGCGCGTGGAGTTTTGATTTAGAATATGCGTCAACATAGTATTAGTAGAGTAGAATCATGCGGATCGTTAGAACGAGATATTTTTAGCCATCGTGACTTGCTTGAGTGGGAACCAATATTTCAGGCATTTAGAGCATATGCTAAAATTGTTTAGCACGACTACTCGATAGTGCGAAAAACGATCGAGTAGCTGTGCTAAACGTATTTAATCCCTACATTCGATAGTGCGGAACCATAAGGTGCTGTCAGTTTGAAATGAAATAATGGGAAATTTGTTGAACTGAGTTATATAGTTTAAAAAAATTAGGACAATTAGATTTTTTATCTAAATTAATTATTAAAATGTCTAAAATGTCTAATTATTGATTATTAGAATATTATTTAGTATTTAATTGAATGTTTAAATTTTTAAACATTTTACTAATTTAAAAAATTTAAATCGAAAGAATGTGAATTAAACTCTATTATCTTTTTTGGTACCTGAAAAGATTGGTCAGATCGAGTTATTGCGTTTTGAAACTTTGTGACTCTGTTAACATTATAAAGAGAAATGGGTATTAAAGAACCGCTATCTATAGGTCAATGTCCAATAAACAATTTGTATGAAGTACATCTTAAAATCAAGATGATATTGCTTCCGAGTCGGTTTTGACAAATATAAACAATATGGCATACAATCCTTATAATATGAACCTTCAAGTCATGATGTGTTGTATGACTGAAGTAAGCTGTAGCAATGTGTATAATATAGCATTATATACAGAGCAATTCTATATTGAAAAAGTTGAGTTGTCTCATTTTGAATCAATAAAAAAATTAAAACGAATCCAATAAGGACGGCCGATCAATTTTACCTTAAGACTCAGAGTTTGCAGGAAAATCTGCACTACAAAAAAGTGAATAAATACATTAAAATAAAAGAAAACAATAAAAAAACACCTCGTACAGTAAATTGGACGCTGTAAATTACGTTATTAAATAACATTAAGAATAAAAAAAATATTCTCCAGCTTTCGAACCATTAAAAAGAAAAAATCAACTAAATGTATGTTGGATGCACATTAATTTAGGGTTCTATAGTAATTTCATATATAAAACAGAAGGTTAAATTTTTAACAGATTCCACAATCTTAAAAATGTATCAACATAACAAAAGGAAAACAATTGTCAATTGTTATAATTTTGTTCAGATTTAAAATGTACGATTAAAAAAAGAAAGGGGTTGGAACACGGAGGTATAATAAACCTAACTAAAAATAGTATGTGATATTTTAATCGCATTTTGAAAGACCTAATCACAGATATCCTATTGCCCATCCCAGACGTAAAAACTCCATCTCAAATTACCATGTATAGCAGGGTACCTCAAAAAATGATCTTGTCTTAGAATTGACTCATAGCATTAACCTACAAAATTTTGATTGGAAATTATTGAAAAATTATATCGCTACAAACATTCCCTATGATATATGCATAGTAGACAGACGAACAGCTATGACAAAACTATAAAGTTCCTAATTTGCTAGGGAACTCTAAAAACTTTATTCAACAATAATTTCGTTCAACTATACTAAGCCCTATTAAATTCATCAACAAAATTTTGGATAACATAATAATCATATACCGTAACGTTAAATAAATATTATTACACGAAAACTCGGTAAATCATGATATTTAAACGTATACCTTTATTCTGTATGTAATCAGGTGCATTATTCTGTAAGTTGTCATATATAGTTATTTCTGCGCAGATTTTTGAAAATGAATGGAAAAAGCAGGCAATCAGTTCTTTACAACTTACCTGTGAAATATGCATTTATCTGATTTTTATATGTAGCGTCACAATCAAGAACAGAACACAGAATCGTTGTTCTAAACACAGAGACAAATTCGTAAAACTTATTTTAATAAGGTACTAAGGAATAAATTCAAAATCACCAAACAACGGGCGCAATTCACCGCATAACGATAAATGCCGGCTACGATGCAAAAAAGGATTCTAACAGGTTTTATTTCGTTATCTCTTCCGAACAAATAACATCACTATTTTGCATGCACCATTGCGCTCGCGCTTATCTTTGTTGTTTTGTTTAGATTAAATCTATGGTTCACACATTCCACAGCATCGTGTAGACTTTTCCTGCTGCACGCAGCGCTCTTGCTTTAGAGCACAGCAATGCATCGTTTAGAGCGTTTGCGTACTACTTCCAATACGAGTCCGAGAAATATCGGTCCGATGCAGCAGTAGTACTATTTCTATTAAAGGCTGCGCACTAGGTCCGAATTTCGTTATCTGATTTCTCTCAGTTATCCGTGGACCTATATTTCGGAGCAGAATATTGACGGACCGAAGTAACCGTAGTATTACTTGTATGAGCACTTGCGCATTGCGTCCGATCCGAATCCATGAAAATACGAATCTTAGAAACTCGGACTGAATTCGGATACTGCTTATGTACCAAGTCCGATCTCCGATCCGATATTGCCCATCAGACGTTATGCATACGCAGAGCGCTTGCGTTGTTGATTATGTGTCCTTCTAAAGAATTCTGGATACACCCTCTCTTGCTGAACCGATATTCAAATGGAGCTTTCTACAATCACCACGAAGCGCTACCTCAAGACGAGAGGAAATTTTACAATTACTACCGAATGAGTGTATCCACTTTTGATTTCATTTTAAATCACATAAAAGACATGTTGCGACAAGATACAAATTATAGACAATGTATATGGCCAGAAGAAATGCTTGCAGTCACATTAAGGTAAGTAAAACTTAGTATCATATTAATCAGTTATAAGCACAAAGATGATTACACGTCTTTGCGGAAACAATTTGAGCACAAAACTACATATCATCGAAGTTCTGATTAAATAGCTCAGAATAAGAATTGGCAGCCTCCTGATTTTGTGATACTGGAGAATTTAATTTACGTTCTTCATTTGGGGTCATAGTATATAAATCAAATTCATTATTGCTCTGGATGTGATTGATGTCATTATTAGTATCGTTTTGTTTAACATTATGTTGTGTCGATGCCATGACTGCCATACTGGACCAAGCCGGAGATGCAGTCTGCGAAACTGTTGAAGCGAGGCTATCAGTAGAACACCAATGTGTTAATCGCAGTTTGTTTGTATATTTACGGAGTAATTGAAATACTTCAATACGAAATTAAACTTATCTTCTTCTAGTATATTTTTGATCGATGATAACATAGATTGTAGAAACGCCGTATCCTCATCATTTTGATTGGTTTCACAAGACTAGATATTTTTTAAAAAATCAACATCAACTGGATTCAATCATCATGAAATAAAAAAATTTCGTAGTGGTAATGAATTAGCGGTACTTCTTGATGGTGTAGGGTATGAGACAGATTCTTTTGCGGAAATTTAACTACTATCTTGCGTGCTATCAGACGAATCTTGAAAGTTAGTAGCTGTTTTTTCTGGCTAAAACATTTTTAATAGAAACTACAATTGTGTATAATGAATATATTTCTTCTTCGCAGCTTGTCCAGATTTGGTATTTAGAGATTTCTTGAAGGTATTCTAAACATTGAACACTTATCCATAACTAATTTAACTGTAACAATTGAATTAACCATTGTGTTTTATTACAGGTACTAGGCTACCGGATACACTTTCACAGACATGTATTACAGTTAAAAATTTGTCATTTCGACAATAGCTAAAATAGTGAACGTGATGTGTTGCAGCATCTGGGACATTCTTAATATTCAATTCCTTGCACGGCCCACTACGGAAAAATGTAAAGCAATAGCTGATGAATTCGAGAAAAGAGCTAACTTTCCAAATTGTTTATGCGCAGGACGGAAAGCATATACGAATTACAAAATTTCCTAACTCCGGTTTGATGTTTTTCAGATACAAAGGCTATTTCTCCATCGTGCTTTTGGTGATAGTGGACGCAGATTATAAATTTTATTTCGTTAACATTAGTTCATATGCCAAAGACTGCGACTCACCAATTTTTCAGCATAATAATTTTTTACAAGAAACTTACTGAAGGAAAACTGTGCGTACCCATACCCACTCCTTTATACTCAAGCCTAAACAGAAGAAACTCACACGTTTTTGTTGGCGACGAAGCATTCCCACTAAGCCCAAATCTAATACAATATCGGGGCTTAAATCTTGTCGAGCAAGGTATGTAGAATATGCCCTTGGTATGTTAGCAAACAAATGGCGAATTTTTTATCGCCCCTTGAATCTGTCCGCTCAAGCATCTAAAGATATTGTGAAAGCATGTTTTGTATTACATAATGTTGTTCATGAATGAGACGGATATAAACCTACAGATACGTACATGTCTATCAATAACGATTGCTACCGAGATCTTTCTTCTCCAAATAGTGTTCCAGCTGGTAGAGCAGTAAATGACATTAGAACTGAATTTCATGATTATTTTAAGAGCCCCTATGTATCACTACCTTGGCAAATGTCTAAAATATAATGATTGAAATTAAATAATTCATATTAAAGTTGGTCTAGAGAAGGGGAAAAGCGTTACATTTCAATTACCGCTGTTGTCATTCCAGTTCCAAAAAATTACCATGAAATATCACCGCGACTTTGTCGCGTTTGTCACTCAAATCACAATATATGACGGGAAGTAAATACTTAACTAAAATTTTTGCTTAAATATGCAGTACATCATCATTTTTTGCTTAAATATACAGATCATCAGAAATAAAACTAACAAATAAGGTAATAAACATTATTACGTGCGGACTGAGGGCTCTCTCGTTTACGCGCGCTCGTCGGTTTGGTTGCTAAGCAACGGCCGTCCGGCCATTTTCCGCAGTTGTTATTTATCACCAATTTCTAATTGCTACTAAAAATAAATGTTAATTTCGCTTACTTGGCGCAGTTTTCTTTTTGTCCTCATACATATCAAACTCCGGCTCAGAGAACTTGCATATTTCAATCCATTCACTCCTGATGTCATTATTTTATTTTTTGTTGTCGTCGATAAACTTGTCCCATAAACAGAGTTTAATTTCAACATACTCGATTGATGTATAAACATCGTAGGGAAACATGATACAAATGTAATGCGTGTGTGCGTGCGTTGCGTTACTTTTTTATATTTTTTTATTCCAATATTAATTTATTAATACTTTTTATACCATTGAGTGACATAATTTTTGATCGAAATCAATTAGTAGACTGTTTGTTAATTACTGCTACGGCAAGATTTTTTTCGAATTTCTTTCGAAAATATAAGACGAAAATAAATATATAGAATGTTTTTTTGATTTCAATCTTTATTACTGAGAAATAATTTATTTTTCCTCCTTAATCTACCTTAACCTAATCAAACATAATCAAACCGAACTCAGGCAAAAAGAACTCATTCTAATATAACGTAAGCTAACTTATTGCAACGTAACCAAACCTAACCAAACCAAAAATAATGTAACCTAACCTAATCTAACTCAACGTAATGTAACCATACCTAACTTAAACAAACTAAACCTAACCTAACCTAACAAAGACTCAGATGTAAATGTAACCATACCGAACTCAGACGTAACCATACCTAACTTAACCAAAGTAAACCTAACCTAACTAAACGAAACTTAATCTAACCTAATCCAGCTTAACCTAACCAAACATAACCACATCTAACCTAACTTAACTAAACCTAATTTAACCTAGCATAACCTAACCTAACGTAATCAAACTTAACAGAATCTAACCTTACCTAAGATAACCGAATCTGGCCTAAGTAAATCTAATGTAACCAACCCTAACCTAAACTGCCAAAATCTAACCTAAACACATTTAGCCTAACCTAATATAATATCTCTTGATTCTATCTAACATAAGGTAATCAAACCAAAGAAAACCTAACTTATCATAGCCTAGTATAGCCCAGCATAGCCTAATCTAACTCTAAACTAAATCTAACCGAATCTCATCTAACATAGCCTAACCTAAACCTAACTCAATCTCACGTAACCGAGCATATCTTAATCAAACGTAATCTAACTAAACCTAACTTACCCTAACCTAACCTAACTTAACTTAATCTAGTCCAATATAACTTAACCCAACCAAAAAAAAAAACTTAACATTTATATATTCTTATTTTTATATATTCTTGTTTTCCACAGGTAAGTGGAAATCTTCGGGGATACAATCGCGCTCGTACGCAGTGGTATGCATGTCTCTCCTGGGAAGGCGTTCAATGTCCTTCGGAATAAACCTCCTCCTATCTTAAGCTTTTCCGTCCGAAACCGCAATGAGCATTACTTCAGGAGAGTACTTGTTTATATTTTAAATGCCCTCTACATTTCGCATTCACCTGCCTTTCTTTCACATGTTATGTTTCTCATCATGTTATGTTTTTGTTAGTTTTATCATGTTATCTAAACGAACCAAACTAGACCTAACCTAATCAAACAAAATGTTAGGAGACATTTTGTTAACTTAATTTAACGTAACCTAACCAAACAAGACCTAACTTTATATGACCTAATCTGATATGCAAATAAAAAAGACAGTAAATTTCGCATAATGCTAAATGTCTTATTTATAGACTGCCGTACTTATTTCTTTTTTAAATTTCTTTAATATATACATTGTCTGTATAATTAAATCGAGTAACGGATGAATGGTTCCCCACTTTACTTTTCTGAAGACTTAATTTTTAATCAAATATTTATCAAACCGTTTCATAGTTATCGTGCTCTTTTTTCCATTCTCTTCGTTCCGAGTATTTTATTATTAATTATTGTGTTGTGTTGTGGTATTTACGATACATTAATATTTACAAACGCATATAATAATTCTCGGAACTTCGATAACACTTTTTATTAGGTAGAGTTATAGCATACAAGTTGGAGTTACTAACCTAAGAGCTCGCATATACTTTTATAATTTCATAGAAATTAATATTTTACATCCTATAAGCATAAAAGACAACACGAAATGAAATAAAATTAGAAAATTATTATTATAATTTAGGTATAAATAAACAACTCTGCCACTTTGTTGTTCGAATGTTGAACTTCGGCAGCTTACATTTTTTCTTCACAATTTTTTGGGACGGTTTGATATTATATATATATATATATATATATATATATATATATATATATATATATATATATATATACACACACACTATTCTTTGTCTCAAACAAAACATAGTGGATATTGTATAAATTAAAATGTTTTTGAGATTAACGCGGACAAACAGACAGATGGAGAATGAGACAAAATGAAGAAAATAAACGGTTCTTAATGCATAAGTAACGCCAAAACAAATTAGAGCATCTTCGAAATTTATTTATTTGATCTTCATCTTCAAAATTTATATGAGTTGCACACTTGACATTAGCTCTAATGCTCAAAAAAAATGATATTAGCTCATTCTAAAAAACGCTGAAAAAATTACAATATTTAGTATTTTTATTAGACGAACTAAAAAGTTACCGAATGAACTATTTGTTTGAATGCAAAATTATTACTACAATATAAAATTATAGGCTATTTCCATGTGAGCAACTCAACGATTTTAATTTTCAACCTTCTGTATTAATGTTGTCTCAAAGTGGTTATTTTTACAGAAACAATGTGTTTCGTATTTATAGAACTAATTTAGAAACTAATAGAAATAGAATCTTAATAATTAAAACATTATAATGAAAAAGAACAAATATAAATATTTTTATTTCAATTGAAATGTAATTTTTTTTAATGGGCGAAAGAAAAAATGTTAGTTAATGCGAAATAAGTAAGCACAGGCACAGCAGGTAATATTTTTGTACTAATTTTAATTTAAATTTGTTTCAAGCTGACTCATGTTCTTTACAATGTCTCCAATATATTCAATCAACAAATTACGACAAAAACATTTTATTTCACACTCGAATTTAATATGTGTTTAATGTATATCTTATGTTTATTTAATCTAGATCTCGACTTTAATATATATTTAGGTCACGTCATTACTGAAAAAAAAATAAGTAACTGGTGTTATTTACCTTTTCTTTGTATTTTTTCAATATTTTTTTGCTAATTTCCACAGATCATCTTGTCTTAATTCTAAACTCAAAGCCTTATATTCTCATGTCCTCACTCTCCACAATGCCAGTCATATTACCACACTGTATTTTTATCTTCGTTCTTAGTTTTGTTATTTAATTAAAAACTCTTATTTGCTTATAAACACCAATTGTACCAGTAAAGATCTTCAACTAGAAGCATCGCTCGATTCTACTAGCAGTAGCACACTTAATTCATTATTGGATATTGGATTGTGTTTAGATTTGAATTATTAAGTCAATAACACTCTACATTTGAAATTTTTAAGGTATTTTGGAATCCTAGTAAACGAACAATTCTGAAACCTTCCCGTGGTTGGCACAAGTGTGTAACATTACTATAGCTAAGTAGCTATAGTAAAAGGACATCTGTGTCGAATATGCGTTTTATTTTCCTTCCGTGCAACGTGGTCTACAAGGACAGTTTGCTGTTTTTTCTTGCCTTAAGTACCAAAAATTTCATGAAACTGCACAGTAAATTGCATTGTGATGCGCTGACTTCCTCTTCAAAAAAATGAAAATATAGTGGATAGAAGGGGACTGAGAAATACGGCGTCGGAAGCAAAAAACTCCTTGTATGTTTCGCAAGAAATTTAAATTGAAATTTGTTGTGATGTTTTGAAAAGCAAAATAATTGAGTAGGTGAAGCATGCTTTGACTTTACGGGCATTGGCTGATCAGACTGCTGGCATTAGTGGTACAGAGCAATTATCAATTGTAGTTAGCTATCTACGTTGTGATAAAAATAATAAAAAGACAGTAAATTATAAAAAATTGCTGGAATATGTACCGCGACAAGAGTTGAACACGAAAGCCATTTCGGTAACTATTATTCATTTTCTAGAAGATTGCGATTTTGATTTAAATAAACTTGTTGACCAAATATACGACGGCTTTGTAATGGCTGGTCAAATACTCGTAGGTGGCGTTCAGAAAATTATTATAACAATTACCCCACAACCCTATTCTTCCACTATGCAAGCCATATATTTAATCTTATTATCGATGACCTTAACAATGTCATTGAAGTAAGAAATGCTCATGGGACGACAAAGAACATCATATTTTTCTTAGAGAAAATCATTGTGGCGAAATTAAATTTCAAATATGGTCGGAATAATTCCAAAGAATACTTTTTTGTGAAACGCGTTGGAGAGTATTGGAAAATTTTCTGAAAACTTATTGTACGAGTATTAGAAGAACTTTCGCACAATACACCAAACTCGAAAACGAAAACCAAAACATATCAGCTCTAAACGACTGCAACAACACCACATACTTAGTGTTCTGCCTAACTCGAATCCATGTGCATCAGACTACAAATAAATGTGGATATAAAGGCAATACACTATCACATAAATATGTTAATGAAAGTGCTTCAATCTCACAGCGACAATACCTTGACAGAGTTCGTGGCCATTTTCGAGAAAACTAGAAAGATTTGAGAACTGAATTTTGAATTTAAACGTCCTCAAGTTATGATAAGGCAGACCAACAGATGTAATCAACCAGCTGAAAATATAGAAGAATACTAATACCAGCAGTCTGATCAGCCAATGCCCTTAGTGTGTGTTAATATCTTCACCCCGTATTTAGACTTTACCATTTCTTTCCTGAGAGATCGATTACGCATAAAAAAATTTCGCTTATGAACCTCCACCTGGAAAATACGAGAAAATTAGACAAACCTTCATTTTTAGCTGCGGCAGAAGATATACAGAAACTTTAAGGAGGTTGTCTACTGAACTTTATTGCCGAAATTTTTTTCACGTAGTACGAGATGTTTAAGATAGATAATCGAATGATGCGACCTAAAATGAATCCCTTGTTAAATATGCAGATTTGATTTTTAAAGGCACCACGTTTTACCCAACGGTATGCGAGACAATCAGGATTGGCCTAACTATTCCAAGGACAACATGTAGGCCTGAACTTCATCTAATACGTTATCATGTGTCAAGGCCCGGAAACGTTAAATCACGGGAGACACGAGGCGAAGCGGCCTGTGCATGCTAAATTTTCATAGGAAATGGTAGAGGACACTGAATTCATTGACAAGGTTTTGAAAACATTTAGACACCAACATAGACGATTTAAGTTGTATTCAAATAGTAACATTAAAAATATAAAAATTGTTTCTTATCTTTTTCTCCGTATTTTTTTCATGGCGGGGGGTGCGAGTGCACACCTCGCATCCCCTTCCAACGCCCACGTGTCAAAGTGTAGGCTCACATTACGAAATATTATATACGTACTTTGATGAACAAGTGAGTTATCATTTTGGACAACTAAATTTATGGAATACTTAGAAATATTATGAAAAGGGAATTTAAGAGAATGATAATAAATTCTATTTTTTTATTTATACGTTTATAAAAAAGCTGTCAAGTGTATGTCGCACCACATGGAATTGCATAACCACTTATATCTTCACTTATATTTCTTTAAGTTGTGGGGGTGAGCTAAAGTATTTTATTTGAAAATGCTATAAATGTAGAATTTTTTTCAGTTTGTCAAACCTGAAACTGCAAAATTAGAGGAGGGAGATATATTTCAAGTCACTTAACATTCACGAATGTAGTTTATGGGGTAAATAAAACCTAAGTTTATTTTAAAACACCTGTCTGACTTTACTCAACCAAATGACAAACGCGACTTTTTATATATTTTCTCATCACGACATAAAACACAAATCTGTGAACTATTAATTAATTAAAAACTAAGTTTCAAGAAGTAAATATATTTTTAAACCATATAATATGTCATTCACAATAGTAAGTCTCATGATTGATAACTTTTAAAAAGTGTCAGTGCCTGCTAAACTGCGAATAATACTTTAGTTTGAAAACATTAAAGTTAAATATAAAAGATCTTGAATATATGTTCATATTATTACAGAAAAAATATAGGTTATAAAGTATTTTCTTCTTTTGCCACGCTAGTACAAGTTTGCACGTTCAGAAATTAGATCGTAACTGAAAGTGAAACACATCGATAGTAATAAAAGCAAGCAATGGGTAATTTCCCTCTCCGCTACCAGCTATTAAGCGACTAGCAGATCGTCGGTAAAATAAGCCAAACTTGTTTCAATTTTCGTTAAGCCCTCAGTCGAACTCGAAAGTGTTCGTTTATTTCGGATAAACAATGCTGAGAAAGTTTAAATACGTAGTTTCGTTACAGTCAATTCATTTCATGGATCCTTAAGAATAATACTTTTACATAGTCCAAACCCGTTACGTACGTCATATGTTCGCAACACTAAAGACTGTACATTTTTAATAATCATATGAAATAAATGTTATTGAAACAAATAATCCCACAAGTCACGAGCAACGTATAATTACTAGAACAAGGCCTTAAAACAATATTCTCGGAACACATGAATTCAAACCTCATTATCACGCATGTTTTGTGTATCAGCGCGTATCTTATACCCTTCGTCCAGGAAGTAGGCCATAACTTTGAAATCCATGACAAAAACTAACATTCGCGAATTGCCGCCCGCCTTCCAAGCAGTACTTCCGTTTATACGTTATTTATATAAGTAATATAAAATAATAATAAACATTACTTAAATATACAAATTTCCTAAAAACACCTGTTTCCTATCAATAAAATATCTTGTTCATATTACACGATTACCATAACAGTTTGATTTTTTTATTATGATGAACAACCCTGCGAGTTAAACTAACAATTTATCGTTTTCGTTTTCACATAAAAGAAAATTTACTCTCAACCGAAATCTAAATAAACGCTTGCAGGTTTCTCCAACCGCTTAGCCAACATGATTAAACCTCACAAAGTTATGTTTCTATTTCGAAAACATCAACATTTTCTACCTACTTTCCATTATTGTGACATACAATCGCCGTGTTGTTATTCAAAAGTTAAAATCCAGTAACCATATTATATAAGGGATGGAAAAATCCCTTCGCTTAACATAACGTGGGGACAAAAAATAATCCCTAAAAAGGATTCCAGATTGTATTTCCAATATAATATTCGCAGGTACCGTAAGCCCATAAGCCTACTTCCTGACTGACGTAGTACTGTAAAGGGAGACTCGGAGAGCATTACAAAATCTCCGAATGCCCTTCTTATGAAACACGATTTCCTATCGAAATAAGATATAGAATGATGGCGACGGTATCGCCTCACAACTGCGCTACAAGCTGTGGTAAGTAAGGCTTTATATTTTTTTTAGGTTGACTGAATTTTGACCGTAGAATATCTACATATGTATCAAAACTGCGAACCATTACGATATATCAGGAAGTATAATTACATTATGATTTCAAAACTAACTTTTTTGAAGTTTATGGGGTGAAAATATCCCATAATAAATATAGTGGTTTTCGAACAGAAAATTTTAAAAAAAATTCTAAACTATTACCACTTGGCCTAATATTAGATATATTCATAATCTCATTAATATTTCGGCGGAAAATTCGAAGTTAAACTTTTCTAGGACACTAGGTAGGTGCGAGAGTGGCCTAGAGGCTGATGGCGGTAATACTGTAGGTGTCTATTGTGTACATTCATTTACATTAGAATTTAAATTACTAGTTTTATTACATTAAAAAAAACAGTGAGCCGTCACGGGATGCATGGCAGATGTGAAACATCGTGTTCGTACAAGTAATATGCATAAAAGACAAGATTATTACAGGAACTAAATATAGCATAATGAAAAAATAAAGTATTACGAATTTCTTACAGAAAATGGTGACTTTATTTAATAAATATTTATTTACAATTAATACAAAAATAATAAAGCACAGGTTATGTGTACCGTAGTAAACAACAGCGTCGAACTGAGTGAGGAGGGGTCGCGTGGTCGGTTGCGCATGGCGACACATATAGACTCTACTACATATGGACTATATATATATACCTTAGTATAGCGTGGGACCCGTCGCCACGGCAAGCGTCGCCACGTCAACGATCCGGTTTATACCTGCACCTATAGATGTTCCACATCAAAAAGATTATTAAATATAAAATTTTAATAATGTCAAAATGAATAATAATAAAATGAATGTCGCTATTTAGTGAAATCTATTTGCCTACAGAGACGAAAGGCAACTTATACAAAAGAGTAATAAGGCAAGTTCTACTCTATGGATCTGAATGCTGGCCCTTGAAAATCTGATTAGCAGACACTCCACGTAACTGAGTTAAGGATACTCAGATGATCCGGAGGAGTAACCATGGAAGATAAAATTAGAAGTGAACTTATTCGTAGAACATTTGGAGTTACAAAAATTCAAGATAAAATTGCCGAATACTGTCTGCGCTGGTACGAACGCGTTATGCGCTGCAAAAAAGATGACATGACGAGATCTTTTATGTAGATTGAATAACCGAAAACAGATCGTAGCAGACCAGTAAATATTATTTTGTTTTCGTCATCCAATGACAATTAGAATACTACACATTTGTGATGAGTGCATTTAAAATAAACAGATGATTGTCATTAATTGAAAGTAATTTGTTATAACAACCTGGATAGGAAAAGTGGAAAGGGACATGAAGTGATGAGACTACATCCAGACATGACTAAATTACGCCAAGAATAGTGCATTAAGATAAGGGGGGCTGACCCCAAAAGACATAAATGAAAGAAAAAGAGGCACAAAAGAGGAAGAATGTCGCTATTTAGCGTTAATTAAAAAACTTAATATTGATGGTAATTACTTTAAAACAGATATCACTATGAAATACTTAGGCAATTATAAAGTTGAATAAAAATCTTGGTACTTCTTATTGCAAATTTTGACGAAGCCTCGAAGGTATGGGAAATAAATACGGTCACTTTCATTAAAATTCACTAAGCATTTACATGATGCGCGCTTACATACACATAAACACATATACATTTATAATATATCTATATATGTATATGTCTATATATAGATATACAATACATACACATTTACAGAATATATGCATACACATGTACATAACATTTACATATAGACACATATACAGATATAGTGTTACATTTCAATAGGTGACCCAATTGAAAAGAGATATACAGAAACTGTAATTGAATAGTATATACAACATATTTTTTACAACTGTTTTCACCCTGTCTACTAGTAAAAAACTAACGAAGGACAATTAGTAACTTTAAAAAATAATTTTGAAACTTTCGTATGACGGTTAAAAAATAATTTTTAACTGTCATACGCAGGTAGTCGAGGAGGATACGCCAATAAGAGTTGAAATTGAAAATTGCTCCAGTTATTTCAGCAAAATTCCCGTGGTAGCACGAATGATGCAGCTCGACGTCTCGGTGTGAGCCAATTTTATGTACGGAAATTGTTAAATTAATCCGAGTAAGATTCATTTTATTTTGAACGCATGGCTCTTCATGATGTTAACCTATTTCATTGTAATCGTGAGAACAAGGTATACAGATCGAAATCCGTTCGATGTCTATATACTATAACGATATTTCCCCCGTGGCTGCAGCAGACAGTGAAAAAGGGAAATTATATCGTATATTAGGAAATTTGGCAAAGTTGTACGATATATACACATTTATAAATCTTCAAACTTTGTCTCTCTGGGGTTCACCCAAAAGGTTATATAGTCTTATACATAGTAATAATACTGCAGTTAGTTATGTAAATATAATTTATAATTTAATTAAGATTTTTTATTAACACCTTATTTTGATTTCGTCATCCAATGGAAAATTAGAATATTACACATTTATGATAAGTGCATTTAAAATAAACAGATGTCTGTCAATTAATTAAGAGTAATTTCTTAAATAATTACACAATGATGGATTTGAGTAATAATCTTGATAATATCTGTTGCTTATTTTGACCAAACCTTTAAGATACAAAACTATAAAATTTTATTAAAATTTTCAAGATGGATCAAATACGTTTAAGTGTCCATTAGATTTTAAATACGCTTCATCAAAAGCGGATTTTTCAATATTTTTCTTATTTCAAATAAAAAGTTCATACAAAAACAATATATCTGACAGTCACAAAAACCGCACACAATTGATGTATTACAAAATAAATTTTACAAAATCAATTTTTTGACAGTTACTTTTGCTAACAAAACCATTGTCAAATGTCAAATCATAAACCTCTTTTCACGTATTGAGGTAATTATTTGCATAGAAACGTCGTACACGCTTAGTTCTTGGGCAACCGAATTGTGGTCCAATGACCGCAATAGCTTAGTCAATCGCGAGCGTTCGCCGCATCTACACGTTTTAGTGATTTGCGTAGACGGTAAAAGGAAAAATAAATTAAGTAAATATCAATTTCTGAGACTAAATTACTTACTGATCTTAGTTTTTAAATAAAATTTATTTTAGTTACTTATTGACAATAACGACTATTTTCTATACTATGTTTTTACACTCAACCCTGCCAGTATTTGTCTATCAACGCAAAAAGATAAGATAATCTGTGCGAAAAGGTAAACGTTACTTTCTCTTTCGCTTCGCCATGTAAGTGAACGAGGAATAAAAAAGCCTTGCCAGAAATAAGCTAAAAATAGATGTTTATCGAACTATTAGTTGTATTGTTGTTGGGTTGTATTTTTCAATACTTCCACTTTTTACGTTTTCTTGTTTTTAATTGATTTACGTTTGCCTATTTTTGGCGAAACATTTCGACTTGACGCAAAATAGATAAAAAATGCGAATTACTTCTAAGGCATAAGGTGCAGAAAAAAAGGAATTACGTTGATTTGTTTAGAAAATAAACCGTGAGTTTTGTAACTATTTTGAGCAATGTTTAATAGAAACTTTCTTCCTATTAAATAAAAGGAAACAATGAAAAATTAAGCTCTTCAAAAATTCACACATCCATCCGTAGTCTGTTGGCACTTTAAGATTGTTATCCGTCAAGTAGTTTCAACGTGCACGAACACGCACTAGTTACCATTGTATTATGTGTAGAATCTAATAATAACCTCCATCGCCTCTCATTTTATTTGATACAACTGTTAATTGATTTATCACAGTCGTTATTTATGTGGACAGTTGTTATTGTATTATTGATAAATATATCGTAATTAAATTATCTTTTTATTTACTTATTCCGTCTTATAGATAGTCCACAATCACTTTTTTAATTCACATTTTATAGAGCGAAACGTGTTGTACGTGTTTGCTTACGTTTTTACGTAAAAACATATTACCCAGTTAGCAGCAAACTTACCATCGCATTTCCTATAGTATCCTAATAAACAGAGTGTACATAATATATTTTTAGATTTTATGGATAATTTGCAACAATAGTCAAGTGAGAGTAATTTCATTCCTTAATTATAACTTTTAAACTATTATAAAATAATTTGATTCGAGTATAGTTATAACATAATGAATTTAGGTTTATGTATATCTAACATAAAATGTGTCCCACTTTGGTAATAAGTAAACTTTGGTGACAGATAAAATCCATTACCTTAATGGTAGATTGTTTAAACGTAATTTATGCAGCACATAGAATTTATATACGTTTTTCTATGTTCACGTCCTTATTCTCAATGTGTTCTAAAGAAAATAACCAATTTTTTCTCTGGTCTACTTATTTGTCGTTGTGTCTATTTAGTTTACCTCAGCGTTATTATTATATTGTAATTTTCGTTTGTTAAATTTGCTTTTAATGATATTTGGGCATTACGTTGTTACGGAACGAGGTCGATGCTGTTATTAGGTGGTAATAATAGATTGTCCTGCTTTAATTTTTAAGTCACCTTACCAAATTGACCAGAAATGGCCCCTTTGAAACTGCTAGAAAGGTTATGCCTTCCAATTTAGTATAGTTTTAGTTAATAGTTAAATTCGAAACCAGTATGTTCTGTTTAAAAATGTTAAATGTTGTCCTTGCATTTTGTATGTCATCATTTAAGAATTAAAGTCACGGCAAGCCACTTTTATTTACTTTACTTTTAATTTATTCTTAAACTTTATTTTCCATTTTATAAAAGAGCATCGAACTGTTTGGCTCGTCCGTTCTGAGTCCGCATGACAAGTATATTAAATATATATATAGAATTTCATGGGACATGAAATGACAAAACTGAACGTATGTTTCAGAAATATGATGCTGTCCATCTTTCTACAATTCAAATACCCACTACGAATCGATTTTTCAAAACTTCGCCTGCGTAGACATAAAAAGATTAAACGTTTTCCATAGATGTAATTTCCACCCTATAGAAGGAACAATTTGAAAATTATTTTCATTTTACAATGTAACTTATCTATTAAGAATGTCCTTTTGATCTGCCCACAATAAAATTATTGAAAATGTCATATTCCTGAAAGATAGTTCTTAATTTTAATATGGCTTTTTTCTTATGTTTTCTTTAAATTTTGTTTTTTATTATCCTTTTGAAATAAAGTATCATCATAGTATATCTCAAGCGGACGAAGACGCGGGCATTAGTACAATATTTCTATTTAAAAAAATAAAAACGTTAAAATTAAGGGAAGCAGTCGATATCAAAATGTGAAAAAACATTAAATTAAAATATATAAAAATTCCTTGTTATTTACTTTTAATTCTTCGAAGAAAAATTTAATCCTGAAAATATTAATGATTTTGTCGTCACCGTGGTGTGTTGGGTTGATCACAAGGCATATAGCCTTTGACGATGCAGCGCACCGCGGGGCCCGGTTTCAATTCCTGGCAGTTCGTCGAACGGAGCTGGAGTGGTGTTATGGTTGGCTGTAAGGGATTGCTCTCGTATCAATAAGTCTGCCATATGTATCGATTATATGCATTAAAGTAGATAGATTAATTATTATCAATAATAAAATAAACGATGATGATGCTTACATTTTCATTACATTTTTCATTTTTAAATAAGAAAATTAGATAAGTTTCTACAGGCATTGTTTCTGGGAAGCTAGTTTTACGTAGTGACATCCACAGATACAAGTGCGTCTGGGATAAATCACGTTAAATAGTACCTTTGAGAACAGATCTACAAAGAGATACATAATGTGTTTCAATAAGATCTGAAATCTGAAGGGAATATAAAAGTACCCATTGCTATATGTAGAATGATTTCGTACATACGTACGTACATAGTAGGAAAACTGTTCGGGTAAACGAACGGACAAGGATTCGATCTGACTTTAAAAATTAGATATGAATGTTTACCAATCTGAAAATAACTATAAAACACATCTTCTCTTGTGACCAAACAAAAGAGATATACTTGACTTAACTTGGCTCTAATCTGCAAATTATAATTATGAGCTGTTTAATTATTAACAATGTTCTCGGTCTTTCAGCGGTTAGTTATTTATTTTATGCTTTAGTACACTGTAGAACTGCACAACTAGATCTTGTGAAGTATAAACACTTGTAATCAACAAAATGTAGTTAATAAACTAGAATGTTAGTTAACGCTCTTATATTATATTCACTTTTCTTTAAATAAATCTGTAAATCGATTCAATACTCACCCACTTCTCGTTATTATATCGAATGTAAATTTCGCAAATTTTTATCATAATACAATAATATACCATATACATATATATATATATATATATATATATATATATATATATATATATATATATATAATAATGAGAAATAGTCATAAGGACTACTAAATGGCTAAAAGTACGCTACAACTCTATATTTAAATTATAAATACTCAATATCCACACAAATTTTAATAGGTCCCATAGCGACAAACCTTAGTAGTATCGCAAAGGTGGCAAAATTTATGTTTTGCATTTTAAAAAAATGACATTTCTTTCTAATAATAGAAAATGACTCAATAATATTATTAAACTGCCTAAAATCCAAAAATTACTTAGGATTGTAATAACGTCATACACTTAAAGATGATATGACGAGGGATTGATGTAAATGACGTAAATGATGGATTGACGTACTAATAATAAAGTATATTTTCAGAATATGATTCGGAAACAGCTTGGTTCTAATTACGTTGGTAATATCTTCAGTAACAGAGAGACACGTAGAGGACTGACCTTGAAACCTACTAATAGTTAATTTTGTTATCGATTTATTTAATCTAGTGTAGTTTTAAAGTTTGACAATATTTCGAAATGAATTTATTTGAAGAAATGAAAAATCAGTTTTTTCTTCTTGCTTCTTTATGCCATTGAGACAGTAACTTTATCTACTATAAAAAATACACATTGCCAATTACGTAAGTTGTGAAAACGTAAAAACGACCAAACACATAAAACTGTCCTTTCTCTAATATTAATGTTTATTAGTTAATATCTGAGTTTATAGTGTTAATATCTGGTTTTATATCAACTTCATATATGTAAATTCCCCCGTTCCGAATTTTGTAATCTCTTTATAATATGAGCACCAGTGTTGCTCAATTTTACGGCCTAAGGGGGCTGAAGATCAATACCCTTTTAAAGTTTTCTGCTAGGGGTAGAGAATAAGTGTGTAGAAATTTAAAGGAAATCGGTTGAAAAATGTGGAACATAAAAATGTTGATTAATACCCATATTGATGAATACCATCACAAGATATTTACGATCAATACTATCCACACATCTTTTCCTCTCATTTCTTTTTTAAGTGGTCGGACATTGTAAGGGTCTGTAAGGGACTAGAAAGTCGAACCTGGCTCCGTATTTATTTTAAACTAGTTATAATTCGCGGGTACAGCTAGTTTAAAACAAACGCAGAGCCAGGTTAGCCAGATAGTGCGTTTTTATTGGTATTTCAAATTACTGTATTTTCTTTTTAAATAGTTTACTTAGATAGTATATTATATATATATATATATATATATATATATATATATATATATATATACATATATATATATATATATATAAATAACCTCAAATCCTATAAAATCCACCATTTAAAGCAGTATAAAATTCCTTAAGTGGTGTTTACGTGATGCGCACATAAATAAAGAGACATACTGTCAAAAAATCTGAAAATAATGTTTTGTGTTATATTACTTCTGTTATGTACTCCTGAATCACATTTTCATAAATATATTTAATATACAGGTAGATCAATTCTACAGTTTGATTAAACGTGTATTAAATCATTTTAAATTAATTTTTAAATAAATTAAATTCTCAAGTCTTCTGATGGAAGAAAGCGACTGCGGTGAAGTAAAAACTAAATGTCACTACATCTTGACCCCTACATTTTTCTAAAATCTCCCTCTGAATTGGATGAGTAATCTTTACATGATGAATGCACAAACAAATACAAAACAGACAAAAATTACAAAAAATTATCTTAATGCTTTTTTCTGTCACTTAACCCCAATTATTTTTTGCAAATATTCGTAATGTACCACGCCAATTTTGTAGTTTTATTATATATACAGAGTTTTCTTGTAACTCGTCAGCTAACTACTTTAATAGGTATTAGAAGCAGTACCAACTTATTCTCCTGTTAAATTCACAGCTTTAGAATCGGACGATGGAGTTCCGATCAATATCCATTTTCGTCTCGATACCACTTTTCGATCAATATTTTTAGTTACCTTTATACGCGTATTCGTTCCTGGTCATTGCTTCTGTTTATTATCTGTCGCCTTCAGTTTTTTCAAAGTATACAACTTTACATATAATAAAGTAATAAAGGTAAAAGTCTACAAATATACATAATGGTATTCAAAAAACAATAATTTTACACGATTAGACTTAAACCAAAATATATGGAAGAAATCGATCGTTTTTAAAATATCTGCCAATCTATTTTCTCGTTTTATATATACGCGCATTGAAGAAAAACTACTGGCTGGATTTTTAGGAGTAATATTTCAGTATATTATTTCATATAAAATATTATTATATTTTATATAAAATATATTTCATATAATATATTATATTTTAATATGAAACATTATTTCAATTTAATGCCGAGAACTTAAGAAAATAGTTTTATCCACAGACAAAATTTAATTGCATAAATTTGTTAGATAAGTTTCGTTCTTTTCGTATTCTCTACTGTCTTTTTTTCTTTCCTTCTTCTTTTGTTACTAAGTAGTTTGAATAAATGTTGAAGTAATATTAAAAATACTGAAATGATACTGTAAATCTAATTACAATAGATGGTCCAAGACAAAGTTAAGTCTCGCTACTGAAATCGATCTGTACCTCAATAGTCCACAAGAATGACGTTGCTGCGTATTTTTAACTTAAACGAGAAGTGAAAGGGATGAAATTTAATATCGATATCGACAGGCGCCGGTGATGGACATTGAATTTAGTTGTTGTTTATGCAATATGTCTACCCATAATATGGCTATCCGTAATGGGATACATTTCCATTGTTTAGTCCCAAAATAGAACGTGCAAGTCAAGTTGAACCGAAATAGCAAAGTACAAACACGGTTGAAGCATACTGTTTCAGCAAGATATCGAATTATAAGAATAAGGTATATATTTTTGTATAAAGTTACTCTCCAAAATCATATCTATTCATTTAAACTTCACGTTTAAGTAAAATACCTTGACAGAACAGCGCTTTTGAAAAATAACCCTATATGGAGGTGTCCTCTAGATATACTTATTTTATCACTATCAAACCCATAATTGGGTCTTCCGCTCATTTATCTTTGGTTTTTATTTCATCGTTTATAATATTTCTTCAATTAACTCAGTTTTGACTGTGTTTTATTATTTTTTATTTATGTACAATTTTTTTAGAAACAAACAAGTGGTAATTTTTTGCAGCGGAATAAATATTTTAACATATTCAAATTATGCACGCATACGTACACGCATACAAGTACAGAAGGGAAGCAGGAGGTAATCGAGAAAAGGAAGGTGAATGTAGTGAGGTGTTATAATAGTTTTTTGAGACTACACTTAACTTTCGTAGGTCAAGGTGTTAAATTATTCTAGAGCTTGGCGATATATGCTGTTCATTTTCGTAGAAAATAGTAAACGTTTGAAATTAAACAGCATTAAGAGCCTTTAAATATATGTATGAGTAGGCAATAAATTTGGAGCTCAAATAAGACAAACTGCTAATTTTTTTTATATTTTCATGTTTAAATATTTACCTTCTCCCTGACAAAACTACCCACCGGAAGAAACAAATTTCTATTGGGGGTACATAAAAATCAACAGTATTAAATGACAAAGTTAACTTACTTAAAAAAAGACCGACCCGACAACCCAACAGAAGATCTAAACGCATCGTATATAAAATTTATGAATTGGTGATTAATTAATATTATATAATATCTATACAGTAATAAATAATGGACATTTTTTACAAATAATTTTCGATTTATCCATCACACAATAAAAAACATTTAACAAAAAACGAAAATGCATCAACAAGTTAAATACACTGAATAACTGTCCACGTGAGAGAATGATTTCTTTTTCCTACTACGTGCGCATGGGTATAACACGTACATTCTCGAGTTAGGAAAACGATTCATACACATACACGAAGATGGGACGAAGATGAAACAGAAGCAGCGCTACCCGCTACCTATTGCATTTTGTCTCCCTTTTACTCCATCTCGCTTACTCATGTGGGCAACCACAGAACTAGAAGTTGTATGGTATGTTCGGGAAAAAGATAGTATGTCCGAGAAACTATAAGAAAAAGCATGTCGTCAGTTAAAAGAATGAATTTTAAACGAACCAATTACATTTCAAGGCACGCCCTCATCTCCTCCTAAAATATTTATTTGAAAACGATTTATTCCTTACGACATTAAAAACTAAATTTTAATTATCTCTTTTCGAGACATTATAATCTCATTGCTTTCAAACAATGTGTGTGAATGATGATTCATCATCATTTTAAAAAATACACGCCTTTTTTATATTTTCTAAAGTTTTTATTTAAATTATTTAACCAGAACATAAAACTTTTTGAAGGAAACTTAAAAAAGTATAAAGCAACATAGAAAGGACTGGTTCAGGAACTGTATGCGATTACGCGTCACCAATTTCGAACTCTGTTCTTTTGAAGTGCTAATAACATTGCGGTACAAAATTCCACCTCCACACAAATTCTTCACGGAGGTGTTCTGAAGCTTGCATATATATCAACCGCCCACCATGATATCGAACTAAAGCAGCATAATAGATTAGCGGGAATTTTTAACTTTTCTTAAGAAAATTAAATTCTGTGAAATTGTAATATTGACGGGTACAAGAATACTTATTACTTGCATTTAAGAGACCGATATACCCAAATTGAACATTTTCGGTTTGAAATTTTACATACTAATTATCGATTTTTTTTTCTAAAAAAATTATGTGAAAGTAAAATAACATGACTATGTGCCAAATGCTATTCCTCAATAGAATTTATTGCTGAAACCTTTGTTTCCAAAATATATTTAGTCGTTTTAAAGCCATTTTTATACCTATGTCAATGGAATATACACTAAAATAAAGGCTTTCATAACATGTAGTAGCTGGGCAAAAAGTTTTTCATAATATGGATTTGTTACCGAAATATTAAGTAAGAAGTACTTTCCATACTTTTGCTTCTAAACATTACCGCCACAACCAACTTCTTATTGACTTAAAGGAGAGGGTTGTGTGACAGAGCGCAGCACAAAAACATCATAAAAACTCGTTAATTTTTTGGTGGGCGAAATATTAACGCAATTAAATCATTTAGGTACAGTCAATTCCAAAATAATAAATTGCATTTCAGATACATTCGCATTTCGGTTTATGTTCTGAAATTTAGCCTTTGGTTTTATTCTGTCTCGCATCAATAGATTTATGTATATATATATATATATATATATATATATATATATATATATATATATATATATATATTTACATATATATATATATATACACACACACACACACACATATATGTGTGTTTGTGTGTGTGTGTGTGTGTTTATATTACATATATTTTTTCTTGTTCGACAATTATTGGACACGAAAACTAGAGGGTCTGACGATGACCAGGAAATAATACTATCAGAGCTAGAAATATCGAGTTTGAATTCGAATATTTAGTTTTAATGGACAGTTCTCATACCATAATTACACATTTAAGAATCTAATGATGATCAGAATAATGATAACCGGATCCCAGCTACATTACAGTTCGAAATTTCGCGTTTGAGTTTAAATATTTAATTTTATTGGGGTGTTCTCACCCACTAATTCGAGGGTCTGATAATAATCAGGATAATAATACTTGGCTCTAAGCATTACTACAGTTAGAAGCTTCGAATTTGGACTCTAATACACAATTTTACTGAACAGTTTTTAAAGATGCAAAATATTTGAGCGTTCGATTATGACCAGGGTAATACCTGGACCTTAGACAATATTACAGCTAGAGACTTCAAGTTTGTGCCAACATTTTCGGTTTCAATGGTGATTTTTCACACCTGTAAATTCGAGGGTCTTATTATGAGCATGATAATAATACTCTGATATAAGACCTTGTGCCAGTTAGAGGCTTTAAGTTTAAACTCAAATGTTCAGTCTCGATGTTTCGTTCTCACGCCCTTAAACTGAAGCGTTTGATAATAATTGAGATAATATGTACGTATTTATATATTTTTAAACTTTAATGTACACAGTTGATGCATATAGCCGACTTACTGTTACGAGAGTAACCTCTTACAACCAAACTATATATATATATATATATATATATATATATATATATATATATATATACATATAAATCCGGCCTCACTCGACAAACTACCGGGAACCGGGACCACGTGGTGCGCCACACCATCAAAGCCGTAAGCCTGTGATAAATCCAATGTACCGCCGCGATGACGACGGTGATAATATTACTAGATCTTAGCCTCTATTTCAGCAAGAAATTAAACAAATTTAAGCCTAACGGTTGCCATGTTCTATAAAATGACAAAAATATCTATAGATACTCGTACGTATTTATAATATTTTAACACTATTGTCTGTTGTGGGGGTGGTACTTGTTCTGTTTCGAATTATCGCCGTCATCCGAGGTGTACTGGGCTTCTTAGTTTTGTAAATTTATATTTTATGGGTTACACATACACATATGATTACAGTAAGCATATGAACGATAACTCGAAATAACAGTAAGATGAAATACAGTCTCGGCCATTGAGGAAAGGATAATTGAATGACACCAACCGAGTGGAGCCGATTGTGTACAAAGGCCCACTTGTGTCTTTGTATTCCAAATATTTTGACAAGACATTCACTGAATGGTACTGATGAGAGTGTACTTAAGAGTCACCTGATAGGTCCTGGCTTCTAAAAAGACCCACACTTAAAAGCTCATAATTACCATTGTCAAAATAAATTTTAATTTGCGCAAATATGTGAAAACATCAATACAAAAAGTGCAACGTCACTCCTACTCAAGCGCGCCGCCATTTCGACGGTAATTAATTCTTAGTTTATTTTTTACATATTATTTAGCTGTAAAAGATAAAATAAAGTATCTTTTAAAAAATCTGCTTCAAAAAAATAGATACTAAAAAGTAAAAAATAATTAATTCAAAATAGGTACATAATTATTTGCAATAAATAACTAAGTTACTTATTTTTGAAGTCATGCCAGGTACTGTCTCCCAACAATTTTCGAAATAAATTGGACATATAAAACTCACTGCGATTAAAAGTAACTCGAGTTAAAGTTGATGTTAAAACTGTAATAGCGAAAAGTAGAAAACAAATTCATTCTTCCCATTGAAATCACTTTTTTAATGTTGTTATTTAATTAAGTAATAAAAAAAATGTACTTAAACTTTGTTTGTTATTTGAAAAGTTCTTTATTTAGGTATATTGGTAACGGTTAAATTTCCTAGAGGTGGGTCCCGAGTTTGGGAACTTGTATTAGATGAGTCGTAGCCCAGACAACTTTGGGAACCAAGGGGCTAGAGTAATATATGTAATAATGTATACAAAAGGAAAAGGTACAATGATAATCAATTAAAAAAAATGGAAGAGAAAAGCAAATTCATTTTTTTTAATAGCCAGGGCTACAAAAATTATTGTAAAAATACATACTTTAGTTATGTAAAGATGAACACAATCTGAAAATAAGTGACGACAATAGTTTTTGAGCACTTTCCGCTATAGCAATAGAACGACTATGGAAACATTCTCTGCGCTATGTGAAAATTTACGTTCAAATAGGGTTGGAATAGAAAAGTTTCTCTTTATTCGAAATTGATTTAAAATAAATTTATTAAATTTTTTCTCTTAATTTAAAAAAAAACCCTTTAATAGGTGTCAAATACGACATAGTTATCTTCATTGTTATATTTGTAAGTAAACACACTTTAAACTGGGATATTGCAAGAAAAAAGTGTTTTTATTTTTCTAACGATTTTTAGATTCATTTCAGTAAAATGGAATTGTTGTGAACAAAAATTTAAACAAAAACTATTTTTAATTAATTCTGTGAATTATTCTGTGAACAGTCTAAATTAATCTTAATATTATAAAGCAAACAATGATCTTCTTGATGCTTCGAGTTGTCTATTTCTCACCAATATGTTTAAAACCGTATGAGAATCAAGGTCAAAAATAATATAAATAAAAATGAGCCAACTACGGTATAAAAATATATTCCATTTGAATTTATTTCGGCAATGCTGGCACATCAAAAATAAAAGTAACTTAATTATTTATGGCGAAGAAGTACCTTTTGAGTTAATTATTTTTGACTTTTGGTACCTACTCTTTTGAAGTCAGTTTTTTAAAAGCTATTTTATTTTAGAATTTTTAGTGATTAATGATATTAATCATCACACTATGACTAACATTCATTTGGTTTCTTATAATTTTGTATAATTATTAAAAGTCGTTGGCAAAAGCTACTTAGTATATAAATAATTTTCTCTTTGTCTCGAGTTGGTTATCAACAACATACAGAAACGAAGCAAAAGTAATAGCCGCCAGTAATTAGATGTTAACCGTTGAGGAGTTCCGTTCTCCATATCCGGAATCCAATATCAAATTTTGCAAAGTAAAAACTAAAGTAGTAACTAATTAGTAGAAAATATATTGAATCACGATCGATTACTACTATCCGTTAGGAAGTTGCATTATTCATCTTCAGAACTTATCATCAGACCCTGATCTGCTTGATGATGCAGTTATTTTGCAAAGTAAAAACTACCAGTAGTAAATATGTTGAATTGCGGTTCATTTATTACGATCCGATAAGGCGTGCCATTGTTCATCTTCAAAACGCATCATCAGACTCTGGCATTGTCGATGGTGTAGTTATTTTGCAAAGTAACAACTACCATGCAAATATCTTGAATCATGTTTATTGTACTAACATCAATTAAGGATTTCCATTGTTCATCTCCAGAACTCATTATCAAACCTTGATCTGGTCGACGGTATAGTTATTTTGCAAAATAACAACTGGTATTAGGAAATATCTTTAATCACCGTTGATTTACTAACATGCGTTAAAGAGTTCCATTTTTCATCCCCATAACTCAGCATAAGACCTTGGTTTGGTAAGTGTTGTATTTATTTAGCAAAGTAACAATTACCCGTTGAAATATCTCGAATCATAATTGATTTACTGCCATTTGTTAAGTAGTCCCATTGTTCATTTCCGGACCCTATCCGGATCATCATAATATTTACATGGGACCACCCTTTGAGTATCCTCTTCTAAATAAAAAACAAAACATTCAAATCGGTCCACTCGGTAAACAATCATCGCTGAACATACATAAAAAGAAGGAATTGAGGACCTCCTCCTTTTTTGAAGCCGATTTACAAGTTTCATTTTCATTTTATGAGATTTTTAATTTTATTGCAATTTTCCGTTTTAATAGATCTTATAAAGTCCATAACCTATTTCTTGCTAAAATTTTGAATTTAAATTTAAATAAATTGGTAATTTCATTGGCGGATATAAATTATAAACTTTTATTTTACCCAATACACGTAGATGTGTTATAGGCCATATTAGGAAACAAGGTTCTTAACAAGGCCCACATTTGTGGTTTTAAAAAGGCTTTGTTAGGCTATTGTACCGTATTTCAAATAACATTCGTTATGCAAAAAGGACTTCGTTACGATTTTCTTGTACGTACAGATATACATATATGTTTCTATTAACAACATATTGATAATACAACAGAGGCGTTATATTCCATATATTATTAGAAAATAAATAAAAAAAGTATTAATCAAATATGTAAAGAAAAAACTCACTAAATATACACGTACCTCTCCGTGGATAGCTTTTAAAATAATTTATACAGTGATAATTTTGTTTAAAAACTCCTTTTAGAAACGTACATGCATAAACGTCGTGCAATACATACTTGGTAATTTCGAATTATAGCCCTATATAACTTTTAAAACGACTGTACGACCGAACGACACGCCGATCTATTCCACTTTGAGCTAACCACGATGTCTCTCATATTTTACTTGGCATATATCTGTCTCTTAACACAAGGTAATAATCATCTACACAGATTATAATAATTTCGAAAATTGAAATAAACAACAGAAGATGAAGGAGTAAATTTTATATAAAAAAGAGGATTTAATTAAATATGAAACCAAAACGTTTTAACTTTCCAAAGGAAAGAAGGTTCTCAGAACAAGTTATGGTTCATATTTATCAAAATGATTTTAATTTTCGTTACTTATCCGACATACCAAATATTTGTTAACACCGAAAAAAATAAAATAAAAAATTTAAGGCAATGATAATTTCCACTTGGCGAATAAATTTATGGCTCATTCATATTTTTCCAAAATCTAATATTGAAAGTGAAGTTAACAATATAAATAGAATATTGACAGATAATAATAAAGAAATAATATTTCCTTTATTCCAAAAGGGATACTTATTTTTAAAACTTCTAAAACGTCTTAATTGTACTTTATTAATAATTGGACCGACAAAATTAGAAATCCATGGTTTTGATAAAAGATTTCAGAAAGTGTATTACTTATTGCAAGTAAAATTATATATATTTATTAAATCGTTGACGTTTTGTCAAATTTGTATTTAGGAGTTTTGTAAAGAGTAACAGGGTAGTGCATGATTATTTGAAGGAAAATCTCCACATTGGGAAAAGAAATATCTCTGTATATATAAAATGCTTTGAACTTTTATTATAACTTTTTCCATGTTGAATTTGAAACAGTCACGTTCTATCATTTTCAATAAGATAAATTTTCATTATTTTTTCTCTCATTAAACCGCCCTTATTTTTTACATAAATAACATATGTTGAGAAATGTTCTCATTAGTAATCAAAGCATCTACATGTGTATTTACATCGTACATTCTTTAATAAACTATGCACAACAAACCTTGCAATGTACGTTTATTCAGAGGATTTTTCATCAAGAAGGAAAATTTCGTTTGTCGGAAAAAGTTAAGTTCATCATCATCAACGAAATTTCGTCCTGTTCTATAATTAATTCCATCGACAGCGTACAAGTAATTCAGAACTGATATATTCTCTAACGATGTGCAGTTCCCCTTACTGAAGTCGTTTATATCAACGTATACAAGAAGTTTTTTATAAATTGATTTAAACTGTTTCAATATAGGATTGTTGCTAGACCCGTCATGTGATTGGATATTGCAAAATAATGGCTCCAAGTAGTCCTGGCTAACCTTGTAAAACGAAAAGCAAACAAGTTGTCTGATGTTAATGTAACTTGTGTAAACAATTCTTAAAGTCTTTTAACATGCGGAATTCTAATTGTCTCTGGATTAACAAAGTGTCATTAAGACAATTTACAGATTTTAAATATGAACATCCCTTTTGGAATCAAGAACATATTTTGTCTCTATTATTATCTGTCAACGACTTCTTATATATCAACGACTTCTTATATATATATATGTCTGGAACTTGAGGTAACGAACCAATTATTTATTAACCTTATAAAGTCGTCAGTAGCTTCACTGCCCTGTAATTCCTGAACGCCTAAATCTTCACGACAAAATGTTATTGCACCAGCTTTACTAATACTAAATAATTGGCTGGTCAACTTCACCTTCATTATTTGTATGGGTTGTCTGATTAAAATACACACAATTATTTCCTTTCTTTTGGATTTTCTAAAAACTCTTCTATACAAGAGAAATAAATTGTAGCCACTGGATAGAAGAAACGGTTTCCAACAAATATAGGAACAGTTTGCTCAGCACTCTTTTTAGAACATGATTTTGCAGTAAAGAAGTTCGCCAGAAACTTTAACCCAAAAGCAGTTCCAGTCGTTAAATCGATACAAGGGCCAAAATCATAAAGGTTATAATTTTAACATTGTTGCTCTTTTCCGAATCGTCACGTAGTCACTTATTTTTTGTTCAAACATAACTTTTTCATGTATTATAAAACAACGCAAACTTCAAAATGTTATCATCACTAACTTTATTTACTTTATAATCTACCTTATAAAATATATGAATAATATGGCAGTAATTTATTTTAATAGCATTATTTCATTATAAAATTAGTATGCGAAGTAAACTGCTTTAAAATGTGAAAGTTTTATCTTTTTTAAAATCGCAGTCTTTAAACATATTTACGTTGTGGATACTTACGCTATAATAACATTAAGCGTTCAGCACTAGGGTCGCATACCAATGCACAACTGTCACCAGTAGCATTTTTATTAAATTCAAAGGAAACATATTTACAACAGCTTACCGATTATAAAAAAAATCCGCAATTGGTTACATTCTTTTGCTGTCTTTTATTTTTGCACGTAATTATGGCACAAAATAGGATTTGAACACTAATAAACAAATAACAAAGGACCTCTACTACTTGTCGCACTCTATCTACGACTAAAGTATACGTTACCGTGCGGAGAAAAATATATGATACACGGATCATAATAGTGACGCGCGTGCCATGCCTACTTACCTTCTCTAGTTATATTTTATGTTCTGTGTGGCCAACGAGGGGCGTTTTAACGCCACGTTCGTGACATTTCATTTTTTCTTAGTTAGGTCCCCACCCCAAATGTCCGTTAAAAAACTTCACTTTAATAAGAAGAAGTATTCTTAATTTAAAAAGGAAATCTATTTTCTTACGTAATGTTAGTTAAAACGTTTGAACCGATTCAGACAAAACTTCGTTCACTTCGGGGAAAAGATTTAAGTGATTACCCCGTTATGATATTATTATAGCATCACTTGTGTAAGATGACTAGGGGATGACACTTTATTTTTTTTATTCATTTATTTATCATCAATATATGAATACATAAAGCGATTTATTGCTACAGGATCAATCTTATTTCTCCTAATCAACCAAAGAACCAAGAACAAAATATATTGCATGTTATGGAAGACTACAACAGATTGTAGATTGTGAATCCACAAAACGGCAAGCTAATAAAATAATATATAAAAATTAATTAAAAGACATAGGAGAGAGACTGAAGGAAAGGGCTAAGATTTAGGAACTAAAAGCAGAGGAGGGGGGGTGAGACGGAAGTTACGAATGTATGTTACGAAAGAATGTTTTTCCGACGACCTTTGAATATATGTATTAATGAATATATGTATAAATATCGGAGTACAACTTAGTCCAGAGTTTAACAGCATGCACACTGAAGCAATATTCATAGATAGAGGTATCGTCTTTTTTGTAAAGTGAGAAGATTAAATATGTAATCCCACAAAACATTAAAACAGCGTGTTTTTAACAGTCACACGGCACTCATTTAAAAGAATACTGAAAATTTTGTATTTCTCGACTGTCTTTCTATTCTTGGCTATATTTTCTGAAGATCCATTCATTTTGTGCGCTTCGCTTAGTCTCCATCATTTAATTTTATACATTTTTCCATCTCTTGTAAACAAATTGTCAAATTCACGAACTCATTCACTAGTGTGATAGTATATATATTTTCAACCTTGATACCGCACTTATATTAACGTTCAATTTCAAATAGTTTTCCACGCTATGGGAGTCAGCTGAAAAACGTTTGCTAGAATTTTTGATCAGTACCAAACTTTTAAAAAGTATTCTATATTTATGTTGCTACCTTCTTTTGTAAATAGACTACATTGTGATTTTTCCGTTTCTTTGGGTAAAAAATATTTTGATCGCCTCTGCATTTGTAGACACTGCCCTAGAAAGCAAAATTTTGGCCTTGTTTCATGACTCTTACTGGTGGGTATATTGAGATATGTCTTCTTCTGTATGCGCCAGAAAGTTTATTTAAAACAGCTTCTATTAGATCTATTTAAACGATTATTTTATAACTGAACTATCTTTAATAACGAATACTTTTTCCTTGATCCCTATGGATGTTAAAATTAATACATCGTCTGTTCTCTCTTTGTCTTTCTTTTGCACCTAAACTGTTAACCACTCTCAGTAAAATTATGCAGATATCTAACATATATCCTAAATTAAGAGATAGGCTATATATAACTACTAGCGTGACCCGTGCGAAGTCTTCGCATTATAAATTATTCAACTCAATTTAATAAATCAAAATTGATTGCAGGTATTCAATTCATTTCTAATTTTGCACACTGCTTATTACGTTTTTATTCCATTATGAAGCTCAGATGACAGATCAAACAAATATTTTACTAAAATTGACATATAGAGGCGCAAGTATCAAAAGCATTGAGCTAAAGCGCCACTTTATTTTTACGTGAGTGGATTTGAAATTAAACAAAAATTTTACCGACCGTCAATCATATTGACGTTGAGCCGTTAGATGGCAGCATTGCTGTTTTGTGTATATAATTTTAATAATTAATTAATTTGCAAAAACAATAGCAATAATAAATTGTTTAGTTGTGGATGTCGGTAGAGCAAGCAATTATCTATAAAATGATATATAATTTATGTGGATTAGTTGTGAGGTTTTTTCTAAAAAGGGAGAGTAACATCAACATAATTAGCGTATTAATATATATGATGATGATGATACTATCATTTAAAGAAACAGAGCAATGTACACAAAGCTCTAGAAAGAATTATGCTACTCGCAAAAAAATTGAATGCGCAGCTTTTAATTTCAATTAATATGCAAATTTTTGTTGTTTCATTTAATATGCAAAATTCGTGAGTCAACAGAGATGTGGCATATCAGCCCAGACTTCTAATGTATTACTTGCATGGCACATTCCATTGCACCACAATGAAGGTCAAAGAGCAATCTGGCAAATTGTGTTAAAAATAATACTTACCTCATAATTACGTAATTGGCCTGATTAAATTATATTCCTATTTATATCCTCTACTTATTTCTTTGAAAAAAAAACTTCTTTACGTTTTCTTAATAATACGTGAACTGTTAAACCTAGCTAGCAGTTATGCCTATACAGCATCGCAGCCATAATGTTCATATTAATATGATGAAGCCCTGTTCCTAGGCTCATCAGCAAACTTCTCTCTCAGATACCCCAGCTTTCCTACCGTATATAAACCATATACGGAAGCACAGCCAGTTCAATTTTGTTCTTAGTCCATGTCAATCGTAATCCAGTCTAACTAAATATTGATAAAATATAATTATAATTAAAGTTGATTGTAATAATTTCAGTTTAAGGGATTTCGAAGACAATCTGAGAAAACAGCTTGTTAACAAAATTTTATAAACCAACACACAAGTTATCATAGTCGAAAACAAGAACCAATGAACTCGCAGTCAGAAATCACACACGGAGGAGCACAGACAATTTTCTTCAAACCGGAAGTCGTCGTTCTACACAAATCAGGTGAGTATGGCAACAGTAGTCTGTCTATCAGCATAACAAGTGCCAGTTCAAGTGCCGATCAGTCAACGCCAGCAGCTCATCTTCCTCTAGAAACTACTCCGAAGCCTGATACTAAGAGCATACCGATCATCGTCGTCTCAAATGTAGACCTCACAACGCGTAATATTGTAAGCTAAGTATATTACACACTATAATAATTATTATTTCTCTCACAAATTTTAATTTTGTATAATCTGACTAGCATTTTTTGACTAGAATTATTCATTGACTAGAATTATATCGTAATTAATTTTAATCAACCGCTGATTTATACCAGAAATATGTCCAGAGTCGAAAGAAATATTAGAAGCACTACAGATACATAGACAAGAAAGAAAGACATTTTTAGAAAACATTTCACTTAGTATAATTCTACAATTTATTAAGTTGTATAACGGCTATCGCGAATGTTTATTATAAGAAGAATATTATAATTGGAACAACATACGAACAGATATCGAAAATTATGTAAAGAAATATGTCTCGTGCTATTTAAACAAGACTTTAAGAAAAGTAAACCTCGTACCCATGCACATCATTAGCACGTCTACCGACCAATCTGAACGAGTATATATTGTAGGACCCTTATCTGAATCCGGAGATTCAAAACTTCAATATATATATCAATACTATGAGACGACCTTACAAAATTATCAAATTTTCAGTAACCTAGAATAGGTTCGAAGTATTAAGACCGAAGAAAGCAGTGAGTGCTTTATACATTTATATCTTTATATGGTATACCGAAAACGATTCTCACCGACCAGGGAACAAACTTCTCATCTTATCTTTTTAAAAAAATCTGTGAAAATAAATAATTATGGGCATCGCCATATTATCCACTGACCCAAAGACCATTAAAACGTGGACATTCCACCCTAAAGGAATATTTAAAATCATATATTAATGATAATCAAAACAATTGGGTCAGATATATTATACCGCCATGGTAGCACACACTACCATACATTCAACACCACTACTCTCCTTACGAACGATTATTCGACCTTTAGCTTTTTATCCCTAATTATATTTACGACAATATCCCTGACACCATTTACCCTGGCTACGACACCATCTTAAATACTCTGAGAAGAATGCCCTCGAAAGTATTCGAACATTTAAAAAAAACCTCAAAAACCTATTATGATTCTCATCCTGTAACAAGTAACAAGTTAATTTATAAAGGGCCCAGAAAAGTTATGAAAATAAATAGGCTAAATTCTCTGATTTTATTAATAAATCGTCACCACATCGTTCATCACTATGAAGAAGTAAAACTAGCCAGAAGAACTAACAACACCACAAATTATATATAATTATTAACATTTTTAGTTCATTCTGTTTACAACTTTAACTGCAAGAATCTATCCTATATATATGCAAGAATCTATCCTATATATGTTTAATCTATTATAGAACTTTTACAAATAACTACTCTTACAATTATACTTTACACATGTTACAGTACCGTCTTCTAGCCACATGCGGATTTTATACAACCGATGAATATCGGACCTGATAAGCACTTAGATCCTGTTGGCTCTTAAAACTCATCAATCTTAACCTGGTTATTCCTAGTGATTTTTCCTTTATAAATTCCCACCTAGATAATGTGAGCACCATCCTCGGAACGATGAAGTTTTTTTGCAAACGACGTGATATTTTTAACGATATGAAGTGCCATAATCTCGTTCAATCACTCTCTACACGTTATTATAATTTTTATTATATATATCCCATTTAATTTCAATACGATGTAAATGCTCAGCTTGGTTCCGCGGTGTAGGAAATTTCTTTTATCAAAATGACAGCATTTAGTATAACAAGAAAAACGTTGAAATAGATCAAATAAAATTAGCAAAATACGTGAACAAAAACATTTTAATCACACCAGCAACACTCTTTGTTTTTCATAAGACAATAAACAAAATGAAATCTAATAAAACAATAATGTGAATAGCGCTGTTTAAAAATATCGCACTGGGTTTGTAAAACTTGACTTTTGTGTCGAATAAATTATTATTGAAAGCTAAATTCATGGAGTTGTTAAATATGTTATAAAATAGACTACTCACATTATAATTTAAAATTGAGGGCATAATAAACGCTGTAATGTTTAGCAAAAATAACATCCTATAAACAAGTCTACCAAGATTTAATGAACAATTATAGATTTATACCTAGCTTTAAGTTATTACCTGTGTCATTAGATTTACATCATATTCATGTCTAAATTAACATACCTGAAATAATAAGCTATTATTCCAATAATAAAATTGTATTTATATTAATGATATCAAGAGTTTATGTTCAAGAAGTTAATCTGATTCGTACCTGACTATTGCCCTAACTTATAAACAGAACCCTTTTTTTCGTATCCTTTTCTTAATTTTCTTTACTGGGGAATATTTACAGTTCTGTATGAAAGAATTTATAATTGATATTCAAATTGCATCTACCATATACGTTTATGTAACAAATCATTTGTGAAGTTGTTTTAGATAAAATAGTAAAAAATGCTTAAATCATCATGTATATTCTTCCTTGCGCCTGTCACGGCTTTGTGGCTCCTACAGTTTGCGATCAAATTGTGCTGACAATTTATTACTAAAAAGTTTAAATAAAGGCAATATATTTTATGGCAATAAAAATTGTATTCATTTTTTATTTACGAGCTATAAGAAAGTAAATATAAATGCAGTTCCTTAGAGTCGATTAATAATGTAATAACAATGTGATAACAACTTATTTAAATATATTAATACACAATTTTTAGTTATTATCATAATTAGATATCGTTTAAGTTCAAATCGGCAATCCCCCATCGCATCGGTCGCCAACCTCATCACAACATGACCACACTCTTCAAAAGCCCAGGAACCACTGAATTGGCTAGAAATATTGGACATTCTAATGTAGTAAATTTTGGGATTTACTTAAAATGTTTAACAATATTTGAAACATTTAACGTTTTTAAACATTAAAAATATAAGCCTGATAAATTAATACCTTAAGTTTATCAATATGTTTATATTTTTCGCTTTTGAATATTTAATTATTTCTTTTTTTACATAATTTTTTCTCTTTTCTGTGAAACTGTTGTAAATAGCCTTATCGTGCAAAGATAAGCTATATATACCTAATGTATAGCTTATCTTTGCACGATATAAGGCTATATATACCTAATTTTGAAAGAAAATTCTTCTTAATATTACTAACTCGTATCACGAAAGCAAACTACTAATATTATTCCGTCATCCATTTTTTAAAATGGATATAATTATTTTCCAAGGTTTATTTATATATACTAATTAAATTAAATTCAAAATGTAACTTGTTATATTTAAATGACAAGGTTAAAACGATTAGGTTTAAATTTTTAGAAACCTAACTATTCTATTTCTGACTTATTTCCTTTACTCTTAACTGAAGAAATGCGAGTCTCTAATGTTACGGTAAATACGCTCGATTCTTTTCTCACACATATAGATCAGAATGTCCCTGCAAAGATTTCAACTTTAAAAATCATTTCGCTTAATAACAAATAGTCGAATAGTATATAAAACGTTCAAAAATCTTACCCAATGCTTATTTAGCCTAGATGCAACGTACGCTTTCACATGCCTCAATAATGATTAATTGTAATAACAAAAAAATCTTTACTTTTAAAAGGAGCTCTGTAACAACCACTGTACTACTAATTGTCTTAGTTACGTGAACATTCAACGAAGATAAGCAACATTTATCTTTTTCATTAAATACACTACGAGTACTTACAATATTATTGCAATTTGGTAACTTCCAAGCAAGTATCAGACATATTTTAATTACACAAGTACTGAAACCAGATAATGTAACTACGTGCTTATAAGAAAATTAACGAAAAAAACAAAGTTCAGTTTATTTTTTATTTTGTTTTTATTCAAAAACAAGTTCTATGACATAAAGTTTTGGTTACAGTCGTGCTTACAGATTTCTGATTGATACAGTTCTAAGGTTAGTTCTATATTGTGTCGGCAATGAATAATGATGATACGGTCGTAACTGAAGTGAATCGAAGTGATATATTATGATACTGGATATGTTTTTAAGTTAAAATGTTTAAATTGTTATTGAAACATTAAAAATAATATTTGAACAAAGTTTAAACTCCGTCAACATCTACAAAAAACGTTTCAGAATATGTGAAACATTGTATGTAATACATCCGACTATATGTCAAAAACGTATTTGTGGCCCAAGTTATACAATTGTATATTCAACTAAAGTACAAAATCAACAACTAAACCATGAGACTACCTTTAATAAATAATAAGGCATTTACGATGTTTCTTTAAAAAAATATTATTCGCCCAAATAAGTCCAGGCCAGATATGTTATCTTAAAGAATATAATAAATGCGAATATTAGTTTTGTTTGTTGTTTTGGCTTTCACCTCAGTGAAGTAGTCTGTTTGAATACATAAAACAAACAGTATGTTTTATGTATTCAAAAGTTGTGGAGATACTATATTTTTTTACGGAAAAGATGTAATTTTTTTTTTGTAGTTACAATTTTACTCCGTTAAGAATAAGGGCAGAAACATAAATATGGATGAATATTTACACAATATGTGGGTAATATCGTCTTAATTTTATAAATAATTTTAAATTTCAACATCATTTTTTCCTCTTCCCCGCGAACATAGCTGGGGCCAAAGCTAGTGATGTATAAAGGTGATAACTATATTTAGATTACATCTGATTTCTTGTTTTTTGTTTCTCGTATGAATAGGTTTTATATTCAAATCAGGTCACTTTTTTCACTATGCCTTTGTTTAATAAGTTTTATTATATATATATATATATATATATATATATATATATATATATATATATATACATATACATATATACATATATATATATATATATATATATATATATATATATATATAGTAGAAATCGACCGTTACCGCATCACAAAAAGGGAAAACTCCTATAAGACAAGTCACTTGTCTGCCGGTCTGTCCGTCCTTCTATCGCAGCCGTTTTTAACCGACTTCCGAAAAGGAGGAGATTATAGGTATAGGTTTGACGCGTATTTTTTTAAATTTATGTACACCGATTTCTACGAGTTTCTTGGGTAGATTTGTGAGAGTGTACTAGCGAGGCGGTCCCATGTAAATATTATGAAGACCTGATGATGAGGCCCGGGAATGTACAATGGACTTCCTTAAAAAGGTATAGTAAGTCAGATAGTAAGTCAACTGTGATTCAAGATATTTGCTACTGGTATTTGTTACTTTGCAAAATAACAACACCATCGACCAAGTCAGTGTGTGATTATGAGTTCTGAAGATGAACAATGGAACTCCTTAACGAAAGGTGAATCAACCAGGATTCAAGATATTTGGTACTAGTAATTGTTACTTTGCAAGATTTATTGTTGGACTTCTGATATAGAAAACGGAACTCCTCAATGCCTAAGAGCTAACTACTCGAGGCTACTACGATCGCTTCATTTTTGTGTGTTGTTGATAATTATCTTTAGACAAAGAGGAAGTTATCTATATACTAGTTTTTGCTCGCGACTTTTAACAACTTGTAACAGAGTGAACTCTGTACATTGAAAATATTTAAAAAAAGTGATTGTTTTGATGTGTAGAATGATATAGAACTCATAAAAACTGTTTTTATATTTTTTGTCTGTCTGTCTGTATCTTAATTTGTATGGTATCACGCATAATCTACTGGACGTATTTTGATGAAATTTTATATGATAATAGTAACATATAGCCCAAGAGTAACATATAAGAAAAAAACAAAAAATAGTTTTTTTCCTAATTACACGCAAACCAATCGTAGGCCCAGCTAGTTACGCAATATTTTAAGATGATAAAAACAAATGAATATTAGATATAGTGTTAACCTATAAAAATTTTACAAATATTTTTTAAGAAAAAAAGGGTTATTAAAATGTAATTACTAAAAAGTAAAAAGTAATTAACTCAAAATAGGTACCTACTTATTCAAAATAACTACTTATTTTTTTAAATCGGTGCCAGAACTATCTACCAACTTAAACAAATGCAAAATTTTACGTTATTAATACGCCCTTTTTGAAACTGTTTCGTACTGAGTACGTTAGAAGTTAAGGTTTTAAATTAAATTTTTAAATTAAGTACAATTATAAATTCGTTCAAAAAAAAAGTAGGTTAGTTATTTGTTGTGAATAAGTAGATATCTATTTTGAGTTATCTTTTACTTATTGTTACCTACTTTTTTTTTGAAGTCGGTTTTTTTTTATTATGAAATATTTTATTCTTAGAAACGTTTGACGTCAAAATTTGAAATTTGGCATAGTGACAAAACATTAACTCGCATATATACTCAATAGTTCATACTCAAAAATATTCATATAAGAATATTAGGGACGGGCAAATAAATTACACAAGTTTTCGGATAACAGTTAAAAAACCGACTTTTAAGGATTCCAAAACTATATATTCTAGAACACAGTGCGGGACAGCACTAGATATAATGCTAAAAATCCCCAAAAACAAATTCCTTTTAAACTGTTTTACAAAGAATCTTGAAATTTTACATAATGATAAAGCATATTAGTCCGTATAAATCTCAATAGGTGTCGCCCAAAAATAATTGTATGAAAATATTGTGTAGATCTAATAAACTGAATCTGATCGGTAAAAACAATTAATTTTAGTTAAAATTTTAGTAACTTTAATTAACAGAATAAACATGAATCCTCAAGATTTAGGTTGAAGATATGACATGTTGCAGCACGTAGCAAAATATTTAAAGCATATTTAGAGTATTTTGAAAGTTTGTGCACAGAATTTTGTCTGAAAAATTTAACATGATTTTTAATAAAGAATTCAGGTGACGAGAATTAGAGAATCAAACTACATAAGAACGAAACGGATGTTTCGTTACCAATACTATTCAATTATGAAATATATTTTTTACTACCTTGATATTTTATAACTATATTGCAGCTAATGTATTTAACCTGATAGTTTAAATATTCAAACTTAACATTTTTTTAATAGGTTATGTATAATGAATTTGCCTTTAAAAATATATTCTCGCTTCGCAAAATACTTCTTGCTCATTTCGCACGTGTTTTAGATATTAATGTACCCTAAACCCATCTAAATGCTATTACACCCTAAACCCATCCAAATTCTATTACACCCTAAACCCATCCAAATTCTATTACACCCTAAACCCATCCAAATTCTATTACACCCTATACCCATACAAATTCTATTACACCCTATACCCATCCAAATTCTATTACACCCTATACCCATCCAAATTCTATTACACCCTATACCCATCCAAATTCTATTACACCCTATACCCATCCAAATTCTATTACACCCTATACCCATCCAAATTCTATTACACCCTATACCCATCCAAATTCTATTACACCCTATACCCATCCAAATACTAGCATCATATAATATATATAATCTTGAAAGTTTAACGTCATTCGGAAAGCCATTTTTAAATCAAACTCAAAAAACAAACAAAACTTTTATATTTAAAAAAATGGAATGATGTATCTACATTAAAAGTATTTTGGTAATATATTTTGGTATGATCTTCCCATGATATTAAATCCTTTTGGTGTTTGTCACTTTGCAATTATAATAATTTGGTGCCGATTATAAAAAATTAAAACATATTCTTATTATAAAATTATTTGCACAAAATTGTTATCTTTAGGTGAAACAATATCGAGTATTTATAGGGCTATACTATAGTAATTAATTATAGTACACATACTAGTAATAATTTGAGTCCGAAAACAACGTAGATTTGGAAATATTTAATTCTTTAATCTTTATACTTAACGTAGATTTACAACAGAATTTTGATGCGATTTATATTAAATGCGATGTAAACTGTACTACATAGAATTCACTGCCAACAAAAAAATTAAAAACGTGAAAAATGTAAAAGTTGCGTTTAGTTATAAACCACATCAATTTAAGTTCTTTCTAAAAAAAAAGTGAAGGACAGCCAAAACCGTCTACGTCTTATTTTCTCCTTCTTTCAACTTTTTAAAGCCAGATATGAGAATAATGAACCGACAGGGCAGTAACACGACACCGCACGTCGCCGCCACGTCCCACGAGGTTCACTCAGCTTCGCTGGCGTCAGCGCTTTATTCGACCATCTATTGAAGAAGAACAGCGAGGACACCATTAAGGGGCATTCAGCAGAACAGCGTCTTGTTTAGACACAAGATTGTTGCGCTTTTTTATTATTTGAATGAAATAATTTCAGATAGGTAACATCTTATCGAAATGAAATAATCCACGAGCTTAAACGAGAACCGTCCCAGCATGAAAATAGAAGATACGTACTTTCCTTAGCTCTTTCAACAATGTGCGTTGACGTTTATTGGTTTTCTTTTTTTTTCTTAATAAAAGCACAGCGAATTTGGCGACATCTGAATCATTTTCACGCGTTAAAATTTTGTAACGATCGAGAAAATTATGCCGAACGCTTCGACCGGCGGCGGAACCATTCGAACGCTAACGAATACTCGTCGGTCAAGAATGTCAAAAAGTTTATTCAAACACTAATCTGTCGCAGATTCGGCAGGTCGCCGCCAATTTCAGCGCATTTAGTTTTATACTCGTGCAAAAATTATAGTGAAGCGGTCTATCAAGTTATTGAATAAACAACTCGCCGTGCGATGCTTATTATTATCGTTCTCTTTAAAAGATAAAAGTGTAACTAAGTTAGGATTTTCGTGACTTATTTGTTGTAGTAAATGTGTGTTGAATGTTTGTTTTTATACAAAAACTATTAAAAATATGAATCGATATATACCTGTCATTAATTTATAAGGTCGGGACACGCGGGGGTGTTATGTCGGGACATGCAGCGGTTGGTTTATCGTGAAATGTCTATATCAGCGAGTCGCTTTCATTGTAATCGATTGAAATGAAAACGAGACCCTTGACCTCCCTTCTCTCCTTCTAGTCGCTTCCCGCTGCTTTCGACTGTACGTCTAGGAGGCATCATAGTCGAAGTAATTTGAAATTTTCCATAAAATTAAATTTTAATCTGCTATTAGAAATGGTGGTCGCTTATTATTAATTATATTTATTTTATACGTGTTTAGAGGGAAACGACTTCTAACTAACGCGACCACTTTTGTCTTAATCCGTACACAGACTAACGAGTGACAAGCAAACGAACGCTTTGAAAGCGTCAATGTTTAGCCCAAATTGTGATGTGCGTCACGCGACACTTGCGCCATCTAGCGGCATTAGTCAATGGTTATGAGTAATGACAACTTTATCAATGATATATAAATAAACCACCTCTGACACGCGGGGACAGAGTTGCACTCATCACCGAAGCCACATGTTTTCGTTACATGTGATTTTAGCAAGTGACCCCTTACATACCGAACTGAAAGACGTTTCACGTCAAAATACACTATTATTTGAATGGGCACACTTGAGCGTATGTGTGCATATACGTGGGAAAGGCGAAGATGTAGTAGAATGCAATAGGCAGTGCATGTGCTAGAATGTTTGCGCTGTGTGTGGTGCGGTACATTTCTGTGAACACTCAACGCCACAAACATTTCTTAAGGGTAAGCATTCGGCGCGTGCGCCAAGGTTTGACCGACGTCGTTATGTTAGCAGTATGAAAACGTTTGAAGTAAACGTTTTAGCTACGTGTGTGTATGATATTATCACTTATTCAATAACTTGGAGTAGAAATTTATTAAATATATTACTATAAATTAGTTAAAATACAATTTTAATCAAAATTACATGAAAAAGATAATGTACATCTAGATAACTAATAATTATTATAAATTCAATTATTAACTGACGTGAACCAATAAAGAAGTTTCATTTCATATGTTCCGTAGCCCAACTATGAACCCTTATTGTATCCCCGTGTCTATAAGTCACAGCCGTTTTACACGCAGGCAGTTAGTGCTAAATTGTTATGATTGTACATATTTATAACATTCATAGTTATAAAAAAAATTGTTTAGGGTACTTCCCCTGCATGTAAAATGGGGCTAATTTTTTGTTATTCACATACCCCATTATGTGTGTTTCATTGAATAGATCTTTGAAAAATATTGGGGTTATATCATAAACACTTTTCCCACACGTTGAAGTAATATTTAGTTTTAAAGTGGTAATTTGTGTTAGAGTTACGTGTACTCACTCCAAGGACTATTATTTAATCTCTGAAAAGTATATACATAATATATATATATATATATATATATAAGAAAATTATCGCAAACTATCGACCAACTTATGATATATAGTTGATAGTGATGTCGGTTTTCGGCTTGAGTATCAAATAAATAACAAGTCTGCGCGAGGAACTGCAATAAGCAGCTAATGCAAAGTTCCTCAACATTGCGACCCACACCGCATCGAAATAATGGGACCGTGGAAAAAAAGAAGAAATCAGCTAATTTCCATTCTCTTAACAAAGTATACTTATAATCTAAGATAATTGTAGGTTAATAATAAAGTAACATTATTTCCATCGAGAAAAAAGGAGATTTGAAAGGTTTTTTAAGTTCTGTTTCGAACATCATAGACAACGACTCTAATATCTTCTATAAAAACTAACGTTCTCGTACTAAGTCTCTTTATAAAACGACTCTGAGTTCAAAATAGTTGTTTTTAATTATTTACTTACTTAAAGACTTATTTTCTTTAGTAGCTAAACAAAAATAAATAACGCGGTTGGTCGATTGTGCAAGTTAAGATGGTAGCAAAAAAATCCACATTTAAATTATTTACACTGCTTATTGATATATACATACGTAAGTACCTACCTATATGACAAATGCCAGGAGAGTGGAATAGTATACGAGAAGAACAAGGAACAAGGTAAAAATAAAATGGTAAGATAAATAAGGATTGATGAGAAGTAAACGTATTTTTTTCTACTTTTAACACGCGTGCATTGACGAAACATTTCTTGTATGGGAGTGCAATCTGCAGCCGCGGTCAAATGTGGAACCCCAATACTCCAAAGTTGTCCCCTGTTCTCCAAAGATGCCGAATGCTTCCAAAAGCTAGTTTGAACAATACAAAAAGTCATGATTAGGGTCATAAAGCATCTGACCAGTAAAAATAGATTTTTTTATATGAGATCAGTTCAGCATCGCTAGTCGTATGAACGAAATTTCCTGCACGATCGTCCAACACGATCTCCTGCGCGATCACCATTGATCAAATTTTGTTTCATTAAATAACTAAAACTAGCAACTAATCGTAAATTTCCTGCAAAGAAGTACAAAACTATAGAAACTATGAAACTGTGACAGAGGGACACAACAAAATTATAAGAGTTCTTTCATTAAGAAGTCCTAAAAAGCCGCCCGTCTGTCAAAAAACAAGGCTTTTCAGCATGAAACAGTACAAAAGAGATGTCATTATAAAGTTATCATAATTTTTTTTTAAACAGTTTTGTAATAAAACACTCATCTTTCAATAAACCGTCTTTGCATTGATTAAACTTATTCGCAAATTTATGAGTCCAAATGTACAAGCAGCAAATATGACTAATTTTAAAACACATATATCATTAAAGTACCATTATCATGGTCCATAATAAGTCAGCTATATAGGTGGTAATGTGGCTGAGTTTCGGAGGAAAATAACTAACAATTCCCAAGCCACCTCCCGGGGTATCTTAGGATCCTTCGAGGACCGTAACGATCCGATTCAATAGCCCTGATTCAATATGCCCCGAATTTACCATCGAGCGCTTCAACTTAGTAAAATTAGAAATTGTCCATACTCATTTAGCCATTTTAATACATTAAAGGTCGGGCTATTCTCAGCCAAACCACGGTGACTAACGGCATTCTAAAGATTCGCGTGATTCGGCCACTGTATTAATGCATTCTCTCAAAGAAAACTCTATAGGCACCGTTGTGCTCATTGCGATCGAGCAAAACGTGATTCGCATCCTACATTCCGAAATCATAAGAACACACTGGGCTAGCTTTCAATGCAAGCGATGTAAACTCTTGCGGGAGGCGCCATGTCCCGTCAGGAACTGTGAATTAAAATAATTACTATTTGGCCTGGTCATGTTTAAATGCTCAGACACATCGGGGAAAAACCACCTTGTTGGCTCACCTCTAGAGCCGGGGGGGGGGGGGTTCAACTAGACTGCCAATAAGCACAGATAATTCCTAAACGTTTCTCAGTATGACCAAAATAAATTTTACTTATAATTCAAAGCGCAACGGAAGTCTTGCGTCGAACCAAAAGAAATTGGCCGCGCGTTCTACAATCATGACGTCGGTAAGAAAAAGACTTGCCAAAATCGGCAACGCATCCATCGAACGGGTTCTGTAGGCTTTGGACAAAACCATAAGCAGCGTATACCTCAAAATAAGTCTTCTAACTTGCTGAACTTCAATGCACCACGATGCCCACGCCACAGCGCATGTACCAATGCATGTACAATATATGGAGGTAGTTTGCCGTATTCATCAATATGCATGCTAGCAGAATATTTAGCGCTCAGTCAGCCCCGGTAAATCGAGCCAAGCCATGAAAGTAAATCCTGGCCCTCTTCCGATGTATCGCGCTTGCGGCAGAAATTTCCACCTTGAATTGAGCATTATACACAATTATGTAGCCTAGTCCCACAGACCGGTCCTGGATCCGCCCATCACCGCAGTTGATTTTCTCGTCAGTTTATCCTTGAAGAGGAAAATGTCAGACATTTGGAGGCAAAGCTAAGCTTATTCAGAGACCCAAATCAAGTAACCTACCGATTCGTTATCTCTTTGCGAGCTGCGCCTTCGACCATCAAAATTGTAAATTAACTTAAAATTAAATATTTTTATCTAAATAAACGCTTTCTTGGATGCTAAATCTTCGAAAATAAAAAAAAACTTTAATCAAATTAACTCAGTACTACATCATACAATCTTTAAAGATTTTTATTATAGAATACCTAGATCTTGCGGGAAAATGAGTTTTTAAAGTTCACAATCAACAAGTTCACAAAATGACTGCTATATTTGGATTTTATTTTTGGAACGAACAAAAACTAAACATTTAGCAGTTTAGTGTCTTGAAATTCCCTGTCAGGCCTGGCGATATTCACTCTTAAAGAGTTAAAAAAATCCTCACCGACTTAACCGTTTTCCATAAAAGGATCCTTACAGCGAGCCGAGCTCGCGGCGTAATCGTAAAAACGAAACCCGTTTTATTTAGCGAATACCGACTTCGCTTCGCGCAGTCGCCCCGGCGTCACGCGGCCGCGCCCGGCGCATGCTTACATGCACGCGAGCAGCCGTCTGAGATTACTTATTCCGATCGGGGCCCGGCGCCGCAGACGCGGTTGCACCGCTGTGCAGCCAGGTCCGTGCGATTATGCGGTGACGACATTCATCTGATGGTCCATGTACGTATAACAGATACAACAACGTGTTTATTAGGAAAGAAATCCATTTGCGGTAGTCTCGTTCTCGTATCTTTTCCAGTCACAGATGCGCATTATCCAGCGAGCGTGTCGTTTAACCTCGTTAGTAACGCAATGATGCAGTGAAATGTTGGTAAATGTTTTTTGCTTTAGTTCTTTCTCGATTACTTGCTTCTTCTAATGACATTAATATGTTATAAAAAACTTAATGTTGTCATACCTCTTTTTCAGTCGATCTCGCGGGGGCATCTAACACTGCGTTTCAAGGTCCGTTGCCTTCATTCAAGAAATCGTCTACTCCATTGGTTACAGGTTCTTCGGCAAATATGACCTGCCCTTTATCAAATTTAGCTTACCTTAAATGCTATGTCGAGTACTTTAGCTGCCCGTCGGACTTCACGATTCAGAGATATTCCACCAACTCCCTTTCAATTGCTCTTTGAGTCACTCTAAATTTATTTATCAAGCCAACTGTGAGTCGTCAATTATGAGCAGAACGCACAAATTATAGTTCTTCGTATTCGGTATCATAAAGGTTTGACACAATTAGTTTAATGAAATTTTTTTCAGATTTTTCTTGAAAATATAAGACAAAAATAATCGGCATAGTTTTTTGATTCGAGCATTCCTTAATTAAGATCGAAATATTCTTACATAAATTTAACATTTTAAAACGTAACATCTTATTTGTTAAAACACGAAGAAGCTGTTTGTTATGGTAAACGCTTTTATATATCTTCTTTTGTTAGCAGTATTAATGTTTCTTTCCCATCAGAAGTCCTGAACTCATAATTCAAGTAACATGCATTACGTTCCCGACATTCTACCACACATTTAACTCAGCTATTTGTTTTCTAGAATTTATCTAACGAAGCTAACTAGGTTAGACAAAAAAAATCAATAATATTATTGAAAGTATAAATTTTAATGAAACGCAAAAATAAATTCAAATAGTTAAAATCATTTAGTAAAAAATCAAATTCATATTTTACTGACATGTGTCAGTATCACATAAAATATGAATTTTACCTTACATTCCAAACATGAACGAATACACTTTATAAATTGTGTAGAATTTAAAGTAGAAAACTGCAGGCTCATCTTCCAAACAATGTTTTTTGCCACAACTTGACATCCTTTGCATATAACTACATGGAAACATGATACGTCACATGTGGTATCCATAATATTCCATAGCTTTTCGGACTGAACTTCAGATTCAGTTTTAACCTCTGAAATGTAAATGATTTTGATGTGAAAACATCTATTCGCTCGTTAACTACATGATAGCCTGTCGAATTTTCTAAAATATGTGCAAATAATCATTATTAACTATGAGACTAATAATGCGCTAACAATTCTTGAATCCGAAACAGATATAGTGTGTCTGTATTTGTAGTGTTTCTAGCATTTCTTTTATCTGTGACGTTATCGGACTAGTGTAAGTGTGTGCGTATGATTGTTGCGAATTAGCGTTGTATTACTATTGAGCCGGGTCATGTTAAATTATAAATTAGTGTAGCGTGATAACAAGTTTAGCTATTAATGTGAAAATAGAATGGTGATTTGGGTATGATTATGAATATTTTGAAGAGCACTACTAAAAAGTAAAGTGAAGCTAGAACGAAAATATTCGCCGGAATAAAAGTAAAAATTTGTATGAAATGGAAAATTTAATTTAAACTGGAAATTACAAAAATTTTAAAGATGTTGTGTCATTTGAATCGTAAATATGCTAGAAATTATAAAAAATGAAAATCAGAAAAAATCTTTTGTCAAAATATATTCAAAAAACCTAAAAGTCCAAGGCCGTGTAAATACGAGAGCTACGACATCGTCAGAAACAAAATGAATAACGACACAAAACGATCACGTAGCTGGCCCATCGGGCTATATGATTCGTAAATATCTTCAGAATTATAGAAAACGAAGAAAAGCTCGCGTCAAAAGTAATCCAAGAAACCTCAAAAGTCTAGAACCGAGCCAATGCGAGAGCTACAACAGCATCGAAAAGAAAATGAAAAAAAATACGACACAAAGCGATTACGTAGCTGGTCCATCGAGCACACATCGTCCAGCGATAGTGTATGCCCCATGGACCAGCTACGTGACGTCAACGGACCATGTACGGGCATCGTTGAAAAGCAATACAGTAGACAGAGATAATACAGAGATCGATAGCAACGTAACAGCGCCAGACGAGTATTTATTACAATCACCGAATATCGTCGTGTCGTCATCGTCGGACATCAATGTACGTAGGTCAGTGGAGGGTACTACGGTCGACTATGATGTTATTAGGTACGAAACCGTACGTGAAATCGAGGCTTGATGTACTATAACTCTGCTGGACTCCCATTGTAAGACACACTGCAAATATATCTATCGGTCGTCGCAAACCGAAGTGTAAGTGAATGTAGTTTCCAGGTAGAGATTGGTAATGAAATTACATATTCACATGAAACACTTGTTATGGTTTTATCGATTCCGTACTTCAATACTTATGAGTTAAACCAAATAAGGATGTCAGAATATTGGATATCGCCTATCCTCTTCTAACAATAATATAAAATATAAATATGTTTGCCCGAGTTTAATAATGACAGATTTTACTATATTTGATGTTACGTTCCATACATAAAACTAGTACTAGAATTTAAAGCTAATATTTACTAATATTAATTATGAATTTGCACGAAACTTATATTCATAAAGTTATATGACTATAAAAAAGTCAGCAAAATGCTAAAATAACTATAGTACTTTATATTAAATGACTGATTAAAAATTGCCATTTTTCCGAAATTTCATTACTAAGTTTTACTTTATTTAAACTAATCCTTTAAAACAAAAATAAAAGATATCTTTAACGTATATGTTTCTAAATAATACAGGATCTAATCATTAGACACCATTTGACATACCAGTAGATACAAATTTACCCGACTCAATACTTTTACAGTTTTAAATGGAATGCACCTATTACGAAGAAATTATTAGATACCATTAGTCATACCAGTAGATAAAAGTTTACCCGACTCCATACTATTACAGCTTTTTATGAAATGCAGCTATTACGAAGAAATTACTTATTTTCCGATAAAAAATCGTCTTATTTTCGAAATTTTCTCAAACCTAGTTACATTTAAAAATTTCATTATTACAAACCATAAACGGTACCCTATAAAATAAACAAATTAACAAAATTAACGGATTATCAATTTAGTCGTTTTTTTTTCTGTAAAATTATACTCGTGTCGTCCAAAATTTTCGGCCAAATGAAGAGCACCAATACGACGTGATGAATGAATCATCACGTCGTATTGGTGCAACGCTGCATCCGTTGTGCGGTACTCTACACAACCTTTACTCTTGCGTTACATAGACTTATATTACTTCGTAAACACAGACCCATAGTAACCGAAAAATGTCCTACTAAAAACGGCACAAAATGACGAAATTAGCAGTGTTTCGTTTCAGTTGACATTTAGAATTTCGTGAGTATATTTATCCTGAAAATAGTCAAAAGCTGCCGGATTGTGTAGTAAAAAATGTTTCTATCACGAATTTAAAAAAATATTGATGTGTGTTACCTTCGGTTAATAAACATATATTATATATGTAATTTGTTGTTTTGAAAAAGTTTTTAGTAAGTTCACAAATGTTTTTTTTCAATATTAATTTTTCTTTGTCTTGTTTTTTGAAAATCTACTGATGAGTACGGTGCCGGAAAAACAGGAAACTTTAGAAGCAAAATGAATTAGTATTTATCCATCAACACTTCTAAATCGATAAACTTAAAACTGTAAATGTAAGTATAAAAAGTTTGTTTTTGTAAATTATATATATATATATATATATATATATATATATATAAATATATATGTGTGTGTGTGTGTGTGTGGTGTGTGTGTGTGTGCGCGCACCCGAGGAGAGTTAATATAACTAATTTTTGAAACCGCTTCCTTTCTTTAGATAACAGAATCGAAAAATGTTCTAGATTTCCAAACAAAAATTATCTATATATGTAATAATATTGTAACAGAGTGAATTCTGTACATGGAAAACATTTTAAAGAGTAATTGGTTTAGCGTATAGAATGATAGTAAAAGCCAGAAAAACGTTTTTTTAGAATTTTTGTCTGTCTGTCTGTTATTTTGTACGTCCATCACTCAAAATCTACTGGACTGATCGTGATTAAATTTTGTATGGTAATAGTTTATACACAAGAGCGACATATGATAGAAAATTCTAATAACTTTGCTTATTCCGAATTTTATGCAAACGAAGTCGTGGATACAGCGAGTTAGAAATATTTGCAACCAACTTGACCTGGTCTTATCAAAGGTCTCAGCCAGGATATCTTATCGCTCTCTGAAACCTATTTAAATTGATTGTGTCAAATGTTTGACTAATTTTTAAAGCAGGGAACTGCAATTACAAAGATATTTTTTTGTAAACGTAAATAAAACAAGGAAGTATAACGTAATAGAAGATGATTTAATAAATATTCTTTATAACCTGTGAATTGTATATTGGCATTGGCGCAGGTTTAGAAATAAATAAATAGTTTCAAAATGTGTCTATTCATGTTTGATGAGTTTGCATATTTTCATTTTTGCCACTAAGAAATATAAAAAGGGAATAATAGGAATAGGATAGGAATATTTATTAAATCATCTTAAAAAAGGGAATAATATGAAAAAAAAACAAATCGTCACGTCGCACAACAATAACTTTTAATGACCCTTTCCAAATTTGTAACTTTTTTTCAATGTAAATGATGGGACGAAATGGATAATTTCTGGTTCACTTTTTATTTTTGCCTCTAAGAAATATAAAAAAATGAACAATAGAAAAAAAACAAAATCAAGTCGTTACGTCGCACGGCAAGAAATTATACTGGCCCTTTTTAAATTTGATTTTTTTTTCAATATAAATTATGGGATGAAATAGATACGTTCACTGGATGAAAGTAATATGTTCATCGCGGATGATTTTATGATTCTTAGACTAAAAAAGGTAGGCACTGAGCTCAATAATTGTTTAGTATCAAAATTATAAATGGTTAGAAAAGAATGAAATGTTAGTATTTTTCAATTAACCTCAACGCATGGGACAGCTTTTGTTTTTAATTTTCCTATATATTTTAAAATCAACTTTTCATAAGAGTTAATCAGTAAAAAATGAAAGGTTTCCTGAAAAATCTACGAAACTTCATTGTTATAAATTGTGAAATAAATTGGATTCTGAAAAATGAAATTCGCCAACGATAAAAGCTTTCAAAAATCATCTCTGAAAAGTCTTTCCCAATTCTAATTATTTTCAAGTTTTGCTTTTCATGCTTCTTTTAATAACGGTTTATGCTTTCTTGTCCATACAAGCAATTTCCATGTTAATTTTGTAACTTTTCTCCACTATACCGGTGTTTCAATTAATGTTACTATTAATGGTTGGCTTGGGTTTGTTGCTCGCTTCTGGGTTGTTATAATTATTTTACCTTTTTTATGCAGTTTTGATATTTCAATTAACGTACCAATTAATGATTGGCTTTTAAGTCTGTTGGCCGCGTAGCAAATAAGTTGCTAAAATACAGTTGTACTTGGAAAACCTAAATAAAAATGCATGACATTTTAGTCCCCTTTATTTTAGTACAATAGTGAAGTTATATAAACGCACATAATAATTACAAGAAAACTATTTGGAATTTAAAACGAAAGCCGATTTTGACAAATTTATAAACATTTTAAGATTTTTTTCTTTTTGATAAATCTATTATTCGATAAAATAATTTTTTGCCCTACATTGTTAAAAGGATTTTTGTGGGTACCTAAAGACTTTCTGCACTCGTAAAGTCATTATCTTTTTGCAATACCAGCATTTAAAACCAAATTACATTGATGAGCAGAAATGCATTTCTTGACATACATCTTCGTTGGGTATTATGATTACTTGTATCATGTTATTAGCTCTCTTATAAGTAGTTATATTATTTAGTAATTATATCATTACTAGCACAAGTATAACATTTCTTGGTGAGTAAATAAGTATATAAACATTTTTTTTCAAATCCAGGACTTTTTGATCGTTTTACTCTTTACCTTATTTAATATATGTATTCTTTTATATATTATACCGTATATACTCATGGACAGCAAATCACTCGGATATGTCTATGAAGTATGAACCGTAATTAGGACATCGATCTGAGAATTAAACTCTGACAAAATATTATGTAAACTCCAGCACTTAGAATTGACACTCCCAGCTCGTAGAATTGACAGACTGGAGTACAAATGGGCAGATCATATGACAATGGGAGTACAAATGTGCAGATCATATGGCAGAACCGTTAACTGCTTGAGAAGCAGACTTCTCGAATGGCGATCACTTAATGAAAAACTCAGAGAGCGATGATCGCTCGCAAGATGAACTAATGACTTGGTAAAGGTCACAGGAAACCATTGGATGCAAGCAACACAGGGTCGGAAGTCGTCCGAATTCGTCTTTGTGGGAATTTCTGGGCTGAGCCTATGTTCAGCAGTGGACGTCTTCTCGCTGATATGGATGATGGTTAAAGAGACCATGCCCGTATGCGCATCGCACAAAAGCCATCGAAAGCCTTTTAATAAAACGTTGAATTTTTATAATTTGGAAGTTTAGTCAATCTACGATAGAAATGCATTATCATTCCTATTGCAGATGTTGACCAAATTACTGCCCACAATTACTCATTAAATTTGAGCAATTAATTAATAGATTACTCAGTTTTAGATTACTACTTTTTTTTCGTAATATCACCATATTAAAACCACATATTTATATTCTTTTAAATTCTCCGCTAGATGGTGATATCTGTTTATTTATATCCGGTTATTTATATTTAAATATTAGTAAATGCAATATAACCACTATCCAACAGACTTTAGTACATCGCCCTAAGTGTGAACCAGAGGGAAAATTTTAAACATCTAGAAATGCATAATACAACTTTTCTCGAGCGAAATGGCATCTAAATCGCTAACCTCTTGTAATCTCATAAATTACTCAAATTCCGTTACTAATTTCAAGTATCAGGCTCAATATTATTCCGAAATTAATTTATTTATAAATAAATGACTATAAATGTAAGTTTAAATGTAGTAATTTTATAGTTATTGTTTATATATTTATAGTTATTATTTATATATAAATATAAATATATATATATATATATATATATATATATATATATATATATATTTATATTTATATATATATATATATATATATTTATATTTATATATAAATAATAACTATAAATATATAAACAATAACTATAAAATTACTACATTTAAATAATTACTTTACTACAAATTACTATATAAATAAAGGTTAAAATTAAAGAACCGATTTCTTGATTCGACTTCAAACAGATATTTTCGGACGGGGCGCCATCAAAGAACGAAAGTGTAACGAAAGTGTAGGACCGTAGAAGCGGCGACCAGGTGAACTGCACGCTCGTTTAACATAACAAGTTCGGTTCCCCGCAGAATAAAGCGCGTCGCGCCGTCGCATTTGCATGCCGCCAGCTACATTCCTGCACTCTCGAGCGGCCCTTCGTCTCACCGGAAGGCGACAACTTTGCGAGATTGCACGCGCGCCTAGCGGATATGCAAACAGTTGCTTTCAATAGTTACGAACTCCAGTTATAATTATAAAGCTTTTAAATTACTACGAATGGAACGAATCTATGATAACAGCTTTATCCGCAATGAAAAGTTGTCCTAAAAATGGAGTAATTTGTCTCAATTTCAATACGACTATGGCTTTCATATACTTAATTTCACGGACTTTCTATGTGTTCCATTGGAGTTTGCATATGGCGCTTTTTGGGACCATGTTTTGTTTTATGTGAGTATAGGAACCGTGCAAGAAACGAAGAGGTCACTTGGAAACGAATCGTGTATATTATACAGATTAAGAATGAAGTATTTCCAAGAGTTCCAGTGTATGATTGAAAACTGAAAATTCTAAGGACAGATAATAGTGGTGAATTCTGTAGTCTAGAATTTGAGAATTATTTGAAGAAGCAAGAAATAGTTCACCAGAGAACAAATGCTTACACGCATGAACAGAACGATTTATGTGAGAGGATGAATAGGTATGTAATTGAAAAGGCCAGATTTTTGATATTCGATATGGGTTTAGACAAACAATTCTGGGAAGAGGCAGTCAATACTTCAGTGTACTTGAGAAATAGGTCTATTGTTACTGGACTGAATAACAAGACTCCATACGGAATCTGAACGAAACCTGGACAAAAATCCGTACGAAATCAGGACAATAACTCAACTTAAGCCATTTGCGTATATTTTTGAAGTACGGTCATTGAACATATTCCAAAGCAAAATCGTTTGAAATTAGACAAAAAGGCTAAGAAGTTGATTTTAGTCGGCTTGTAGAGAGTATAAAGGGATATAGGTATATGACTCTACTACTAATGCGGTAACAACCAGCAGATACATTGTGATCATGGAAACTTCAAATAAAAACATGATACAAGCACCTGTAGAATGCATGTTTTAACGGAGGAGAATAAATAGAGCAGACGAAGGAAGTTCAATTTCAGAAGAAGAAAATGAAAAAGATGAAACCTATATCCCGAGTTCAGAAGCTTCTTCGGTGAATACCTCAAATAATAGTTTTTTCGACACAATTTCAGATCAGGAGATCACGCTAGCTGATTTGAATGAACAGGAAACTCCACAAAAACATATGAGAGATCCTAATCGGTGTGGCTTTAATAACTTAGGTATTGCAGAGTGTGAAGAATACAATGAGAGTGTGATCATGTTCGATGAAGCTTTAAATGGACCAGAACATATGTTTTGGAGAGCAAACTCTTTTAACGAAAATGATGCTTGGGAACTCGCGGATCTTCCAAAAGACAGTACAGTGATTAAGTGTATGTGGGTTTTCAAGAAGAAATATAACAATAGTAACAATGTGCGTTATCGGGCAAGATTAGTGGCTAAAGGCTTCTTTGCAGCTTTTCTTAGTGATTTTTAAACAGTATATATGAAGAAACTTATCACTTTTGAGTGTACTGATTGTGATAATAAAGTGTTAAGATTGAAACGAGCTATATATAGTCTTTGCAATCTTCCAGAGCTTGCTATCGGAGAGTAAATTATTATTTAATTCAATTAGGTTATAAAGAAAACCGAGTATGACCCTTGTTTATTCACAAAATTTAAAGATGATGTGAAGATTATCATAGCATTAATCGTTGATGATTTTTTTGTAATTTCTAATTCTGCCAAAGCTACTAATCAGTTAGTCTCTAAATTTAGTAGAAGAGTTAGGCTAGTAGAAGATAGTAAATCTAGTAGAAGAGTTAGGCTCTAAATTTAAAATAAAAAGCTTAGGTCAAATATCTGTCTAAGTTTAAGAGTTAAAAAGTGCGGCAGTGTATCAGTTTAAGAGTTAAAATAATTAAAAATGTGATAAGTGTTGATCAGGAACAATATGTAGATAATTTAATAAGAATATTTAATATGTAACATTGTAAAACTACAGAAATTCCTATGGAAGTATCCATAGGAACTGAGTTTTTTCAATTTCTACTTAGAAAAAGCTCAGTTCAGTTCAATAGTAAAAATTAGAAAATACTCAGAATGTTTGCAGTAATCTTATCAATAACTTATTGATGGGTTGATGTACTTGGAGTTCTAACCTGACCTGATATTGCATTCAGTGTTAGTTATCTTAGTCAATTTAGTAACTCTTACAATGAGACTCACTGGAAACTCGCAAAGAGAGTGTTAAAATACTTAAAAGATAAAGAAAAATATGGTTTTGTTTTTCGTAAAAATGACTCCTCGATTAGTTTTGTAGACGCAGACTGGGGTTCAAATATTACGGCCAGGAGATCATATTCGGGTTTATATTTTAAATTTCCAATACTGTGATTTTTTTTTAATACAGAAAGCAAAGAATTGTAGCCTTATCCAGCAAAGAAGCTGAGCATGTTTCTATGTCCGAAGCCAGTAAAGAGGTAATTTAAAGAATTTCCTGTTTGAAATCCTTGGAAAATCGGTTCCTATTGTTTTGTTGAATGATTGTCAAAGAGCTTAAAATTAGCTTGGAATCCTATTTTCTATAGTAGATCAAAACATATAGCTCTAAGATACTATTTTGTTATAGAAGCTATAACGAATTGTTTTATTAAAATAGCTTATCTGGAAACAGCTAAAATGACAGCAGATATTTTGTGCAAAAGTTTAGGTTCTGTTAAACATTATTGTTTTATGAAAAACCTTGGCATTTTACTGTCAACTAGTCATACGTTAGTGTTTTTGATTTTGTTAAGAGGAGGTGTTAATTAAATATGGTAACAAAATTGATATATGACTGAGGTGCCCTCTGCGGTGTAATATATCTAATATACTTGTCAAATATATAACTTTCTCGTTCGTCTCTGTCAACCGTGCTTTTATTATTAAGATATTTAATAACATTTAAAAAAACAATTCGTAAATCAATCGTCAAAATTCCATTTAAATTAGTTGCAATAAATGTTACGTCACCATGGGGGAGGAGTGATTGTGACAAGAACTTGCATGATGCAATTAATCGATGCTCTCCAGCAGGTCAGAGATAGGTCAATATTACAGAAAACTTAAATCAATTTATTGTTCTAAAATATTTTTTTCTTTTTAATTCACTAAACTATTTAATTTTAGAGAAGGCAATTTCACTAAACTATTTAATGTTAGGAAGTTCACCAACATTTTTCGGAATAATTAAATATTATTTATAACGACTAGTACTACTAATATACAAGATCTGCATCATGTAATATGAACAGGTTTTCATACGGTAAGAAGCACTATTATAGAATTATCCATCGCTCTCTTTGCAGTGTCAATGTAGCACTACTATGTACTCAATTGGTTAGACTTTATAATAAAGGAGATATTTTAAATTTTAAAGAAATGGTTTGACAGTTTTTCTAAGTGATAAATCATTCATTTTTCAGAGAAAAAAAATTAATTAAGCTTTTTGAAGTTATACTTATTTAGGCGCGTCATAAAAAAATGATGACTGAAATTTTACGATGCGCCTATGAGCACTCAGGATGCAACAAAAATGAAAAGAGTGAAGTTGCTCAGTAAATATTTATTTCAATGAGCGTACTGATAATATGTTCATGATAGCTTTTAATAATTGAAATTTAATAGTGGTCCATATAATAAAAAACATCTATTAAATGTGAATATTCGTGATAGAAAGAGTGCTTATAAGTTTGTTAAAATATATTTTAAGTGTATTTCTATAAGTGAGGTTAAGTTTCGGTTTGTATTTATTTCCATTATAAATTATAAATTATTACTTTATCATTAATTAAATACTTAAAATTAATAAATTACAATAAATGTTCAGCATATTCATTTAATTACATTATTAATGAAACTTTATTTAGATTGTTTTAGTAAATTTAACAATTCATTACATTCATTTAAATTTTAAAAATAATTAAAATAAAATTTAAAGAAATTATAAATGTAATAATATTAATAATATTACTATTATCATTAATAATATTATTAATATAATAATAATAATAATAATTACTATTATTTTATATCCATTAATTATTTGTGTGCTAAATAAAATAATTATTATATTATGCCAAAAAAGTTCTAATGCGCGGTCAGAAGTACACGCACAATTTTTTTTGTGAGTTTTATTTGTAAAATAATTTTATTATTCAAATAAAATATCCCTATTTTACAATAATTCATCTTTGCCTGTGAATGCTTGAATTTCTATTTTCTCTCCCCCTTTCCAGTCCTACCGATCAGTCCTTTTCTCTACTCCTTTCCAGTCCTACCTTGCATTGTTCTCCAAGTAAAACTCTGGTTAAAATTCAGTTGAAATTATAAGCCTGTCATTGAGCCCTAATTTTGGAGGCAATTTGAGAATTGTGTGAATACGGCGAAATTAATTTAACGCGAGGACATGTTCATGTAACGATTTGCTCAGTCAGCAATAATGTTACGACGGGCTTTGAGAGCTAAATGCAGTTTACAGTTTATCTGGATGTCTACAGTTAGTTAATAAATTTAATCGTGGTGGTTTTAAACACATTTAGCTCAGTGATAATTCTCAACAATGTTAAGAACAGCGTCTGGTGAAAAGTAATTGGGTCTCATCCTGATGTTTTGGAACATGTTTTAGAAGCAGACAAAATAAGCAAGACGAAAACTCTGTACTGACTTGATAACCCACAGTAATACCGAAGTTTAAAAAAAGAGATTGAAAAAAGGAGATCAAAAGAGAATAAATAAGTGCTGTATTTCCAGTTGTAACTAAACGACAACGATTAGTGCTGTCAACATCTAAGCAGAGTTCCACAAACTGTAGCAGAGGCCGAGCACTAGGAGGTGCAGAGAGCGCGGCTACGGTGGACCGCACACAACAAGCGTGTGCCTGAGACTATTCCCACCTGCCACCGGGGTTGTCTCAGGACTTCTCCTGGGACCTGTAACTACACACCTCATATAAAAGAGGGGACCGTCGAAGGTCCCCTAATAGTGCCCAGTATCTACAGTCTTAGCGCTCCCAGCCGACAGGGTTAGAGTCTGTCCCTTCTCCATTTTTTCTAGAACGCATTTTGCGAATGCTCTAAATGACAAAAATATAGGTCCGTTCTCAACCAAGTCTCCGTTCTAAGGCTCCGCTTGATTCTATTTTACTATTTACACGTATGCTCTCTAACAACTCTACGACTCTACGCGCATCGTCGTGAACAAAACATGACTCATGTCCTGCGTCTCAAATCTGAAGGTCTATCCCCGGGCTATCTCTGAGGGCAAACCTATACAAACTGGCATGAAATGCACCATATCCCGTTAAAAGCTGAGAAAAATAATAATCAGGAATGAACGCAACCGCTCGGACACATCTGGGAAAAACAGCCTGGTCGTTTCTCTCTTGGAGTCAGGAGAAGGCTACCTGGACTGCCAATAAGCAACGACGATCCCTAAAATATGTCTCTTTTTGTCAGCAAAGGATTCATTAGCATAAAATTAAAGTACGTCCGCAACAATACCAAGATGAAAAGATGAAATTCGCCGCACATTCTACAATCGCGAGGACAGCAAGCAAAAAACCCGCCAAAACCGGCAACGCAACACATTGGTCAGAGCAAGTAGCGGCACACGCAGCGTCTAACCTGCTGGACCCCAACGCACCACTGAGCCCAAACCGATGGCGCATAGACCGATATAACAAGGTATATTACCGAATCCATCAGTTTGAGAGTAGAGTTATTCAGACCACAGCCGGCACCGGCAAGCCGGGCCAAGGCGTAGAAGACTACTCGAACCCTTTCACCGATGTACCGTGCCTGTGAGAAAATGTCTGCGCCTATGCCTGAGACAAGGGCTGCGCGGAAAATCTTCAGAAGTAAACCACAGGGGAAAAGCTTGACTGGTTGTCCACTCAGCGTCCTCAGGTGATGTCGCGCCGTGAAGTTTTACTGGAAGTATTTTATATTGAAACGTACGACAAAACTGAGTATATTGTAATTAACTTGAAATGATGAAAGCGTTTTTAAAGTGGACGTTATCTTCGGAAGAGTTGCCGACAAAAGTAAAGAAAAGGGTAACAACACGGTAGCATATTTCTTTCAGTTACCCTTTGTTCTCGAAAAAATCTAGAAAAATGCATACGTAGTAAAATAGACTTTCCCTAAAACAATGCTCCAAGCCATTTCATCAGTCAAATGATTTTTTTACAGTCAATATACTACAGTCTCACCTCTACATCCTGTAATTTCTATTTTTTTTAAAGGTAATGATTAATTTCAACATTTTATACAAGCGTAAATGTGACTATATCCATTTTTCAAATTTAAAGGAAACGCCTAAAAAATGGATCCAAAGCGTTACTTAATGGTTCCGACGAATGCAAAAATATATCTACTTTAACTTATATTACTTCACGAAACGATATAGTAGTAACAATCTTTACCTATCTAGTTTCATTTTCAAAAACTTGGGAACTCTATGTCCTATGTACTCTATTAGGAAAGTATATTGTTCCAATCATAGATAAAGTACAGATATCTATGGTCTGTTTTATGTACAGAGTATTTGTCTTTCCTACTTCCTTGTAGATTACTACGGTAGAGTATTTGCCTTTTGTTACTATAGAGGACTCTTCCATTTTATGTGTAATTCAAATAATGCTAATTTCCATCACAATGACCGTATTGAATCGTTTTGCGATTCATAAAGTTATTATTAATTTTTAATATTATATATTGTTGTTTAAATCGAGTATTATTCGAAAGCTTTTAACTAACATAAATATTATACAGATAACCTTCTAAGGTAAATCTATGGCACAATATGGATCTACATGCAGTTGAAATTACAATGCACGCGGCAGCGCACTCGCGATGAAAATCTGTGAACGGAATGCATCCAATTAAGCGTCGTTCAAGTGGAACGCATAGCGCGCTGTTATTCACGTCGCGCGTTTCAACATTCGCGGACAAAAAATAATAAAAACTTTAGATCGTTCATCAAAAACAAAAGTTTACGAAGCGGCATACAGGCGAGGCAGGCAAATAGTTTTTTATCTACGATCGGTGTGGGTGGCTGGGTGCAACGTGCCCTGCCGCCATTTTATTACAATCACTTAGTCGTTGAGACTTATGATAGCGGTCGACGCTATGACTTCATTCACATAATAAATATCTATAAAGAAGTCAAGAAAGGTTATCCTGATCGGGTTACCTTAAGTATTGTGTTATTTATATAAAAAAGTTGGTAATTGTTATAAATAAGCGACGATAAGTACAATATATTCAATTTCAATTTAATTGCGTTAGTAGGTATGCGATTACAGATACACGAGTATAATTTCTTTGTCTTGAATTTTATGTACTTTATTATTTTGTTGTCGAAATACATTTAGATTGTTTCACTTAATGAGCGCGTTATCTAAACATCCGGCAAAATACGACGTGTTTGTCAGGATTATTGAAATGTTAGTGTCAAAACATCAGATAATTTAAAAATAGTCTTAATTACAAGCTTCTAAATACCATATCGGCACTGGTTGTTGTTTACTTTCTCTGATAAATTATTCAAAAAACAACGATATGGCGATTTATAAGAGTATTATTGTAAAGAGGTAAAAATTATGTTTAATGGACGCTGAAGACACAATTACATGAGTTGTATTTGTTGCTAGCAATTTTTATAATGTATATATATATATATATATATATATATATATATATATATATATATTATACAGCTAGTATCAGTAGCAAACGCGACTACAAGAAAGTACACCAATGAAATAGCCTTAAACTGCATTTTCTGCACCTCTTTCTAGTTATTTATATAACGATAAATTTTCCCAATAAATTTAAGAGGTGAATCGATAATTTTAATGATATGAGAATCCAACTTCTTGTCTAAAAATACAATTATTTTCTGTTATAATATAGAAATTCCTATTCTATTTAAACAAAAACAAAACTAAAGGCCGACCTTTGTAACCGTAGAGGAGATAGTTTCAAAAACTATTACAACAAAGGACTTATAACGAAAAACTTCAAATAAACAAGTTTCTTATTATTTTCTTTATTTAATCATTTATTTTTCTATCATATGTTCAAAATACTAGTAATTTTTATTTGAAAATACATAGTAACTAGTGAATTGCAAAAGTTTAGTAAGATAGTTATTTAGAATTTTAAAAAAGTAAGTCTTGAATCTCCACGAATAAGATAAAATTACCGGTGACTATAAAATTGGGGCAACTCATATTACAGATACCGCTGTAGCCGAAACTTATAACCAGAAATGTGCTCACACGATTTGAGGCACGAGATGAAGGAGATGCGGGATACAAAAGAAGGAATCATGCAGCGCACCGAAGCTGCACAGTTCCTTCAAGATCCTAGACCCAGTTCCTAACACCTACTCGGAACTACAAAAAGGATAATTGTCGTGTAATATGCGTTGTCGGCGAAATTATAAATATCTAATTTATTTTAAAATTTAAAAATTATTTACCGTTTAGTTTTGGTGAAAATCTTTCTGGAAAATTATACAATTAAAATTACAGGAAAAGTAGGTATTTCATCCAACTTCATTTTTTCCATACTGTTAAAATGATATTATATTAACAGATTAGAAAAAAAAATTATTATCAATAACAAATTTATAATCATTATAGGATCTTACTGTCACACACAACTACCTTAATACTTATCGGGTTGCCAGGAAGTTGCCATAAACCGATTGAATTAGCCCACGTACTTGAGAACAGCGAAGGAAGAAACAAAGCTTTATCGTCACAACTAACTCGACTTTGATGATTTTACACGGTTCTAAAATAATCTCATATTTCTTAAAAACCCATCAATTATTACCCTAAATTTACTTTATCCATATCTCAATAAATGGCTTCAACCGTTCAAGTTTATGAATATTTGTAATTAAAAAAAACACTGATGAACCGCTCTCTATATCTTCCTATATCAGTTGGACGTATCGCTTACGTATAACATAACTTATTTCGTGCTCACTGCTATTACACAGTGTTGGTCTTTTTCTCGCAGTAGTTTAGTAGTTTCTTCAATTGAATCCATATGATCATCCGACAAAATATTTCAGGGTTATAATTTTAAATACGTCACCGAAAAAAAGCGAATTCGTTTCATTTCACAATAAGCCAAATAGTCGAGAATTTTTTAAACTCCGACTTACTCAACCCAGGTATTTAGCCCTAAAAATCTACAGTCGTCTTGGAAGATACTCTCTAGAAGGACGGTTTAAAAAAGTGTTAATAATGTTAATATTAACACGTCATCGTTCAAGAGAGAAATAATCGAATTCCAAAGTCGATGATGTGAATTATTTGACAGTAAATTTATCTAAAATTGCAGGAATTTTCAGCCCTTCCATCTTTGCTTTTTTAGTTATTTGATATTGATGTAATGAATTCGAGTATATCGTGAATAGTGTACAACTCACAAGCCAAAGAGCAATGGTCTGGAATACTTAAATGATTAGACAAGAGAAGGAACAAAGAAATTAGAGTAATAACAAAAACTATCGATGCTTTAAATAATTTTCAAAGGCTGAATAGACAAAAGAGTGACAATCGGGAATGACCCAAGAGGCAAAATGAATTGTGATTTTTTTAAAATGACTGGATAAGACTGAATGGAGAAAGCCGAAGACCAAACGTCATTGGACGGAATAGATGAGGTCTTTACTTGCAGATACGTCTTTAATAGATAAAAAATCTTAATTTTATTTACTTATATAATATTTTTAATTACAATATGAAAATATAATTATATAATAATATTTTCGTCGAAATATCTATCAAATTTAAATTTTAATTAATATATATAAATAAATATATATATATATATATATATATATATATATATATATATATATTAGTGTATATTCGTCACAAGCTGCGAAGAGACAGCAGGTAGCCGAAATAAAAACAAATAATGACGCAACTAGTATCTAGTTGCGTAGAATTGCACATGGCAAAGGACACCATTACGAGAATTTTACCGGTACTTATTTCACACACACGTAGAAGAAATAAAAAGACATTTTCTTTGTAAGCACTAAAATAGAGTACAGTTTTCATAATATCTGGTCAAGCTTGCAGCAAAATATTTATCCGCGCTTGGCAGTGCTGTTTCGAAAAACTTTTTTCCGCTACTAACAACTGGTAACAAGAAAAGAAATAGATTTCTTTCTTGTGTTTCAGATAAATTAATATTTCTGTTTTACTCTTACATACTTTGATTATAATATTAATTTTTAAGAATTGTAATGAGAATAATATGATAATGAGACTAATATTTATATACAAGTATTCCGTAATTCATGAACCAACCGAAAAGGGGCGGTAGGCCAAGCTATGACTGGGTTACTAACAAAATTTATTTTCTAGATTATCTCTTATTTTTCTAGATATAGACACTTTCTTAAAATTTCATCTTTCGGGTACCTCCATTACAAATTAAGTCTGTTTGTTAATTTTTTTTCGTAGTTAGTATAGTGAGTAATCGGCGTTTTGAATCGACTGAAACATTTTACGAAACTAATATGGTTCTCTAAAAAGAATTATAAAAATGTACTTTTTAAAATTTCGTAATTTTCGTCACCCATCTTTGACTTTTTGTGCTGAAAAAATGTACCACTCAGAACTGGCAAATAATTTAAAAAATTGGCATACGTTATGCAAACATTGTAATGATAAAAATCTTACTGCCTTTAACTATAAAAAAAAATATTCACACTTAACCACAGAAGGCACCCATTATAAGGTAATTTAGGTACCTCATGTTTGAACTTTCTTTAATTTTTTTCATGGAAAGTATTAAACACTCTTGAAAAATAATAAAACTAATTTAAGGTTAAAAAAAATTTAAAAATTTCTTAAAAAAAATTAGTTTTTATATTTCTTTACAACAAATGTGTAAACTGCCCGCATTTGGCTTTCAAATGCGTGCGACATCTAAACAATAAAAATAATTTAAGGTCAGAAACAATTTTAATCACGATTAAAAATATTCAAAAACGTAGCAAAAGTTGTTTCCTTTTAGGCATATTTTTTAAATTGCGCCACGTGAGTAGCAAAGGTACGACGTGTAAGAGGAAAGAATAAGTGTTGTTCGTTTATATGTAGTTTAAAAAATATTTTGAATTTTGTAATTATTTGAAAAAAAAACCGAAAATTTAATGTAAAATAATTTTTGTTTGTTTATAAATCGTTTAGATCGAAAATCTGTCACGAAAAGAGTGTCATGAATTTTTTTGAATATTACAATTTTTGCGACAACTTTTATTTTTAAAAACAGAAGGCTGAAATTCAAATTATTGTGGTGTAAAAAAGTATACTACGAAATTTTGCTTGCTATTTTCAAAACGTTTACATTTCATATAGTTTCTAAGAAATGTAAGTTGCTCACCTATTAATCTTAAATTATTATTTCGCAAATAAAATAAGGTAATACATTGTTTAAGTCTAGGAACAGATTTTAGCCTCCCTCCTCTCTAGATTTTCGCCTCCTAATGATGTGAACAGCAGTAGTATTACAAATATTATTGAAGTAAAACTTCTTTAGGCGTAACTTGAGTGTAGTATTTGAAAGCAGAGATTGAGTACAGAATTTAGTGAGTATTTGTTGTATACACATATATACTTGGATTTATTTCTATTCTATTTTTATAAAATTTAATACTAATAATTATTTTGTTTGAAAGTATATTAGGGAGGTGGTCCCATGTAAATATGGTGATAATCTGATAAAGAGGTTCTGAAACGAACAATGGAACTCTTTAACGGATGATAGAAAACCAACTGTAATTCAAGATACTTGCTACTTGTAGTTGATACTTTGCAACATAACTACACCATCAACCAGGTAAGGGTCTGATGATAAATTCTGGAGACGAACAATGGAACTACTTAACGGACGGAGTAAGTCAACCGTAATTCAAGGTATTTGCTACTGTTTCTTTGCAAAATAACTACACCATTGACCAGATCAGAGTCTCATGAGGAGTTTTGGAGATGAACAAAGAAACTCCTTAACGGATGATAGTAAATCAAACGTGATTCAATATACTTCCTATTGATAATTGTTGCTTTATAAAATAACTTCACAATGGATCAGGTCTGATGATGAGTTTTGGAGATGAAAAAATGAACTCCTTTACACATAGTAGGACATCAACCGTGATTAAAGGTAATTGCTAGTGATAGTTGTTACTTTGCAAAATAACTACACCATCCACCAAGCCAGGGTCTGACGAGAGTTCTGGAGATGAACAATGTAAGTCCTTAACGAATGGTAGTAAATCAACTATGATTCAGGATATTTGCTACAAGCAGTTATTACTTTGCAATATTACTACACCATCAAGCAGGCCAGGACCTAATAATAAGTTCTGGAGACGAACAATGGAACTCCTTAATAGATAGTGATTCAAGATATTGGCTACTAATAGTAATTACTTTGCTAAATAACTACGCCATCGACCAGGACAGGGTTTGATGACGAGTTCTGGAGATGTACAATGTGATTCATTAACGGACGGGAATAAATCATCCGTGATATTTGCTATTGGCAGTTGTTGCTTTGCAAAATAACTGAACCATCGACCACATAACACCTACCACAACCGTTAAAAAAGTTTTACTTCAACCGCGCGTAAACGTTACTCGCACTCATTTATTTTTTTATGAACCATCGACGCGAGACCCATAAAATAATTTCACGACTAACTTTTCATGATAGCATTTCGACCCAAACGATTTATTAATTTAAAAATAAAAGAATTTTAGATGAATTTGTAGACTTTTTTTGAAAAATTACAAATTCAAAACATTTTTTAAACTGACGTGGTGTAATTTAAAAAAAATAACAAAAAGGGCAGCTTTTCCCAAGTTTTTATAAGACCATAATTAAAATTATATCTAACGTAAAATTACGTTTATTGCTTTGATGTCGCACGTGCATTAAATCTAATTGCAGTCAGTTTTAGCTGCATTTGCTATAGAGAAAAATAAAAACTTTCTTTTTTGGAGAAATTATTAAAATGTTTTTAAACTTAAATAAATTTTATTGTTTTTTGGGAATATTTAATAGTTTAACAAACAAATTAAAGAACAATACATTACAAGAACAATACGTTGAAATTCAAATATACGGTAAATTACCTCACAATGCCTTCTGTGATTAAGTGTGTAGGTATATCTTTTTCTAGGTTAAAAGCAGTAAGATTTTTATCATTACAATGTTTGCATTAGATGTGTCTATTTTGAATTTGTTACATTTTTTTTCAGCACAGTCAAAGTTGGGTGACGAAAATTACGAAATTCGAATTTTAAAATGTTTTTGAGAGAACCGTTTTAGTTGTCATAAAATGAATTGGAAGGTTAATTCAAAAGGTTTTTTTAATCAACTATACTTAACTAAAAAAAATTAACAATCAGACATAATTTGTAGTCATGGCATCAAAAAATCGACCCAGATTAGTGATTTAACAAATTTTAAGTCTCCAAAAATGAGAGATTTTTATTTAAGGTCAAATTTTGTCAGTATCCTAGTCATAACTTGGCTATCGCCCCTTTTCGGTTGGTCCACGACTTACGGGACATTTGTATACATATAATAAATAAAAGGAACTATTTGTTTAATTTCAGAACAAAAAACCCATTTTCAAATCAGTTTTAGGTGCAGCTGAATGTTCGTTGCGATTACAATAAGTAATTACCAAATTAAAAAAGCTGTAAGTATGTTTAAAAATCATAAATCATTTTTTTTTTTGCTGAGATAATTTCAAACAAGATTTTGAAAAAACTTGAAGCTAATAGAATTGATATAATAGATTGTAGAGGCCAAGTATATGATAATACTGCAGTTCAGGCTGAAGGCCATACAGGAGTTCAACAAAGAACAAAAGTGTTGACAGACGGTGAATAAACATTTGAATTCCATGGAAGCTCATAAACGAATAAGGAAAAAGCAAATTTTTGACAACAGAAGTAGAGAAGAGCCAAATCGTCCCACAAAAATGAGTAGAGACAGAAACTCTTTTCTTCGTTGGATAAGGTAATTTTGGAAATTCGAGGTTGGAGCAGCTAAGGAGTTTGACGGAAAAATTAGCCTTTCTAACACCGACTAGACTACTAGACTTTGACGACACTGGCTATAATTTAGACAATGAAGACAAAATTGACAAAGAGGAATTGAAGCTCAAAGAAATGCGACTACGGACTTTCGTAGCAGCCACAGAATTAATTATGGTGACTCGCTTGGATTATTACAACTTATTGTGAAATCCAGGCTGGAAGATACTCTACCGAATATTATAACAATGCTCCAGATAATTCTCACAATTCCCATAGACAATGCGAACTGTGAGTGAAGTTGAAGTGAGTTCAAAATTCAAATTTGGGTTGAAGGTTTTCTAATATTGTTATTGAGCAAGAAATATCTGATGCTATAGACATTGACAGTGTTATAAAAAACTTTTCTCTTAGAAAAAGTAGAAGAATAACATTTTAGTTTCAAAAAGAAATTTTATTTATAATTCTCAGCAGTACCATTCCAATTAGAAGTTGCGTTCTAATTAGAACTTGCTTTGTGTTTTATATACTGTTAATTATGTTGTTAATTTTATGTAATATCATTAACTTAATTTTGTCACAACATATCTTAAATTTTTTGCATACCAATAAGTATTAAATTATTGTAATAAATGTTAGTTATAAAACATACGTAACTGCTTTAGTATACATTAATATATAAAATATTTTAAAAAATTTATTCTTGCTAAAATTTTTTTCAGAATTTCTGTAAATTTTTAAACCGTTAAGATCTAACTGCCTAAATAGGGGGTGACAAATTTGGCCTACGCCAAAGGCGGCTGAAACCCATACTACGCCACTGGTTGGAATATCATAAACATATTGATCTGTGTTGACCTTAAAACTTCCTTTCTGGTCAGCAACGTATAATAAAAAAAATAGCTAAAAAAAAAGTATCACTGCTTTCTTTATATGTGGGACAACAGAGCTCATGAGAAACATTGAGTGGATTCGAACTGAACTCCAAAATCTGACCTTAATATTCATGTAGTCACCTCGATACGTAAAACTGGGTCTTTTGAAGCAATTTTTTAAAACTCTGCATACTGAAGGGGTTCCTGAACTGTTATATGAAAAAATAAATCCCGCTGTTTTTGTCTGTCCACAGATTGGGCAGCTTCAACAAAGATGAACGTTTCATTAAGACGATGTCAGAATTGCAAAAGTATGCACAACTGTCATTTAGTATCCTCCAAGGCAATTTCTTGGAAATATATAGGAGTTCCACCAAAATTTCAAAAGTTTCAACCTGTGTGAGTGCAACATGAACATCAAGATTCACTTTCAGAATAGCTATTTTGCTGATATTCCAGAATGCCTTGGTGTAGGCAGTGATGAGAAATCTAAACGATTCCACCAAGATTTAAGGTAATGAAAGAATTAGGGTGGATAGGATGAGCTTATGATGGTTGACTATTGTTGGAGAATCTGGCCAAATTGTCCAAGAACGGACACTCCAGGAAAAGCTGTAACCACACATTTTTGCATTAATATGTATGTTTGATAGTGGAACTTTACTATTTCTGCTTGTTTTGACTTACATTAACAATATATGATCTTTGTATGAAAAAAAACCTCAATAAAAACAGTATTTTTGAGTAATTTTTTTTTACTTTGCTGTGTGTAGATTTCGTATGGTTTTTAAGGCAAAGGGATGGTATCCTGTACCTTATAAAGTTGACATGATAGGGGAAAACTGGGGTCATTTTGCATTCAGATACCAAACTTAGTCAAAAATAAGTGTCAGATCTAATTCACGCAAATTGTGTTTACCAGTGTTAATTTGTACTTGTAATGCATTTATTTTTTACTTTAACATTCTAAAAAACAAACCAGTTTTAATGCAGGAATGGCATAAGACATGAAAATGTTTTTTGTCTCTATAAGAGAAAATCCTCAAAAAATATTTCGAGAATCTGCAGACCTAAGCACATAAGTAAAAAAATGCCGATATATTTTTATAACTTTAGTCACGGAGTTATATCAACCTGCCACCTGACTAAAGCACATACGCCAAACAGACGTGTAACTTGCTGTATCAAATATCCGTCTGTGTGACTTCTGCGCTTTAGTCAGGTGGCAGGTTGATATAAGCCAATGACTAAAGTTATAAAAACATATTGGCAATTTTGACTCATGTGCTTAGATCTATTGGCCCTAGATTTACTCTGTTCACGTCTAATTACTTGTAAACAAAACTTTTATAACTTTAACTAAATATGGTTCTTCTAAGAGGTATACCTCAAAGGTGGTGCAGCTGTAATACATATAAGTTTTATAAAGGTGTGTTTTTGAGGAAAACATACCTTTGTTTTTGTTAAAGTAGATATACAGTATAAGGATTCTTTTACCCAAAAAATTAGTTATTTAAAATATTATTAAACATTAAATATACTATAAAGACCTCTCATAAACAGATTTTTATGAGGGAGTGTTTCAATTTTGAGGTTTGACAATAAAAAGCATCAAATAAAAAGCAATTCCATTAATAAAAAGTTTTATTTCGAACAAACTGCTAAATGGTACAGATCAAGGTAAAGCTGTTTAACTGCAGCCAAGTCAAAATATTAATAATAATGAAGACATTCTACAAATAAAAATTTTATCAACAAATAAAAAAATTTAATTTTCTCATTTCTAAATAGATGAAAAAAACATTAAAGTACTTCCAACAGTAGTTTCTCATTCCTTTAAACCTTATATTTTGTTCGGAATCGGAATTAAAAAGTGTTATATTTTTGGCACGAAATTTATAAAATTCCGTTACAATACCATTTTGTCAATCTGCACAGTCACGGCATGTGTTAACATATTTCTTACCATAATATTAAAAAAAAAATGTTCAGTTCGGAATTGAATCGTGATGCGCAACTTAACAATAATATAAAAAATGATCTTCATACAGACTGTTATTTGTGCTATTTTACTGCAGTAAAAAATTTAAAACACAATTTTAAAAAATTCACATGAAAGTAATTTTCGTTCTCATCTGGTTCACCTGCCACACATTTAACTCCTCATATTCCTGGATACATGAATCAACCTGGAACAAAGTGAATTAACAATATAGTGCTACATAATTTAATTAAAATTCACAGTGAGATGTAGTAAATATACAGTTTATAAAAATGAACCTCTAACAGGTCAATCATACAGTCATTCAATTTAAAAATCTTTTGTCAAACTAGGGACTTTTCTATTTCAGTGAGATGTGAAATTTTTAGTATATTCTGAAAAATAATATAGACCATTCCTTTCCAGAACATGTGAGTTCATACGGTAAAGTGATATAGGTATAGCTATATGGCATCGTAATAGGTCACAAATAAGTTTACACCGCATGGAGAATACGGTCAGTACCTTCATTTCTAATAAGATAATATAATTTACGTAACCTACACTATGGTAATTAATTCTAAGTTTGGTTTATCCTATCCTAGCTTCCCTATTACAACAAAAACAATATTAGATTAATTTTAAAATTTTTTTAAGCATTACATTTTTTACTTGAAAAATAATGAACGCAAACAATTCTAGAAATGACACTCAATTTATTCACTCTATTGACACTCAATTTAGTCACTAGGGACTTAGAATCAATTATCATTTTGTCATGATATAAATATTATAAGTTACATCTAAATAAATATCAAGATATTGTGATGTACATCATGAACCAAACTATATCTAGTAAATCTTACTAGACACCATCCAGTACATTCTGTCATATAAATAAAAAAATTGTTCATTTGAAAAGCCCATATAACAGTTATGAATACAATTGTTTGCTCAAGTTGGTACCAACTCAATTGTCACGCAGGGTTTTGACGTAATAAGCTGGTTAAATTAGTCGAATTCAAGTGTACCTAGGCATTTCTAAAATAGATAAAAATACTGAACAAAGTATTTGCCTTAAATTTTGTATTGCTAATTGAAATTTTTTAATTAACTCTTATCAGATTCTTCGAAAATGTAAGTGCGACTGGTACAAAGAATGCAAAGGTCGAGAAATAATTACTCGTTTTTTCTGATCAAACTCCGACATTTTCGAATACCAAAACGCAGATAAAGTGAACTAAGCGGTGATTAAAATCAACATTGAAGCTAACACATTGTTGACCTGTCACAAGTTAACTTGTGTTTCCACATAAAATGTTTGACCAATCACAAATAAACTCTTGTTGGCACTTTCATTAGCGAGTGCATGTCTGTCGAAGTTAATTTTAATTTCTAAAACTAGGTGTAATATAGATGTTACAAAATCTTTCCTCATGTAGCATTGCGCCTAGATGAAAAGCTACGCAGTTAACTACATCCACAGACCACTTACCCAAATAAACTCCGCTGAGGATGGCACCCACGTTCGCCCAGTTTATGCTTATGCTACTAAAGGGATTCCAACGTTTGTTTTATTACAATAGAAGATGCTGACGCAAACAAGTGTTCGAAAGTTATTATAAAAACCTTTTCAAAATGTCAAAAAAAAACATCAACTTTTAAGAAAGATGACAATACATTTCGCCGGTCAGGTTATTTTACATCTAAATACAAATATGTAAATAGCAATGGTGAAATAATTAACCTGCAACTGATAATGTCTTCTTGCGAATCTCTTTCTTTACCGTGCTAATTCATATTTTACTATGCCACTCCAATATTGATCACGTGTGAACTAGTGCGATATTTAAAATTGAATAGTTCAGAAATTAAAATACTGATTAAATATAGTAATGAAAATAAAATTATCGAGCAGAGGTTCAATTTGTTTTAACTAGATTTGCAACAAATATTTTGCAAATATACTACTACTACTAGCCAACGCCCACCCTTGGCAGTTGAGCCATTTGGTGGCGTGCCGACCAGTATAGATGAACATCTTTGAATGGGTCATCATCGTCCCCCTGGCGGTTGATTCCACTGCAATCCGGCAGGTGATCCGCATTCATTAAATCTTGTCCGCACAGGGGACATTCAGAGGTTGGGAGAACACCAATGCGGTGTAGGTGTGCTGTGAGGTAGTCATGGCCAGTCTGCATTCTGAACCTGGCTACGCTCACAGCTCGTGGTAGTTTGTGGTCAATGGGTCCGATGGTGACCAGACTTTCCCATTTTTTCCCTACGGAAAGCTGTGTGAGGTGTTGCCTGCCTGTCCGGTCAATAGCCCTGTTGATGATGGCCCTCATGCTCTGTAGCGAGGGCATACAGGCAGGTTGAGCCATGGAAGCGCCCCTTTTGGCCAAGATGTCTGCCCTCTCGTTTCCAAAGATGTCGACATGGCTAGGGATCCATTGCAATATGAGGTGCCATCCCCTATTTGCCAAAGTTCTAGGGCTTTTCTGGTCTCCATCGTTCTCTTGCAGTCTGTTTCCGTATTGCGGGACAGGTTTTGGATAGCCGCTTGTGAGTCGACGAAGAAGACTGCTTTAGGTGTTGGGGCTATTTTGTTTAGTTCAGCTGCTGCCGCTTGTACAGCTGCTATTTCTCCATCGTAGTTGCTCTGAGGGGCTCCCACTGCTAAGAATCCTTCAAAATTAGAACTGTAGTAGGCAGCTCCGGTTGCCCCTGTTTCAGGGATCGATGACCCGTCTGTGTATACATGTAACCAATCAGGTTGTGGGTATTCTTCACTGATTGTTTGCAGGGCAGCCTGTTTCAGCTCGATGTCCAAGGATGCTGATTTCGTCTGATTGTGGTTTTTTAAGCTGTAATTAGCCTTCGGTAGATTGTAGAAAAACTCGCAGTAATTTGTAAGTGGTGCTGGCTCCTCCAGGGCAATTCCATACTTTGTAGCCAGCTTCTTATAGGAGGCCAATGGGGATATTTGGGTTTTCAGTCGGGCAGTGGCCTGTCTGTAGTTCGTCCATTGCGTGTAAACACTTCTGTGTCTCTGCCAAAAACGGAGGGCTAATTTCTCTCTATGGATTTCCATTGAACTACATTTGGTTTGTGCCTCCATAGCAGCAATGGGTGTGGATTTAGGCGCTCCCGTTATTATCCTAAGCGCTTTGTTCTGCACGGTATCCAATTTACTGAGGGTGGTACGGTTACTTGTGGTGGTCACTTCGCTCCCGTAATCAAGGACGGGTCTGATATATGTCTTGTAGGTGGTAATCAACACATCCTGGCTTGCACCCCAGGTTGTGACTGTTAATCTTTTTAATATCCCGATTCTTTTGGCTGCTCTTTCCGCACATTGTTCGATGTGAGGGCGCCATGTTAAACGTTTATCAAGTATAACACCAAGGTACTTAGAGAGGTTGCTTTCCTCCAACACTGTTTTTGTAGGACAATGAGATGCTGGGTATTTTGGTGGAAAGCATAAACAATTGGAAGGTGGTTTTCGTGGAGCTTACTGTCATCGAATTTTGACTGGTTCACAATTCCAACCTTTTGAGTGCGTCTATTATTATATTTTATATTTTGCAAATATTCAATACACTGAATTTTCGGCGAATCTTGTGCTATCTGTGAACATTATTATTCTTATATTTCAATTATGTGTATATTTCTGAGAAGCCAGGTAGAGGCCTTTTTGATTATGGTTTTTTATTCAACAAAATCAGCAATCTTTTCAACATTACTCCAAACACACAGCTGTCGTTTCAAGCGAGCTATGAAGAAAGAAAATTATGAAGAAATTTATCAAATGGGCGAAGCCAAAAGTTTCCTATTATCACTAACAATCATACAGCAAACAAAACTGTAAAATTAATAAGCACCAAGATGGCACGCTGTACTATCGATAAAAATACAATCAAAGGTCAAATACTTACATCGATTGTCATGTTATCTTTAACTAACCAATTTTTCCCCATACCTCACATATTCGTTGACATCATTTCAGTTCATATTTTGAGGAAGAGACATGTCGCAATGTGGTATATGCCAAAGAATTTTCCTCAAAAAAAACAAGACAAACAAGTTGCTGAAAAAACTATCTGGGACCCTACATTCATGAAATGCATCATAACTGGTGAATTTCTGAGGTCGACATGCAAACTAGCTAACAAGATTTAAAATGGTGCTTCATAGCAAAGTAAAAAAACCATATCAAAGTCAGGTTGGCTGTTTTATTCATTATCCACTTGCAACTCCTTCCAGAAGGACTATCAGTAAGGAAACTATATTATCTGGACGTTAAGAGATATTTGAGAAAGAACATTCACCAAAACAGGCCCTATTTACGGAAAAACAATTCTTGAATTTTGCACCACAATAATTCACCATACTGATAATACATTCACCCTCGTGTGCGATTTTTTGAAGAAAAACACAACAATTGCCTTTGATCAAATACTAAATTCAACACTTCATGAATAAAGTTTCAAGTCCATGGAAGCTATGAAGCAAAATGTGCATTAGGTGAAGATCATATCAGAGAATGCCTATAAATAAGTGTTCTGTCGCTGGATTATTTTTTAGTGGATGAGACTAGTTTAAAGGCAACAAAAGAACTTTAATCGGGAAACTAATACTCTGCATTTTATTGACCAATTGCCGGCAATTAATTAACCGAAGGTAAACAGTGTGTCATAAAGTTTTTTTCAAAGTACATTAAAACAAATTAAAGAATTAAGTCTGCTTTTACTGTCCACACAGACTACAACAAATTCTATTCAAGTGTACATAGTGTGCAGTCATTTAAAATTGCGTTATATCACATAAGTTGTTGTTTTATCAATTTCCCTTCCATTTTTTACTCCTTTCTACTTGGCTACCATTTCCCTACTCCAGATGTGCTGTGCATTTTTAAAATTTTTTGTTAATAGATGACAATAAATACATTACAATTTATCATAACAGTATTCTTACACTCGTTTCGTTGTAATTGGTTCTGAGATATTTTCATGACAATAGTCCATCATCTGTGTTTATTTAGCTTTCTATTATCCACAACACAATGAATAAAATAAATAAACCCTAAATAGATCAGTATATTACCTGATCTGGTTTGAATCCTTTATCAACGCACTTCTCGATGACATCGGCCACTTTCACCGTCTTGTTTGTGCCAGCCAGATCCCTGATGAGCGTGAAGATTCTGTCTGTTGCATTTATAGTTCTGCAAAAAATAAAAGCAAAACAAATATTACATCACATCAACAAAGTCTGTAAACTAACATTAAATCCACAACATAATTTTAAATATATGATATGTATATGACATTGAAAAAATTTTGTTCAATGTTTCACTTTAGCATTGTTTGTCCTACGGATACACTTGTTTTAAAGGAACACTAAAAAAAGTATAAATAAAATAATTTAATATAGCAATAATTTAATAATTAAATAGTTAGGATGCTACGACAAATAGTAAAATTTAGGTAAATGCAATTTATTCACATTTTCCCAAAATGTGTAACTCTGTTATATTATTTCAACATAACTACATTCATTTGAAGAATTCAATCTGTTATAAGTTGAATAGTCAAAAATTACTTTACATTTTGTGTTTAGTAAAACCATTCACATTATTCACACACTTTCCAAGTGACTATCTTGTTTTCTTTTCATGCGTATATAAACACTTTTGCAAGAAAGTGGGCACTTAAATCTTCTTTTTACAGCCATAGATATCTTAATAAAAAGAGGCTTTATACGCATTTCAATAATCGGAAACATTCATTTGCATATTAAACAATTCTGACAGTTAAGATAAAACGTTCCAAATTTGAAAATTTTAAATTTGTTTTAAAAATATTTGATCTAAATTAAAAGTTTTTGGGCATTATGTGTTAGATTTCTTGTTTATATTTAAAATAACTGTTTAAGTAATTTTAAACAATCATATTTCCGTGAAATTTTTTAAATTTATTTTTGTAATAAATTGTAACTATAGTAAAAGGCTGTACTCAATGTTATGTTTCGCAATGATTTAGTGTTAAGTCGTTTTACTGTTCAGAGGATCTAGAAAAGATTTCAAAAGAGCAGTTCGTTCAAAAGAATGACCAGAATCGGGAAGAAAGGAATACTGAGCTCAGGGATAACCAATATTTTGTGAGCCACGCGTTACAAAATCGGAAATCTAACTACAAACTCGAAAAAATTAGTGTGTTAGACTGTAGACTCTCAGGAGACTTTTAAAAGTTGATATTTATAGCTGAAGACTGGCTAGGAGTCCAAAAATATTCCGTGGGTTTAAGTTTGCCCAAAATTATGTGACATAGACTGATGTGAAGTGGAGTAAGATTTAATTTTCTGATAAAGCCAGAGTCTCTTTATTAAGTGAGGACCGACGTTGCAAAGTGCTGAGACGAGCGTTCTATAGACACTGCTAGGAGTCCAAAAATATTCCATGGACACCATGCAAGATTGAAGTTTGCCTAAAATATAGACCGATGTGGAACAGGATTTTATTTTCTGACCAAGCCAGAATCTCTTTATTTAGTGAGGGCCAATGTTTCGAAGTGCTGAGAAGACCTGGAGAGCGTTACGCAGACATATGTTTCGAAGAGATTACACCTTATGACGGAACAGCTCTCTTATATTTTGAGCAGGCTTGACGTCTGAAGATTACACAGAGTCACAACGATATAACAGGGAAATCCTAAATCCTCATGTACAACCAGCACTATCGGTTACAGAAGCTGCTGCTGTCTTCATGGACGATAATGCTCGAGCACACCAAGCGGGCAAAATAGGCGCTTACCTGACTAAGGTCAGGATTCGTCGTTTAGTTTGGCTAGCACGAAATCCCGATTTCATTCCTATTGAGCATCTGTGAGATATTCAGAACGGAGTGTTAGAGCTGTACATTCAGCAGCTGTACAGAACATCCAAGAGCTAAAAACAATTGGGGGCATGGGCGAATGGCCGAATGGGGGTGTATTAAAAAAAAGAAAATTAGTATCGAATATGGCCACACTCGATACTAATTTTCTTTTTAACTGTTAAAAGATATTGTCAGTTGAAGGCCTCTTTTTTTGTTGAAACGAGTAATTTCAAAACAATACAAAAAAAATTAAGAAAATCTAATTTAGGAACCAAAAGTTTTTTACTCTTAGAAAATAATATTTATATAATTTAATATATTTGTTATAATTTCATAAAATCTCATACACTATTACTCAAACTGATCGAAAAAATCGTAAGTGCCCCTTTTTTTTGCAAAGGAGTTTATGTACGTATATTAATAATCTGTACCTGACTGCTTTAACACCTTAATATACCATAAGGTTATTTCACAGTACTTAAATTATACTTAAATAACAATTAATGGGATAGAGTTAAGTTTTTTATTCAACCATTTATGTTGTAGATTATTACCTTTGCGCGTTGGGATCGTCTACATGTTGCAAGGATTGTTTTGACATCTCCATCAGTCTGATTGCCTCTGAAACGTCTTCCTTCTCCACAATGTCTGATAATCTATAGTTTACAAGTTTATAAAAGTTAGCAAAAACATTCACAATTTCATTTTAAGGTTAGCAAATATCAAGTAAACTATTATGCACAAGTAGAACTTCCACGAGGCTTCCGTATACTTAGGGCACTTATAGAAATTTTCTCGCAAATTCATATTAAAAAATTATTAACATTTTTAGTATTCATATATGTTGCCCTTTTTAATCTTGTCATTGTAAATGCATTACTTATAATTAAAGCATTATTATTTACCGTAGCCGAGCAAGAGCTGTAGACAATCGCAGTATGGCAAGAAGGTTTCTAGCAGATGTGAATGAGACATCACGAGCATTCCTGGCCTCTTTACGTAACTCCACATATGAAGCTGTAAACCAAAAACAAAGATATTTGTGTATGGTAGAATAACAGTATACACAAATAGATGGCCTGATCGCCCAATATTGCTATACAAATTTACACAGATGGCATGAGGACCTGATATCAGACCTGAACTGTATGCAAAATCTAGACTGGGCTTTCTGCATCTATTTGCTAATTTTAACCTGAGTCCTAGATGAGTTAGACCAGTTTTATAGCTCTTTTAACATTTTTACTTATTTATCACAAATAATTAAAATCAAGCAGAATGAGCTTCCCAAAATTCTTGCTACCGCCTACTAGTGATCTAAGGAGGTATTACAGTAAGTCATCAAGTATAAAAGTTCCAAAAACCTCACATACTTTTTAAAAACATTTTCTTCCTCTTTAATTTTCCTATTTTTCAGTGTGCCCTTTTCCCTTTGGATTTAAGCTGTATAAAAATATATTCAAATCATTACCTATTTAATGGTGCTAGAGATACAAATATCATTTACTAAAACTTGAACGACGACCGAAAAAATTTTCAAACACTATTATTTTTTAACGTTTCTCATTTAAAATTCACAGATAATGACAAAAAGTCTCATTAAGATATAATCATAATTTAAAGTTTTGTGTGTGAAAATGTGGAAACTTACAGACAATATAGTCAGCGAGGTTCACTGGTATGGTGGGCTGTTTGCGCTTACATAAAGCCACATAGCGACGCACCAGACGCATAGGCAATGCACGTACACTACTCGGTGGCTGTGCACTGTGTTGATGTACATACGCAATGTGCCGTGCTAATTCAAGATCCTTGTCACTGTGAAAAAGGAAAAGGGGTGCTACAATAAACATAGTGATATGAATATGTTTTACCAAGCAATTTTGAGCTTCTTAAATAACAGCTAGAGTATGCGACACAAGTGTTTTATTAAACTAAGCTACACTGATTTTACTGTCATAGATATTTACTCACAAGAAAAATAGTCTCAAAGTTATGCCATATTTTGTGAAGGTGGATGAATGGCTTCGATTTTTATTATACTATTTGCTACTAAAGTAGATTCAATTTAATTTAATATTGATAGCAAGTTCATGAAAGTACATGATGTAGTATTATTTCTACTTTCTTTAAGTTCTTTACCACAACCTAGGTTTCGTTGTATTACAGTATCTTCAGGCTATTAGCAAAGATTGTGTGTTCTCTGGGAATCTTTGCTATTATATATTTATAGCCCACCTGAAGATGTTGTAATACAACTAAATCTAGGTCGTGGTAGAGAACTTAAAGAAAGTAGAAATAATACTACATCACGTAGTTTCATTTAGTTGTCAATAATGAATTTCCACAAAATTAACGCCAAATATATTCAATAATTGATAGCAAGGGAAAAAGTACTTAATTCAATAATATTTTGGAAGTTTATCATTTAAATACATTTTTTAATATAAGGTTTCCAAAACAATGACATTGGAAACAAACTATTTAAACAGGTATGTAATATGCATTTATATTTTATTTATTACATTCAAGTACTTAATTAGCATAATATTGTTGGGAATATTAATATACCTAACATAATGCACTACTGAATAATGTGTTCTCCATATTCCTGAGACTTCTTTATTTTTAAGTTTCGAGACTATTAAATGAATTATCAAAATTATATAAATGAAATTTTTTTTTATTTCAAAGAAAACTTATTCAAAACTTTTAAAAATATATACACTTGATGAATTGTTTCTTATATTTCTATATTTTTTAAAGTACATAAATCTATACGTTAATAAGTAAGAGAAAACTCCATATCCCTTTTTAGGCATATTGCACGCTCGGAGGAGTGCAGAATGCTAAAATTTATATACATGTGTTACAAATACATTAAATTATATATTACAAGTTTAATGATTCATTATTTAAGTTCACACTGTCAATGTCAAACATATAATAGTCTGTGGTCAAAACAGTCACATAGAGTTGAGATAGTCGCAAAAATATTGTAAAATATCAGATTGACTGAATAAATTTCGAGCTGTGAATTTTGTGTGATTTCAAATGTTCAATAGACTGTGGAGTACATGTCAAGGCAAAAAAGCATTTATATTTTGTGTAATAGATATCTATGTTTTATATATTGGTGAAATACAGCTTGCTTAATATACACCTGTTGCAAAAGAAAAATTTTATACTCACATGTTTTCAATAAAGTGAGTAGGAATAATGTACTGATTATGGTTGAATTTCGCCCACTAGGCGACCAATAGTATTATATAGATTCTTTAATTATACAGTTATGGTACATAAAACTTTTCCTTGTAAAAATGTTACTATTAAGCAGCCTAAATTTATGCTCTAACATATTGCACTCAATAAATCAGAGCTCTAAATGTATATACGTTATTTTTTTTAAACATGAATATTTTGACAAGTGACTCAAAATCACTTATACTATCACATTAATAAGAAACCAAGAATTTTTGTAAAAAAATATATTCATTGTTTCATAATTTCTTAAACAACATATGGGCATCTAAAATTACATAAATAAATCATTTCTACACTGCATAATTAGCCGGTGCTGTTTTCATAGGATCCCACCTCCCCGTCATATACCCCCTTTCACCTTAGTAAGTGTCACCTTAGTTACTTTCCCAATCGTGACCATGACTTACATGCTTGTATTTATTGTTTTTTCCGTACACAGGAGAGCATACGATCCCTTGAAATGTAGGAGTAGAGTACATGAAAGTGTAGGAGTAGAGTAATTTTGGAAGCATCATAGTTTATTAAAGTATGGACAATTTTCATTACTCAAGCGCACTATTGAAATGTATAAAACAGGACTCGAATTTTTGGAATGGAACCCCAGCATCAGCATGATACACACAACTCTCCAACACAGCCCTCCATTTCGATGTGAGCTCACATTGCACGTGGAAACTATTACATTCACCTAGTTACATGTCTCATTAACAGCTGGTGTATAATTTAGATAATAACAAAATTGTAAACATGTTGCACTTACTACTTAATTTGGATAATACAATACGCCTGCGATTTTTCCATTGGCTAATAAATACAGTAATCCTCATGTAATTAGAGACAATTCTCATCAAATGCAGTTTAGTTTGATTCTATAGCTGATAATTTTTCAAAATAAGATAATTGGAACTTACTTTGTCGAGGTGTTAATATCTAACTGAGAAACCAATTGTAACACGCTCCAGCTCATTATCTCAGATATATCGGAGGAAGTACTGATTGTGTACTTAAACAACATTTCTTCCCAATAAGATGGTGCACTAATGTATATATATCATACATACGTGATTTTTTTAATAATAAATTTAGCGATAGGTGGACAGATCATAGATAGCCTGTGCCTTAGCCTACAAGGTCCTTTACGCCGTCAATCTTTTATTTGTGGGGAGAAGTAAAATACTTGTATATTTATTAGAACCCAAAGTTAGGTGATTTAAAAAATAGAGTGATTTGTGTGTTTAATAAAGTGAAAAGTGACTCATTATCCAGACTAAATAATAATGTGCAGACAAGTTCGCCTTTTCATTGAGAGAAATGAACTTCATTTTTAATAGCTTTTAAAGTATTTATAGTGAAAATAGTCACAAACAATTTAGACAAGACTTTGTAAATCAACGTTATTTCATTTTTTATAAATATTACTGTAAATAATAACTAAACACTAAAGTTATACTCTTGTCACATACAAGTACCTACATACTAAATTAATAAGGCAAGTTTGCCGGTAATCGAGTAAAATATGTATCATTACTGTTTGTACTCACATCTTGACAGTCCTAAGGTAAAGTGTGAAGGGAAAGATGGAATCTATCTTAAAAAACAGTTATGAAGCTGAAACTAGTGGTCAGATAGTATACGGCTAAATTATTGTTAACAATTTGCTTTGAATTTTTAATATGCATTAAAATTTATTCTTGGAGTCACAGATAATTTTGTTTTCAAAGAGAATTAAATTCAGCACAGAAAAGTTTCGCTGTAAAGTCTGTGTTAATTTTATAAACGTGTAAACTGACTGTACATTTCACTGTTTTTATAAACTTGAATACTGGTGAATAACTTTTTTATTTTTTGATACTGCGTAAGTAATGATTAAATCTATTCTATATTAACTTCTGTATATACTGTTAAAATGTCCCATTATAAGTATTATTAATTACACATCAAATATTACTTAAAGACAAACTTACTATATACAATCTGAACTAAAGTTATAAATGAGAGTCACACCTCAACTATTCACACATTCAACATTCTACATCTCAACCTGCCTGATAAAGATAAACATATGATACATTTTCCGTTAATTAAAGAAATTAAAGAAATACCCCATTTAAGATACAACAGCGAATATAAGTATGTAAATATATTTATATAATAAGTGGACCTTTTTAAGACTAGGATGCAGGTAAAAGCTAGTCTGGAATATAATATTGATCTATTCAGTAGAAAATATAAAACTATACTTACCGATTCGGCTTATCTTGAATCAACCACAGCAGATCAAAACGGGAGAGTAGAGCTGCTGGAAGCTGTATATTTTGCTCAATACTACGTTTTGGATTGTATCGACCGTATGCGGGGTTAGCTGCCGCCAAGATTGAGACGCGTGCATTAAGACATGTCATTATACCGGCCTGCAATAGTAGAGTATTACATTTTACAGATTGCCTTTGTAAGCACAATTGAAACTTCACCTGCAACTCTAATTCTGTCTTTCCACAACAGTATGCATCCTTTCAGAGCTAAAAATACGAGCTATCACCGGCTGACAAAACTAAGCTTTCTTATATTTAAATAACAGACCCACTACTTAGAGGTCTAGAACAGAGTTTACTAGAACAAACTAAAACAAAAATATTAAAGTGATTGATCCTGCATTCAACACGTCAAAGTTGCATTAAATTAAATATACCCAAAATTCACCTTAGCAATACTGATAGTCTGCTGCTCCATAACTTCATGGATAGCTGTACGATCTGTGTCGGCCATCTTATCAAACTCATCAATACAGCAGACCCCTTGGTCAGCTAGAACAAGTGCCCCTCCCTCCAACATCATCTCACCCGAGATGGGATCTTTGAGCACGGCAGCAGTTAGACCCACACCTGAAGAGCCTCGTCCAGTAGTGTATTGACTCCGGGGAGCCAAGCGATCAATGTAGTTCAACAGTTGTGACTTCGCAACACCCGGATCACCCATGAGACAGATATTAATATTGCCACGGATTTTCATTCCATTTGGACGTCTGGAACAATGTACATTCTAATATTAGATAAAATACCAAGCAGCCATAACATTTCATGGACATATGATTCTATTCTTGCACCTTCTGTATTAATATTGACAACATTTTCAAAACATGTTATATAACAAACTTTGGATGACTCAAAATGCAAATCAAATCAAAAGCATTACATTTTCCAAATACAAAAATATTAAGTAAATTGTTTTTAAAATAAAACAACATTTAAATCTGAGGCTGTATACTAAAATATTTTTAAAAGCAAGATGAAAACAAAACAAATTTGAATGAGAAAGAACTAGCGAAAATACTATTTAAACACTTGACCAAAACTCAGCAGCTGTACAAAGGCTGTACAATTACAACCTAAAATTATTATCCACCAAACCCTATTACAGTAAACCCTTAAGAACAATTACAGTTGTACCTGTAATGATTATCCACTGTCTCGGGTACATTCAACTTGCTCAGGCATATTAAAATTACTTCAGAAAAATTAAAAATAATAAAACTTTTACTGCACAGTAAGCTGAAAGCTACTGAAATCAAGCCAAGCAAATATCTTTTAAGTACTCTAATTACGAAAGTCGAACGAAAAGTGATTTTATGAAGAAATGTTTAATATTTAAATCTTTTCATGCTAAACCTTGTTCTAATTAATTAAATAACAGCGTATTGTATGATTTTAGACAGCATACAACACCTTTGTGGTCATTAAAAAAAAATTGACCTTTATATAACACTTTGTTAAATGTAGCCTACACTAAATACTGAGCGTATTACTACATTGCAATTTAATGAAAAGATTGATCACTAGACAAAGTTCTTCATAAAGAAATTTGCACTCGTAAAAAATATGGAAATTTTCCACTAATAATATATACTTAAAAAAATTGGATTATAAACATGGAGAATGATTTCAATTTCAAAACTCACTTGTCTACTCCACCGACCAACAATAGGAGCAACGCCTTCTTTACATCCTCATGGCCATATATTTCTGGTGCTAAACTGCGAGCTAGTCGCGAGTAGAGATCCTCCTCAGTCAACTCGGCCAACTCGGCTTCTGTCAGTTCTTCGGCTGCATTCTCTGCATCGTCCGATTGATTTAGACATGTTATAACCTGGATGAAAAATAAACAAGTGTAATAATTAATTTTATTTCAAATACTTATAATTATTTATATTTTATATTTCAAAGTGAGTGATAGTCTTTAATGTCCTTTTACTTACTATCTCTTTTGGTCATATTAATACTTAGTGAAAGCATGTTTATTTTTTTTCATGGTGGCAAGTGTTTGGAAATGCATGTGCGCGTGTTCATCTCTACGTAAGATTTGAATGTTTTGAAACTTAAAGTATAATTCCCACAATTTCCAAACTTTAATAATTCTAAAAATTCCATGATTCTGTCAATGGAACGTTAAGCCATATATCCTAGGCCAAGAAAGATATCTGAATGTTCACAGTCACTTTACGAGCAAAAGCCAGTAGTTTTAAATGTTTAAAGACATCACAATGGCTACATATAAAAACAGTGACGTTACTTTATATAGAATCATCTAGATATGTCATTAGGGCCTTAATAATTATTACATCTTTAAAATAACTATCTATAATATATATCTTTAATATAACTATATATATAAGAATGTAGAAGAAGTCATGTTTATATATGATAAACATGACTTTTCTTCATCTCTATCTCTTTCATCGCAGTTTGCACGAGGTCTTACTTGGAGCCATATTTATTGTTCATTTTATACGGATATAACATATCTATTTACTCATTAATATGCAGTCAAAAGATAGATATCTAAAAAGCATGGTATACTGTCATACAAATTTTAAAGTAACCATTGTGCTTGGATTAATACAAAAAGGTTAATATTCTATTAAAATAAATAAGATGAGTGAAAACTAAATAGAAGTGATTTATTATCCCATAACTTTAATACAAATTAACTAATTTTCACACACTTTCTTTCTAATCTAATTTTGCTTAATAAAACTTTGAATTACACTATATCTATTTATCGTTTAGATTAAAGCACATTTTCAAATTAAACACATGAAAAACAAAACTCTACTGAGACTGCATGCTATGCCTTTAAGGACCTAGAAAAGGTCTACCAAGTAATTTATATGAAGAAGGATACACTAATATCCTAGTTTTAATAACAAAAGCTAAATTTCACAGATTCGGCAATTATGAATTACCAGAACTGCAACCTCACTGAATGTGAAGAAATATGTCTTACTCAATGTAACTATTTATTACATTTAAAAAAAAAATAGATTTTTATATCTCACATGTGCCTCCAAATAAGTATCAGACAGAAGGCCTGCCACCATCTGCTTAAAGCCGGAATTAAGTAGTGGCAAAAAAATTCCAGTCACAGCCACATGGTCTCCTGGCTGTGCTTGACGCGTCGTCTCTCCACGGCAATACACAGAGAGCTGCCGGGGTATATGGCCGACAGGTACCTGGTCTGACTGTGAAAAGGAGAGGCATATAGCAAATAGTTCCTAATTTAACAGGAAATTAAAAAGTAAAATGTAATTTAATTTTCTTCATTAACTTTTTTTTTATTATTTATTGTTGTGTCCCCATATATAACAAATAAAATACTAAAAAGATATTTCTTAAATATAAATATTTGGAATAGATCTATCATAGAACACAATTCCTTTCAACTCCAAAAACAGTTGCTTTAATGATCATGAATTATTTAATCACTTAATAATTAAGTTGATGAACCCTTGGTCTTGGATTTGGTGACAAATGTTTATTATTGTTTAACATATTAATAATTATATTCACGAATGCATTTTTTACAAATAAAAACAATTTCTCAAAATATATGGTTACGTGTTTTAAATGCCATATTAAATGTGTGTTCTGTCAAATCTGTACAATCGTATGTAAATAAATAAAATTAACTTAGCAAATAATTTCTAAATCAATTCCTTACATGCTCTTGTATCTTAATCTCCTGGAATTTCATGAATCGAGACCCTCGAGTCTGCAAATGCAGCTGTCCACCGGCCTTGTTAACACGACAGTCTTCTGCAGTACAAGCGGGTGGTGGCGTAAACTGAAGGGAACGTACGGGTTGGTATGTCTCCGCACCGCATTGGGCACAAGAGTAAGTTGCCACACAGAGAAGAGGTTTTACATCCGTGCATCGTGTTACTATGCCTGGTAAGGTAAATAACATTGTTTTTGCTATGAATCAATATTAAATGGAAATTATAGATAAAGTTGTTTCTAAACAGGAAAATACAATGACGATTTGGCCGAGTCGAGTACACGCAAGTACAAGGAAAATAAAGGACCTGAAAAAAAATTTATGTAATTTCTCATGGGCAGTCAAAGTTTTAGACTTACATTCATTTCATTAGGAATTGTACATTGTATAATAATAACGAATCTAATTTAACATTTAAGTACAAATGAATGTTCTGAACATTTTCAAAATTCCTTTAAGAAGTAATAAGATTTTACGATTTTATATTATGCAACAGTTATGATCAGTAAACTAAACAATTATCTTTGCTTCATATAAGGACTTCACTGAAATTTTATTGAATAGAAAGAATATAATAAAATATGTAGACATGAATATAATATAAAGAAATTCATATTATCTCTAAATTATATACTCTTCTCTTCTGTTTGTGTGATGGCCTTTGTGTAGATTTGAAAATGTAACTAAATTATCTTCAAAAAAAACTGTCAAGTGCGAGTCGGACCCATGCATAAAGGGTCCCGCAACACAAAACAATATTAAACTTATTAGTTTGTATTTCTCAAAGACATTGAGAAACAAAGTTATTGTTGCGGTCGGTACCAAAAATATTTCATATCTCAAAAACTACACAACAGATTTTATTCAAACCAATTTTCGTTTAAAATTTTCTCTAAGTTCTCTACCTTAATTTTTTTTTATAATTTTACACACAGTAGTTAAAAAAATAGAGGGGACACACACGCATATCTTATCAACTATTAATTTAAATAAAAAAGTTATTGTGGAACCTCCATATACATTTTGTAAGACTTAGCTTACGATACCCCATATGCCTATGTGCACATTATGCTTTTATATACAAAATGTTTTTAAAGTACATGGGAAAAAATAAATGAAAAAAAAATTTATTATTTCATATGGAATGAAATATCAAGATACACAATTTCAATATAGGTTAAACTTCAAGCAGTGCACGCACACCAGGTGCCAGGGTAGCATCATCAAAGTGATGCAGACACGATGTGACGCAACGAACCCTCTTATTTAATGTTCAGTGTTGAGTAATATAGTGAATTATTTCACAGAAAAAAGTATTGTAATAGTAATGCAGTATTTTCTTCATGAAGGTTCCGTTTATGATAATGAAACATTTAGATATAATTCCGATTGACAAAATAACGAAAATAAAAAATATTATAGAAACGTGATAATTATTTTATTTAATGTCTGCTCACATGTAATATAGCCAAAAAATTAGTACCGGACAGTATTGTACAGTTTGTTGACAGTTGACACACTAAACGCATTAACTTATTTTATTTTATCGAATCATACAATGACACAAAATAAGGAAAAAAATTTGCAATCACTCATAATATAAAAATCAGAAAGCGGAGCAACAAATAAAGATTTGGTCAAAGAATACAAAATTTCACACTCAAAAAGTTTGACTATTTGGACGGAAAGAGCAAAGATAAAATCTCTCATTGATAAAAATTTATTGAAAAAAAAGCAAGTGAGATAACAAACACTTTCTTGAAATTGTTTAAGTAAAACAATATTTCCATAAGTGGACCAATTCTGCAAGAAAACTAAAAATTTCCTTTAGTAAGACCATAGTGATAGTTCCACACTAGCAATTATCACGAAACTTTTCATTCAAATCCAAAATAAATTACAAACTTTGTACGTACGTCTGAAATGTCCGAAAGGAAAGATAATTACAGATTATTTATTAAAATAAACGTATGTCTTACAATGTCTTTTTTTAATAAAAATATTTTCAATACTTTTATTTTAATTATGCATTTTTTCATATTATTGCTAAAATGGCCTTGGATGTACTACATAAAATAATAGTAATTTAAAAAAATTAAAAGAATGTCGGTTTTTATGACTATCAGTTTTAATGACACAATTTGAATAACCCCATCAATATCGTTATATGGAAGGGGTTAGTCACATAATACATATTATTATTATTTACCAAAATGGTTAATTTTGGCTTTACATTTCAATGTTTCATCATCATAAACAAGAGGAGCCTGAAAATATTCTCGTTACTCCAATTAAACAATACTGTATACCATTGTTTCACATATACAATTCATTCACGGACTTGCTACGTTCTACGTTGTCTACGTTCGACAAGTTTTGTTATACAGTTCAATTTGCTGATAATGCAATGTGTGCATCAGAAACTAAGTTACGTAATGAGAAACACCCTTATTAAAACCCATTTATTTATTTGTCATAAAAAACCAGAAAATGTTTTATAATCTTTGTTTTAAAATCAGTTAAAAACATAACATATCACTACAAATTTTTGTAAAAAAAATGTTCTATGTAACCAAATAGATAACATACAAACAATAAGTTTTCATTACTATAATTTTATGGAAATTAAATAAATTCATCAAGTTATTAATTACTCAAAGTTTTACATATCTTATGTAGCATTCCAATACTTTAGTTCTTAATACACATATGTGAATAATAAACCTATATACAAAGTAGAAAAATGTAATAATTTGTTTCATGTAAATTTAAAACTTCTGTAATAATCTACTATTGCATTAGTAAAGAATTGAAAAAGTTATTAATAAATCATGTAAATTATGTGTTCATAACTTTCACAACATACCTCTCACAGTAACCAATTTTCCAACTTGTTCAGCCTTAACTTCTCTGATGGGTATTGATTTGCTTGTGGACATGTCTTTGAAGTATATCTCACTGTGAATAAATACAAAAACTTCAGTACTTGAAAAATATAATTTAATTTCAAAAACTAGTTACAAATAGAAAAACTTCTTGAATACAAGTAGAATTAACAACACAAGGTACAATAGACACTTAGGCATATGTAAACATTCAAGAATGCAGGTAATTCCCATCCACTAGGCATATATAAACATTTAAGAATGCAGGTAATTCCCAGCCACTAAGCAAGGTTTTGGCTAGATGATGCCCCACGCACACTTCAGAAAAATTGTCTACAATCTGATTGGATGGTAAGCAAATGTTAAACCTTGATTTTCTGATTTTGTTTGCAGACTTGCCCTTCACTAGGCTGCTAAGCCTAGCATAGGTTTATTAAACAATGTCCTTAAATGATAAAAAAATTAGTTGCTGTGATCAAAATTGTAAGTGCATGCATGCATGGGACAATGTATGACTAAAAAGACTTGACCCTTATCTGAGAATCCACCCATACTAGTATTTCTATTAAACATATGTAAAAATATGGTTTTTCAGCATCCAAATATATCGCCTAGTATAATTTTTACAAGTATAAAAATATTGTGACATACTCAAAAACTATGAGGTTTAGAATCATCATTACTACTTTCTGGTGAAATTTAGTTACACCTCCAATAACTTTTTTATCATTTTGACATTAGCAGCTTTGGAGGCGAGAAAGGGGACATAAATTTTTTTAAATATTTTTAGTAATATCTCTAAAAATATTTTAAATAAAATTCTGGAAAAAATACTTCTGGAATTCTAATATATCACCCTTTCACTCGATACTCTACAAGATAACACTTATAATATTTCCATATAACCTAAATATTTAGATATACGAGAACTAATACACTTTATAGCTATGACAAATTTCAAGTTTCTACATTGAACGGTTTCTAATGCCTGAACAGACAGATATAGAATTTCATATTTTCCCTTTTAAAATATGGAACTTTAAAAACACTTCATCCCACTGAATCATTTTATCCTTCACACAATGGCAAATAATATTAAATCAAATTGGTCAATATCAAATAATCAATGTATATATTTCGTTACTTTACGCAAACATGCTAGCATATTTCATAAAAATAAAATATTGAAAGTAATGGATATAGAAATATTTGAAAATCATAATAAGCTTTCATAAATTGTTATTGACTTTAAGACACTTTGGCTTCAAATATATAGCATATCGAACTAAACATCACAGTACTTACAATCTTCTTATAAGCTCTGGTGGGTATCTGTTTCTGGGATCTCTCATTTCGCCGGGAATTCTATGATTACGTGCCTCCAACATTATCCTGTGTTCAATATACACATCAAGAGCATCTTTTGCTGCAACCTGGTGAAAAAGTTTATTTTACAGATTATTAATGAATCTACTAATGGAAGACGCTAGAGGAAAATTTATACGCCCCTTGAATTGTATACGAGATTCAAAGTTTTGAAAAAAGAATTAATATATAGTAAGTACTACACATATTTTGCACGACACTATCATTTGATCTAGCATAATGTGCTTTAGTTTAATACAGCTATTATATCAAAATATTTTTATAGGGTTGTAAATTAAATATTGTTAACAATTTGAATATAACAGACAGCAATAATTTAATAAACAAAATACTGACTTCTTTTTGTTTATAATCAGGCAGCATCTCATAGACCACATCGGATACTAGACTGGTGTATCGTCTAGTATTTTCCATTACCGCCTCGGCCAAATCGTCATTGTATTCATTTAGATCATCTAGTTCAATTATCATTGCAACCTGAATTTTAAATTATTTGTTATTTTATACTTTATATTTTTAAAAACAATTTTTACAGACAGCTGAAAATATATAAAACAATTCCATTTATATTCAAAATTACCTAAAAAATAAACAATATTATCTCCATTAACAATTGACTAGTTTTACCCAAATTTCCATTGTAATATTAGACTATAAGTTATATATTACACTCGTTTGAGTAATTAAAATCCACTACTATTTAATGTTGCACTCTATTTTTACAGACCACATCAGAGCCAAGGATCTTCCATAATATTTTTACTGAAAGCTCTGACTATATTCAGCAAAGCATTTGTATAGGGTCTTTACATTATTGAAAAAAAAATTAAGTTCTATACCAAAACGTCACTTTCACAGATCAAGATTTGTCAGTTTGCATAGTTTATGTAATGATTTATACAGAAATGTACATGAACACCTATAATATTCCTATTATTTTCTACCTCTTAATACAATAAACTAATTAAAATAATTAAGGTCAACTTTATAACTTAATTGTTTCAAATATTTAACTAGTGGCAAACAATTCCAATATGTAAACATCTCTATAATTTTTTTTAATCTACTGATTTATTTGTTATCGGATTATCGGAAATAATATTCAAAGCAATGTTTGACATCATAATTAATCAGAATAATTTTTTAAAGGATATTATTCAGAGCAAAATTAAAGTGAAATAGTTTATTAAAATTAAGTTATTTGTGGGAACATAAAAAAAGCCAGTATAACAAATATAAAGATGCATTAGAAGAAAAGAATTATAAAAGCGAATTAAAGGCTGTTAAAATGAGGTCATTATAGGATAAACACTGAAAGTTCACATGGCATATTCAAAAATAAATTCAATAAGAATGAGACAAACAAAAAATGTGATTGCAGAGATAAACGATTACATTGTATTTATATACTGTGAAGGAAAAGAAATAAAGGTATGCTGCCACTACTTATTCTGCCATGGCATGGATGCAGTCTTAAAGGTACAAAGAGCATAAAATGGATTAAGCAATTTAAGAGGCATAAACCAATTAAGAGGATTAAGCAATTTAAGAGGCATAAAACATATTTCAGACGTTGTCAATAATCTGTGTAATTGATTTCTTATGCTCCTGCCAAATGCACAATTCAATCAGCCTCCTGATTATTTCGTGTTTTAGAATACAATTTCTATATACATTGTGGGGTAAAAAGAATTAAAGCCTTACTTGTTCTCTGTGTGCCAGATTTGTAATTTGCGCTGCATATTTGAATATTTTCTTTCCTTCATTGTCAGTTTTGCAGAATTCGGAGAGAAAGTTTTTGAATGATTCTGAAACATCAAATTAGAAGAATACGCCTTCATTAATACTACGATCACAGTGCAATTCGGCTTTTTTATGTGTTACAATTTTTATTTTACGATGACAAACTAACCTCGATCTGCAGTATAATCTCGTGGGGCCATTTTACTGGCTTAATTATTAACAAACGATAAATTGTTTGTTTCCGTAATAAATTTGCCACAATATATAGCAACTAAAGTACTATTACAGTTTTAAAAAATGCTGACCAAAGTAATAACAGTCAAACAACACTTGACAAAGTATTTGGCGCGAAATATTTCTCTTGTTGCCATATATAATCAGAAAAAAGTTGCCTTAATAAAATATAGTACTTATCTGTTAGGTAATTGGATTTTTCCAATTTTTGATTTTTATTGATACTCTCTTTAATTAGTATGGTAAATGTTGAGTGGTTCTTGTTCATTGCTCCATTTAATAATACGCTTATTTTGATATATAGATTCTTTGGTTTTATTTCATTAATAGATAAAACGTACATATGAACAGTGACTTGCTCATCTGATTTTTCCCATCTACAAAATGATTGTTACATATTAAATATCATGGTTTCAATTTTCAAGGTGATCCATAAATATTATTTATTGTGTTGTCAAACAACATTTTATAATGCTTACTTTTTTCTTTAACAAATATTCATTTGTTGCGTTGTTTTAATTTCCAACTTGCTATTAGAAATGTACAAAACTTACAATTACTATAAACTTATGAACGGTATTTTTGCAATTTACGATTCAATTGCGTGGTTCATTATAAGGCTTCTGCACATAACAAAGCGTGTTTGACACACGTAGCTACGTGTGTCAAACTACTAGAGGTGAGGCGTATTTATTGTCACCGGTAAAAATACTCGATATCTCAGATTAATATACGTACTTGGTATGCGAAATACAAAATACTTAGTATCGTAAATACTTGTATGATATGGCCGACCGGACGTTAGTACGATGGTTACTTTATGGTCGGGCTGCGGCTAAAACCCCTCTTTGTCTAGCTAGCTATAGTTATTTCACTCACACACGTCGTATTCAGGTTGTCTCGCTCTTTCATATTTAAAACGTGTATGAAATAAGGGACAAACTGAACATTTAAATACTCATCGTAATACTTTTAAAGTATTTACATACTTTGTCAAACTACGCGTAGTTTGTAGACTTGGGCGATACGAGTATTTTGAGATACTAAGTATGATGAGTACGAGTATTATAAAATATCGGGGACCATTATCGGTGACAAAATACTCGACGTATATGGGCGGCGTAATTCCGTTGTGAGAAGACCATATTTCAAATGGCTATAAACTTACGGTCGCGGGAGATGTAAAATAAACCTTAATTGTAACCTATTATGAAGAGTTCAATGCTCATGTCCTTTATTTCTTGCAAGTAAAATTGTTTAGAATTCCTATAATTTTTAATAAAATACAGTGTTCATTTTTCTTTCATACTAACAAATATTTATGGTTCCAGGCTTAGGACTGATAACTAAATGATTCATTTTGTATAGTTATTTTGATAGCATATTTAATAAATAAATCACATTATTTACAATAATAACCTTTAATTTTAAAAAAAAATTAACCCCATTATTAAATAAATGGGGTTTGGCTGTATCATAGACGTATTCACATACAACACACGGCCGTGTCGGCCGTGTGTTGTATGTGAATACGTCTATGTAACGGGTTATATTTTTTAAATAAAATATTTTTTTATTCTAACACCTTATTATAATCACTGTCACTACTTTAAACTAATGTTTTATATAGAATCGATAGATTTTGACGACAGCTGACGATTAAACTTAAACGAACATCGTAACTTTTCCGAATCAAAAGTTATACTAAATGCAAATCTCGATAAGCAGCAAAATAACCGCAAAATGGCGGCGCTTCCCTCTCCACTGCGCGCGATGCGTCACTGTTCTCGCTTATCGTAATGAATTCTTTGATCCTTTCCAGTGGTATATCCAGTGGTATAATTTAATTTTTGATGTAGAGGATAGATTCGAAACTGCAACGCCAAACTCTATCCCCCGATTTTGTTATCATTAGGTTTTTTTGATTGCCCACGTATGATAGCAAATTTAAAGACGTTTCACGTCAAAATATTTTTTTAAATTTTTGCCATGTTCATTTCAGCGAATTTTTTTTAGATAATGTAGTTATTATTGTTAAATTGGATGTTATCTATTCAAATATTTCCTTAAATTATATGTAGCTGTTTTGAATGACAATTTAGTGTTGTAAATATTGTGAGAAACAAAATAATCACCCAAGTCTGTAAAATACTCTTACGGGACATTGGACTTTCCTGTGGACATAATGACGAAATTAGAATTTAACCTAATTAAAAGTTAATTTTTATATACACTATATATTAACAATATTTACACTACAAAGTAATTACACTCAACTGTGCCAATAGAAAAATGGAGAATCGTTAGACGAAAAGAGCCTCGTACTTAAAATAATTAAGTATTTTGTATTTCGCATACTAAGTATGTATTTTGATCTGAGATATTGAGTATTTTTACCGGTGACAATAAATACGCCTCACCTCTATAATATACTCTGCGTGGAACAAATAATGCAGCGCGAAGGGAATCACAGGAATCTGCTTATATAAAATTTAAAATAAGCAGATTCTTCAGAATTGGCTATGACCGAGTGCACATTCACGAAAAGGCAAGCTGGTTCCTTCTACACCGTTTGTTGAAGCCTGTTATTTGAGTGATATTTCAATCGAAGCTCACTTGCCATGATCATATGGCAAATGATGCTAAAATATAGTTGAAAGGCTTCGAATTGTATATCGTAATACAAGGAATTTTTTACGCATATTCCCAATTGGTTTGGGTAGTTCGAGATTACAATCCAGATTTCAGGTTAGAAACAGGAATCCACGAAAAACCCCTTGATTGAACTTGTTGAAATGAATTTCTTATAAAAATTAGACATGAAACGATGGATTAACATATTCTTTTAAATAAAAACGCCTATATATAAAAGAATTGAAATAGTAAAAAGCACAAAACCTAATGTTATCAAAACAGAAATTTATCACATAATTCACATTAAATGGCGACAGTAACAGAAAAAAATTATCAACAGAAGTATAAACCTCGGTATTATCAAACTTGTGTCACGAAACCATGCTTAAGGTTTAATTTGATTTTTCAAAGAAATCTATAACTTTTTTTATTAAAAAATAAGAATTAATAGTTTTTTTTAATTATAAGTAATTTCTAATGACTGATAAGTCTTCTTCGTACTTTCAAGAATCAGCCTCAAAATTACAATATACTTATGAATTATTGTGAAAATATCTGAAAAAATCCTTAGCATAAAATCCAGATCAAGTTTTTTGCAGCCCTTTTCCACTGTATTCTTTAAGCTGGCATCAAACAAAAGAGTTCAATAATGCTTTTAGTTTAGTTGAATTGTAATACAAATTAATGTAACCTATCACTTGATCAAAATTGTTTAAGAAGCCTATTGAGCGGAATCCATCGATAGTCAACTGCTCTAGGCCTCTTACTCATTAACGATGTGTGATGCTAAGTACAAAGAGCACATTTTGACGAGTCTATATGATATTGCGCGGACTCGCTTCAGCTATTCGCTATTCTTCTCACACCCGCTCACTTTATGCCCCCAATCGGAGCTAGTATAGCAACGAAATTATACTAATTATAATTCTTATGGTCAAATTTTCCACCTACAGTATCACATCATTCATTGAAGAGATACCTGAACCTGAAAGACATTCTTGATCGATATGGTTATCCTCTCATCATCTTGCCTCGATCACCTTATTCTCATAAAAATGCAGATTTAAAATTGTAACGTTTAGTGGCTGCTTTTACAGGTTCGAGTTTTAGCATAAGACTCGCATTTCTACAATATTCATACATTTATAGTAAAAATGGCTGGTATGATTACTGAGCATGATCCGCTCGCGCCCATAACCGCGATCATACCCATTCCACTAGCTTGTCAGTCCAAGTGGAACAATGCGTATTCCTAATTATGGATTAGGGTAAAAATAAGGAGATTATAGCATTGTATTTTTTATTTTGTATTACTGGTTAGATAATAATTTACACTTAATACAGTAATTGTAAAAGAGCAAATTAATTTCTATAAAAATTAGATGATTGTTTACACGTTTTGCATCTTTCGGTATAACCTTTACCGCTATTTAGTACTTCTCAGAGTTGCATAAAGTGATTCTCTCTATCACTGTGTCTTCAAAGATGGAATAAATTTACTTACTTAAACTTCATATATTAATGTGTCAAATTCACATTGACAGATAAACGACCGTGACGACCCACGAGATCCGTGGGACGGCATGGTCTTGAAGCGATTGTGAACAATGACATTTTGATCATAACCGCAACTGTGGTTGCCAAGTGGAACAATACAGTGAGTGTTTTAAGCGTTGCTATTGCCTAGTGGAAATATGAATCAGCAAGGTAGAATATTGAATGTGCACACCATGTCAAGCAAAGGACAAAAACAACTTTGTTGATCCAGCCAAAGTGTACAAATTCTATTCCCTTTGAGCTTCTTATCTTTATTGTTTCTTTTTATTCTTTTTTCTACTCTTCAAAGGTATATTATATATCCATCATATATATATATATATATATATATATATATATATATATATATATATAATACATATGTTATATATATAATACATATGTTATATATATATATATATACATATATACAGTCAAAACCGTTTATGGCGACATCGTTTAGAACAACATACCGGTTATATTGACCAAAATCAAAGGTCCCGGCTGAATGCTATACGATCGCCTCATCAAAAACATTGCTCATTACGACATACCTCTTTAAGCGACTACATTTAACTAGTATCTTCGGAAAAATATGACTGTTAGAACGACCAGCTGAGTTTCTACTAAGCTGTATTGTAAACAATTTGAATAGGTATCCAGATCTGGCACACATAATGGTCATTCGCAAAAGGAAACAAAAAGTGTAGGGTCTTTTGTAATTCTTAGAAACAAAACATGTGCATGCAGTAGAGTAGTAATAGTTATAAAAGCCCGCTTCTTCACGTCTCAGCAAGTTTGTTACTTATCTGTACACAAGACGCACCAAAACATATTGTGGAGTTACATATTTGTGAAATTTTTAACATGTCGCAAAGAAAAAGAAAACAATTTAATATCGAAGAAAAATCGCGTATTGTGTCAGAGCTAGAAAGTAGAATTCCAAACAAAGACTTAGCGAAGGAATATGGTGTACCTGGATTTAAAGAACTCATAACAATATCCTCAGATACTGTGACTGATGATGATGAAGAGGACGATATTTCTATGGCTCAATTAGCCCAAAATTTACGCCCTGCTTTATCTACTACTGAAGCAGAGGAGTTCATTGATGTAGATAACTCTATTGCAATTTGTGCACCAGCTACGGAGGATGATATTGGACGAGAAGTTCAAGAGGAAGGTGACGAACAGGAAGACTCTGAAGAACAATTTACAGTGCCAACTTTAAATGATGATCTCAATGCTGTTAGTGTTTTACGAAAGATTGTTCTTCTTAACGAACAGTTCAACATCCAGGTCAAATACGACGATACACTAATTAAATTCTAACGTGAATTACAAAATATGTATGCACGATAGAAGTGTTCCAAACAGACTAAAATTACAGATTTTATGCATACAGAAAAGTAATATACATATTGTTCTTTTATATTATACATTTTATGTCAAATAAACAAAATGTAGTTTAATTTTGTACATAAATATATTTTTCCTATTAATACCTATGGATCAATATGTAGGTACTTACAGAATACACATTCAATAATACCATAAATACTTTCTCGAAAACATCATCGCTTATTACGACTATCGGTTTTTACGACTAAATATGTGTAGTCCCTTTGATGTCGTTATAACAGATTTTGACTGTGTATATATATATATATATATATATTGAATTCTATTTAACATTTTTCTTAAATAGAAATAGTTGTTGTCCTAACAGTCAAAACAAAACACCTCAAACTTATAATTATGAATACTTAAAAAATCTGGGTTTGATTCAAACTTTTGAGTTAAAAAAGTATTCTGTTATTTTTAAAAAAAAATATTTGCAGTAGCTGATATGCACTAGCAGTCACCGTTTTCATTGCTCTCATTGCAATTTTATATTCAAATAAGTAATTATGATACATTGGTTATAACTTTAATGTAGGTATACAATTTTCATACATTTCCTTGAAATTGACGTTTCGGGTATTGCTATCTTCATAATGTACATTGCAATGTAGAGCAGACTCAAAAAAAAATGTTAATAAAACAAAACATTTATAATTGTAACAGAATAAAAAAAGATATATTTACAATATAAGTGGAAATAAAATAAAACATGCGTCTAGGAAATTTACTCTCTAGATACAAACATTCGTTTTCAGATTAGCTGCTTCTATGATAAATTGTGCGACACTATTATTACTAGCGGTTTTATTATTGAATATACAAAGATCATGTCATGTGATTCTTAGCAAAATATAATTAAATTTTTTACAACACAAATTCCCCAAGGGACCATAATACAGAAAAAAAGAAAGAACAAATAGGAATAGTTTAATAAGGCAATACAAGTGAAGCATTGTTTGGTGCTTGTATATGTTTCAACGAGTGCAACCCATGCATATGAGGCACTATTTTTGTAATGTAAATTTTATATATATCATCTATGTGCCAATTTTTGAATAAAACTTTTAAACAAGGTCAAACAAGGTCAACTTCATAACCTTGTGTTGAAAATGATTACAGGATAATTGTATTTATATAAATCGACGAATCTTACGTACACTCCATCATTTATCAGAATATGAAATTAATTAAATAACATTTTATTAGAAGAGTGTAAGTAAGCACCCGTCAAAATAGAGTACATCTAATTGAACTTAAATTTTTTGTATAAATAATTTTGTACTAACATTGGTGTATTGATAGAGTTCTCTCTGGTCTATTCAGATTGACACCTTTACAACAAGGAGGGAAAATGTTTGTTCCATTGTTTTAAACATCCAATTTTAAAGTGAAATCCAATATCATACTAAAGGGTTTGAATCAATTAACATAATGTCACAAATACATATAATAGAAGTAATGTAGTGATACACAAAAGAAACGAAAAATTATTGTGAAAAAGTAATAACGATGCAAGTTTAATCAACGTAAATGAATCAATTAAAAATGTATTTAAAATAAGGATGTTTTACTTCCAATGTAGAATTTCTCTGACATACTTTTTTCCCATATGATTAGAATTCTTACTTTTGTCACATACAGTAAAATAACTACATAATTTATTTTTTTCACTCGTATATTGATAATTTAGCAAGCAACATATCCAGATTCATTTTGAGTGTACTTTGTGTTCGGACTTCCATAATACTCTTGCCCTAAATCAATTTAAAAAAATCAATACACTCAAACTCACAAAATGATTCTTCACTCTATCATGAGAAGGCACTCTGCTTTTAAAAAGTATACCCAAGATTGTTCTCAGCAAACGTAATAACATACTCCTAAATAAAATGAGTCAATATCATCTGATCATATTCATTTACATAGGTTACATAACTACTTGATACAGATAACTGGTCAAAACTATCTGTATTTCTTTAACACTTTGCCTTCGGCTTCGCCCCAAAATATATTAAAATGAACTAATTGAACAAACAATAAAAATTTAACTAACAACGAACTAAACATAAATTTAGCCTGCAAGAAACGTGATACACCTAACCATGCGAAACATCGTATACTTAGGTGTATCACCATATAATGTCATCGTGAACAAGCAACAAAGTGCTAAACGGATGTCAACATTTGACATTGGCAGGAAATGTGTTAAAGATGTAAATCATTAGCTTAAAAGAAACAAAATAAATACACTGCCATCTCTTAACGTATTGTCGTAATATGCTCATAAGACGTACTTTTACCATTTCATATAAATTTTATTTAAATATTCACACTAAATTCAGTCAATTTGGTTGTCCATTTCCTGTGGCGAACGGTTTTTCTATTGTAATTTATTTTTTAAAAGTTGTTAATGACTTGGCTAGCACAGAGCCTCGAGTTGGTCGAATCAAAATTAATGTGTGTTAGTGAAGAAGTTTAACACAGAAAAATTAAGTATGGCTTAGTGAATTCAGCAAATCTGCTGCAAACATGTTAAAGCAATTTTTGGTTACTAACAACTTCTGTTGTAGAAAAGTAGTGGAAAAAACTCGAGACAGGTTTCTATCAGGATATGCGCACTAGTTTGAAGACGTAAAATATGTCATTATAGCTACATAGCCAATAAAAATTGTATTGGGCACTCGTTGCCGACATAATGACTAAATTTGGCGACATGATGTCTAAAATTTAAATCACTCCTCCCAAGTTTGTTGATGCGCAGCATCGAACGTCTGGATCTTTTTCGATTTCCCATACCCCAATATTTCATTTTATTAAAGCTTCCTATAATTCTTCATTTTTTTGAGATTTGCAAAATTTTCACTGTTCAAAGGGGATCAATGTTACATTTAAATATGTGTTAAATATTGAAGCTTTATTTATAAACTATTTGACAAAGCACAATAAGACAAAACAAATGACATTTCAAGCATCATGCTCGCATAACAAAAGCTGAAGCTAGCCTAAATTAATGTACATCTCTTGTGCACATTTTCTGACTTCACTTTTGTGTTACAATTGCATTAGCCAATGACGTCTGCACAAAGTCGATAAATATCTAAAACATATTTTGTTCAATACCTCATTGACTGTAATATCGTTAATAGTTCATAAATTAAGCATAGCAATTTTTTTTTAATTCTATGGCAATCATACCCAAAATCTATGAAATCCTTCCAAATGGACACCCACCCTCTCGCATTGTATTTTATGTTCGTTTTAAGCTAAAGAATCGCCTTGTTAAATACAGATTGATTGACCTATCACTTGTATATTTAAGCAATACTGTCTGGATTATTTTTCTTTTGCCTTAATTATCATAACATACGCCTGAAAAACCTTAAAATATACTCAACTGATATACACAGTTTTTGAGAATAAGGACTTGAGTTTGCACTAAAACTGATGTTATAAAATTAAACATAAAGATTTTTAATTATAAAATGTTATGGTATTTACATTGCAACATTAAAATATTTGATCTCTGGAAAAAAAATATTTTTATGGTATTAAGAATTATCAACAATGGCATAGTGCCAAAGATGACAAAATATAGAAAATAAACAATGTGGATTTCCCTGTTCGACATTAAATGAAAACCCATTCACTACTACTTGTCATAAATACTTTCAAATAGTAAAAAAAAAACAATTACGCAAAAGAAAAAATTTTCAAAGTAACTTTATATTAAAATGCTATTTTAATATAAACCAAACTTAAACACCATTTGCATATTTTGTTACTGATCTTAGGCAAAATAGCAATAGCACGGGATTGCAATCAAATCAAATGATTTAATCAATCGCGATCGACACAGGTCTAATATTTGTTCCTCACGCGCTACTGATATTATGTGGAGGGATCCCTTTTTGTTGTGGAATTATGGGCTTATTTTCTCGTATTCTTTGGACTGCCAGAATAATGGTGCGGAAATTCGAAAAACATACCCAGCTGTTTTCATATCTCTCTTGATATGTTCGTATAGCTTGAGCCACATTCCCATGACATTCTCCATAAATCAAAGTTATACCAGGTTTTCAATAGTAAATATTTAGAGTAAAAAAACTATTAACACAATTCAATTATTTCACATTACATGTCCTATTACATAAACAAAAATAGTCAAAATTACACATTCAAAATTAACATATGTTGTGTTCTATAAAAATTGCAATATGTTCAAAACATTGAAAACATTAAAGTAAATAAATCAAGGCAGCGCGTGAGGGCTAGCTACGACAAATGGATTTTACGGCGGCATAAAAAACTTCTTCCCAGAAAACTAGCACTTGGACGACTGGAAATTCCCTTTGTCTAAAAGTGCCATCTTGGCATTGAGGTAGCAACTAATGAATGATTACTTGTCTCTTTTAATATAAATTGAATCAATCATGAGAATGTGACAGTGATCGGCAAGTAAGTTTTTAAATTATGACTTATGAACCCAAGCATAAGAATTATTTTACCATTTGCCTGTAATTAAAAAATGAAATAACTTTAGGTGTCGATGTGGCAACGTATATTGGCCTAGTGAATTCTTGGTAAGCGGTATCGAATTCGAATTTGTGCTAGCATGGTGTATGAAATTACAAACCATTTGAAACTATTCCTGTGACTAAACTACTGAACATCCAATTGATTTTTGGTGTATAGTTGAGAAACACCGTCTAGGTATATGAGGATTCATTTAATGTCGAATTATTAAATCCATTTTGTATAAAGCCAAATATTTTCAAAACCATGATTCATTAGAATTTTAGGTGCGGTATAATGTGTGACATATTGTATAATTTATTTCAATCGCTGAACCAACTGGTCCACATTTTTCTTTGATATTTATATTTAACAAAAATCTTTTTGACAAAGAAAACTTTTCTGCCACTCTTGTAGATCTAGAAATCTTATCTTTATTAATTTCAGAGAATAAAGAATTTAGTACATTTCATATCCAAATCAAAGATAAACTGTAAATAAATGATACATCATTTAAATGGCCAAATGACATTTCCACTTGGAATAATTTTAAAATAAACACATCATTTACGCCATTACTTGTACAGTGATTTCGTCGTTACTCGTTAACAGTTCATTATTTTCTCACATCTCTAAAAATTGTCTAACTATCTGACGCACACTGCATTAGATAATTTGTTAAACTTGTGACATTGCAAGGGACACATTTCCTGTCTGCTCTTAAAAGCAAAATTGAAAATCGCCTTCATTCCAGCAACTCCAAAAATACTTGGTGAATTTCTCAAAGAACTGATATCAACAAGTAGTCATTAACTACGCTCCAAACTCCATCAAGGCATCCAATTGTTCCGTCTCTGGAGTAAAATCCACCTCGAAGGGTTCAGATTTGACTTCCTTGTTGAGTTTATGCTCAAGCGCGAAGAAGCGGAAGAGGGAGGTGAGGTCGATGATGGAATAGGCGGAGTGTGCAAGATTGTCCTCCACCATCTCCTTGAGTGTGTGGAACGCCGAAACTATCTGTGGTGGCACACGGATTTCTAGAACAAATTTATATATGTTTAATAAGAGATTATAATAATTTATAGATTTTATTTGGTTTTATTTATATACTTCGACTTGAAACGAAAATTAGTAAGATAAGTCGAATAATCGGAAGTTGTGGTACCGTGTTATTAGTAGTATCCAATGACTACTAGTTCCAGGAATACTCTATGTTAGGGGTCTTAGCGCACAAATCCTGTTCCATAATTTTAACAGTAGTTAGTATCAGCATATTAAAACTACGTAAAAGTTCTCTATAATTGATTGTTTGCTGAATTTATAAAATATAAACAATTTCCTGGTCGGTGTCAGTAGAAACTGATTATTTAAAAAGGAAAAATTTCTTTTTCGCATTTTAAAAAAATCTCTGTATTGTGAGTTAAACTTACATTGCTTGCTGATTTGTTTCAGGTTCATATTCAATGGTGTTTCAAAAAGAATTTTATTACAACACTACCTTCCAGGGCTCTAGCAGATGTGAATCATTATTCTCGCCCAAGAACAATGCGACCTAGTGTTCGTAACATTGCCTGCTCTGTCAATGTTAAGTAGCACAAACTATGACCTTATGTTATGTAAACATGTCATTAGCGCACTAAAAGTAGTCCTCAAAAATGAAGGTAATTTGACTCAGTTTCAATAGTAATCTCTTTTATGTGTGTGATTTGTAAACTCTGTCTTTCATTGTAGTCACCTGTACTTGTAGTACCAATATAGACCTTATTTTGGGCCTACATTTTTTATTTGTTTTATATGGATATTATGTGTCTGTCGACTATAAATACCACTAAGTACGACTATTATTATATATAAATATTCTCTTATTTTATATATGCAGAAACATAAGAAGTGTTTTTTTTTGTTACAGTGAAGAAAAATAAATATAATATACTTAAACCAACGTTACTTTTCAATACAATTAGGTTACATTTTTTGGGTATAGATGCCCTACAACAGTGAAAATTTTAACAGTGTCCATAGTACTAAATATAATTTTCTTTGTAATTTCTAAATGGAGTTTTAATTTCACATTGTTTAAATTAATTCAGTGTATGAATTAAGGCTATGATGCTTATGTGTTTCCCCTTATGGCAGCTATCTATTTATTCTTTTGATAAAATTTCCAATTTAATGTTAAAAATCTGAAAAATATGCATTTAATGTTTCTTCCAGTATTTTTACGGTTCACTACACAACAGCTATTGTTATCTATTTTAATTATAAATTTATTTGCTTAAATATAATAAGCGTGTATTTGACAGAGGAGCTGTAATTGTTTCCTTCTTTAACTGAAACAAGCAGTTGTCGATTTGGTTTCCCCACCCTGCACTATACACTTGTCCAATAACTATACACATGTATATAATATTAAATAGGATGATGTATTGGATCAATGAACTAAAAATAAATGTCGTTATTCAATTAGTCTTTATTTCACTTCTCTATATAATCCCATAATGCAAGAGTGGATGATAAAATGAAGTAGATATTATAGGGGTAAAAATGGTGTAACACAATGGCAAAAAGATCAATACAGAAGTAATGTTCGCCATCGAGCTGAAAATAATATCACTCGTCTTCCAAGTGTGAAAATGGTTGCGAAACACAAAGTATCACCTCTTCAGTGTTTTCAGTTGTTTATATCTAATAATATGATGGATGAGATTGTGAAGCATGCTAATGAAAAAATTTTAGCTCAAGTAGTCAGTGATCCTCAAAAATCTGTGACAACAAAAGAGGAAATAAAAGCATTATTTGAATTACTTTTTATATCAGGTTTGGCGTGTTCTGGTTGTCAAAGTACAATCTATGTATGGGCCACTGATGGCATAGGTACTGATATTTTTAAAGACACAATGAGTAGAAAGAGAGTTACTTTCTTATTGAACAACTTGAGATTTGACAGCTCAGCCACACGACGCGAGAAAATAAAGACGGACTGATTAGCCTCAATTAGAAACATTTTTGATAATTTTATAAAAAATAGCCAAGATGCCTATATTCCACATGAAAATCTTACTTTACATGAGGAGTTGGTTGCTTTTTGAGGACGATGTGCTTTCCCTCAGTATATCCCATCGAAAGCAGCTAAATGCGTCTTAAAGATTTATGCATTAGTGGATAGCAAGACGTATTACACTCTAAATATGGAAATATATTGTGGGAAACAGCCGGACATCAATCCTTGCGCTGAGTAACAAACCATGTCATGTAGTCCATGGATTAACAAAATGTGTCACAATCTTCTTGAAATATCGCCATGGACAATTTTTTTACCAGGTACGAAAGACACAGAAAATCTGCTGAAAAACCATAAGCTCACAGTAGTTGGTATATTACGTGCTAACAAATGATGTATTCCACCAGTTTTCAAGAAAAGTTGTGAAACAAGTACATCACTATTTAGATTTCAAAAGAACATCACTATAATATCCTACATACTGAAGCTGCGTAAAATCATATACCTGATGTCTTCATTGCATCATGATAAAGAAATTTATCCTTCAACTGGAAGTCAACAAAAACCTGCTATGATAACATTCTATAATCAAACTAAAAGTGGTGTTGACGTAGTTGGCAAGTTATCCAGTACTTACTATGTTTCATGAAATTCTGAACGTTGGACGCTATTGATTTTTTTATTGCGTTACTAAACCATGCAGGTATAAATGGTATGATTATCCATATGTTAAATAAAGGGATTGAAAAAACAAAACAAATTTAAGAACGAAAATTTATACACAACTTTTCATTGCTTTTTCGACTTTCTTGGACATTTCTGTAGTAAAAGATCATTTAAACATAAGACAGAACCAAAAGCTTACGAAAGACCTGCATAATAGATAAGACAAATATTTTGTAAATACACCTGAAAATTTACCAAGAATCCTTAAAGACCTAATATGATGCAGAGATGTGCAAATTGTTCTAGAAAAAAAGATAAAAAGACCAAATACATATGTAAAAAATGTTTCACGCCGATATGTAAGGAACATGCTGAATTTTCTTGTGGTGACTGTGGTAAATTTGACACAGATGATCTCAATTAAGATTTGTATTTTTTAATTTAGTTATTCATTTTATTTGAAGAAGATGTATTTTAGTTTCTTTAATTAAACCACTTTTGATGATTGTATGTGCCATTTGATATAATTACTAGTGAAGAATATCTCTATTGTTACAAAGTTAACAAGAGTTTCATTATTGTTCAATTATTTTCTAAAAAACAATAAATGTGTTAATTATATCAGAGTTTTATTTAAATTCACTTATTATTATGTATATTTTACACCATATGCCTCTGAATTACAAATAATTGTAATCTACCAGTTTAATGACGGTTCAAATTTTCGGGTACATCATCACACCTCACCTAGTAGAAGTGTAACTTTTAGTCACCTGGTACACAAAAGGTTAAGCACTCATAAACATTTAAAGGTACATAGTATTTCTATTAAACTATTTACACATGTCAATTTTTGTATATCCTTCATAGATATAATATACATTTTATAATATACAAAGTAATTTTGCAGTTGATTTAACTCATTTTTATGGGATTTCTATGAATTTTTAGACTCAACTACATGTAGAACCTATTAGCTGTAATAATTTTATTATACACGTGGACCATTTCAAGTGGAAGATTTTTCTTAGGTAAAGAACATGAAAGTGATGTCATTTAAAAAAATATATTAATTCAGTAAAAATCAATAATTTACAAGTTATGATTTTTTTGAGCGATTTTTGTATTTATTCTTACCTTCTGCTATTGTTTGAAACTTTGGTTGATTTTTTTCCATTTTCACAACTAGAAATTTACTCATGATCTTAAAAGCTTCCTTAGGATATAGTGATAGTCTATACAAAAAAATCCTAGTGATGTAACCTATTGCAACATCTTTAGAAATTAACATCATATCACTAAGTCACTAAATGTGAAATTTCTGCCATAATCATAATTTTAGCAAAACAAAGTGTGTGTCTTTTAAAAAAGCATTAATGCAACTCAGTTTACCTAAATTGTTTTCAAATCACTATTCATTAGCCTTAATATACACAAAATGTGTTCAGGTAAAAAGTGTTCATGAAATTTAAAATGTTACCCCAATATTTTTGAAAGACCTATTCAACAATATACACAATGGGAATGTGAAAAAAAATTCACGTCCATTTTACATTAAAAACTTTTTTTAAATATTTTGTTTCATAACTTTATTTAATATTATAAATACCAAATTTCAGCTTTATAACACTAATTGTCGGGAGTTAAACAGCTGTGACATACAGACGAATGGAAAGACAGATGGATATGGTGAAACTATAAGGGTTCCTTCTTAGTATTGGCTACAGAAACCTAAAACATACTATGGTCATCTTAAAATAGGTTGTAATACTTTTACATATTGTTATTAACTTAGTACAGCAAGCCAATTTCTATAGATTCTTGAATATGAAAGTAAGACCCAAATGAAAAAATGTTATAAGATTATTTTCGTCTTACATTTTCGAGAGGATTCGGGAAAAATTCTTGCTATTCCAATTAACCAACAGACTGTATATTGAAATCTTGTTAAAAAATTCCACTTACTTGAAATATTTTGCTTGTTCAAATCGAAGAGATAATGGAAGAAATTAATCTGCAAGTACAAATCTTTCTCGGAATACTCTCTAAACATTATACCTTTCTCACACATCTTACAGAGAGGGTAACCACCCATGAATGTCTGTGGCATGCGGGTAGTCCTATTGGTGCAAGCGGGGTCTTCACATACCAACCAATTTTCATAGTATTTTGCATTGTAATGTCTAAATTGTTGCGTCAACTGATTCTGTATCGAAGGGAAATAATCAGCTGGCCTTAAATTGCATTTATCGTTTTTACACTTTTCCAAGAATGTGATTGTTTCTTTATCAAATTTTACAAAAGTTTCCCTAATAACATTTTCAGTTTTACAGTCTTTACCAACGCACATAAATTTAAACGGAGAACATTGTTTATATTTTTCGGCTTCACTTTCAACTTCAAATTCGTCATTTGGATCTGGTGCCTCTCTTTTGATGGCATGCTTATAACCAGATGGGTCGAGACCCAAACAATCGGCTATTCTAGCAGCATCCATCCCCTCTATCGGATCACAGATCCTCGAAATCACAGGATGAAGTTGATGTGCCAAATAATATTTGATGTCAACTTGAAGCGTTTCGGAATTCTTCAATTCTTCAATGTGATATGCTCGTTGTGTAGCTGGGTTTGACGTACCGTCTAAACATATAATATAAGGAACAATATCACCTTTTTTAAATCGTCTACTATTTTTTCCATTCAACCTCATTGCTACCTGAACGTGAGGTTGACCATTCTTATCAGCATACTCATTGGGATTCTTTGTGAGCTGTTTTGTAATGGCTAACATGGATAGAGGCATCTTGTTGTCCATGAGATCTTCTTTTAACTTTACTAAATGTGTTTGTATGCTCTCGATTCTATCGTCGGCACTTTGTTCAGACAGTATTTGGCTCAAGATGAATTTACCCGCCTCAGCAGCCAACTGGGACCAATCTCTTCTTACAATATCTAAACCTTTATGTTCTTGAGTCAAATTAAATTCACCATTCTTGTTCTTACTTATAAGTACAGCTGCATATTTCTTTTTCTTTAAAAGTAACAGATATCTAAATACACCATCAATATCTAATTCTATCTGTTTATATTTTTTGTTAATTTCTTTCTTTAACTCGTAACCAATTTTAAACACCTGATCATAATCTAAGCAATTGGTATTTATCATTAAACTATCAGTATCACCATAAATAACTTCGTAATTTAACTTCTGTACTATATCTTTGGTATCCATTAGAATTTCACGTCCCTTCATGGTGACAAGAGCAGCTAAAGGCTTAGCATAGAAACGAGAATGAGAGAATCCAAGGCAACCGTACATTGAATTGGCTGTAAGTTTGAGTGCCATTTGTCTTATGTTGTATTGCATGTACTGTTCTTGAGATAAATCCGGTGTATTCATCAATTTTTTTACCTCTCTTCTGCTCTCGACGAGCCTTCTGATTTGTAGAGGCAATATTCCTGGTTCAGATTTTGAATTTGGCAAAATTAAATTTGCGATATCATCCTCCGTAGTTACGACACCCCTTTTTATTGTTGTAAAGCAAATATTGTACTCTTGGATAATGCTTGGGTATAGAGAATTGAAATCCATGAGGAGAATGAGCTTATCGTAGAAACCTTTTTTAGGATCTAAGACAAGACCGCCAGAATAAGCTGGTTTTTTCTTACTCTGTTTTTTAGAAACATTAACTGTAGTGTCATTAACGCCTTCCTCATATTCCTTAGTTTCCGCTACCTTTTTACCATATTCCTTATCGGGAACGATATAATCTTTTTCCGTAAAAGCATGTAACAACAAAAACTCATTCCTCTCCGATCTACCGCCCATCAGCGTTCGAGACATAACGTTGCCCGCTACTTGCGTAATTTGCAGTGCCAGCGGTAAAACGTTTAACTCACACATTATCTTCAATATATGGGACGCATCTTGCATTGTTAACGAAACCAACTGGAACAAATCTCTACTATTCTCATAATATCTGGGTATGTCCTCAGGGACAACCTCTATTCGATCGCCTTCCTTCATTTTAAGTACGCTCACACAGAGTGTATCAAGATCAAAACTCCTCGACTTTATCAATTCCATGGCAGATATTTTGATATCGCATACCAATCTACCTAAGAAAGCATCCTTAGCTGCGTATTTTCTCTGTGGTGCAACGGATCGTTTCAGGCGACCCAATCTGGACCAGTTGGGAATGTTGAGGTCTAATACATTGCCTATTAGTAGATCTTGCTGAAATCCCTGAAGATCATGTCCAACTATCAGGTCCGGGTCAATTTTCCAAAACTGTACAAGAAAACAGTTGAGGAGCTCTCTTTCTGAGTCGCATTTAGTAACCTTAGTACCGGTGTACTTTGGAAGCGCTTGCTTCAGATCTAGAGGCCATACTTCATTGCAGCGTGTGAAAACTGAAGTGAGAAAAACAGAAGTATTTAAAGAAATTAGTATATGCACACATAAAATAACGGTCGGTAGTTCTAATCAAATGCTAGTACCTAGAATTTGTTCTGATTTTTCAAATTTAAAATTAGAAGGGGATGACATTACACACCATTTTTAAACTTTATAATTTTTCATAAATTGGGTTTAAAAGTGCAAAATAAAAAATAAAAACTCAATTTAATTTTGAAAAAACTGTCCAATGACATTCCATCAGATGCAACAAAAAATAATTTAACATTCTTACATCAAAAATTTTTTTCTTAATAATTTGTCACATATTAATTAAAATCACCACTTGAAGCATTGCATTTCATGCTCACAGCTCTAAAGCTGTAGAACTATTAGTTTGTGACACATGGATGAATGGACATAAAGAAGCATATGAGATGAATGGATATAACGGTTCAATTCATACTCATGAAATTGTAAAAAAGTTGTTTTTTGTAATTAATTCATATGATGTTCACAATTAAATGAAACTACGTGATGTAGTATTATTTCTACTTTCTTTAAGTTCTTTACCACGACCTAGGTTTCGGTGTATTACAACATCTTCAGGTGGGCTATTAGCAAAGATTAATGGGCTATTAGCAAAGACAATTTTTGCTAATAGCCCACCTAAAGATGTAATACAACGAAACCTAGGTCGTGGTAAAGAACTTAAAGAAAGTAGAAGTAATACTACATCACGTAGTTTCACTTAGTTGCGAATAATGAATTTCTACAAAATTAACGCCAAATATCAAAATAAAAATCATAAGATGTTTTTATTTTTCTAATTAGTATTAATTACCTTGTGGGTTATATCTGTTTTTGACTATTCTTAAATAAAATTTATATTGAGAAATAATTTAAATTTTTACAATTCTTTACTAATTAAAAGGTTAAATATTTTGCAAAAGAAACTGAAGTATATTTTTGTATTAGAAAGTGTAAAAAATTAATTTTTCTATTTATTTACAAAAAAAATAACTTACTGCAGAAATGTTGTTGAAAAGGAGGATTAGGCGGTGGTTTGTGAACTGCAAAATTGCTGTGAACCAGGCACGAGATCATTATTATCTTTATTTTCTTGGTCTTGCTATCTGTTGTTGTCCTTAGGTTCACCTATAAATAGTAAGTGTTGTATTCTATAATATGTATGATTATTTTATCTAGTCTTATTCAAGAACTAATGGACTTAATGAATGTCATTATTTATTTTTTCTGAAGACTTATTGCCTATGTAGACTTATTGCCTAGGTTATATTAATAGCGTATACTTAATTATTTAAAAACTTCATTTTATACTCATTAATATGATACTATGTTTAATATTTAACAAAAAATACTATCAAACTTTGATTTTATTTTACATTAACCTATTGACAGCTATTTTACTCTCTAAGAAAAAATATACAATGCAATGTGAAAATACATAAACCCTCTGCTTCACCATTGTCAAATAAATAAAAATTTAATACTTGCAAATAATTTCTAATAGCAAGTAAGGTGTACAAAGAATGTAGCGTAAATTGATTCTTTGTTAAAATCCTTACATAGTATAAAACAAAGTCGCTTCCCGCGTCTGTCTGTCCCTCTGTACGCTTAGCTTTTTTAAAGTACGCAACGGATTTTGATGCAGTTTTCACTATCATTCAGATAATTTCTTCCAGAAGATTTATAGGTTTAATACATGCATTTTACAGAAAATCTAAAAAAAATAGAATTTTGGGCGGTTTCATTGCTAACGCTGACTAAACTTTATGTGATATATCAAAATGTTTTGTGTTGTTGTGTAATGTTTTGTGAGTTATACTTTCGAATTAAGTAATTTGTTTACGTTGGGCATTTAATGTAGATAAAATGTGCTCTTTACAGCAAACCATTATCATTAATATTTTAGAAGGTATTATATATTTAAAATTACCAAAAATCAGTACTCGCAATGCCATCCGTGCACATGCCGTGCATGCGGCATTGCGATGCACGGGCGGCACGCGGCGGTGTGTATAAATAGTGCATCACCCTATGGCATTATATGATTTGTAGCAATTGTATGCATTTATTGGAGGTCTCAAGTAAAATAAAAAATATAAAAACGTGCTTTTCACGACACTATAAACTGCAAAAACAGCTGTAAACATTGTATATAAAGACTTCCTGTAGTATATTCTAATAATGACGGTAATATTATTACACCTGCACCTGTGCGAAGCCAGGGTGGGTCGCTAATAAAATATAATTTCAATAATTTTAAACATAAATAATTTTTAAATTCGGTTCTGTCAATGTTGCACATGTTCCCTGTGAATTTCATGTTGCGGTATTTACATTACTTACAATTAATAAGTAACGTTTAAACTTGCTCAATATAAATAAAAGTCTTATTCTCCAACCTTCACTCTCCAACTGGTTTAAATTAATAATTTTTTATTTTCCCATTTTACTAAAGAGACCTTAGAAGTCATTTTTTGTCACCTTAAAATACAAATAAGTCTATTAAAAACCAAATCAATTTAATTATAGCCATTAAAAAAGTTGCTTTGAAACAAAATTATTTAAATTATATTCATATATACCTAATTTCTACGAAAATTAGTGAACTTTAAGAATTCTTTATTGAGAGTATTTAAAATTTTCATGTTTTATCACTTCATATATATTTGTGTTAAATAAGAATCGCAAACAATTCAGCAGCTGAACATCGATATGCTAAATTTCTGCATGCCCAAGGGTTGAAATTAAAAAATGTATAGCAAGTGTGGGACGTGACACGGATTGCAATTACTCTACAAATTGAACATTAGTGTTTAAGAACCCAATATTTTACTAAAAGTTCTACATCACAGAATAATATTAACTCACTGCAGCAACGACTAGCGGTGGTGGTTGCAAGTTGCCTACTTCACGTAACACACTAATGTTCTCCATTTTCTCGCAGCTAACCTCCATCTTGCACCACGAGACCTTGGCCTGCACCTGCTCTGGACATTTCACTTCCAGCCAGCAAGGGCCCTTCACCTTCCGCTCTAGAAGGAAGTTCTCAAGTGACGATGTGTTGGCACCGAATATGTGAGAGAAAGTGTGATAGGTTTTGTCTGTCAGTGGCGGTGGGTATGTGGCCTAGGATTATTTAAAAGACATAAATTATTATAGATATATTTAATAAATATAGAATATAACAACAATAGTGGTAACAAAGTTATTAAATATTTGTTTTTGAAAGGTTGCTTTTCTTACCTGCTATATTTTATACACAGAATAATATTTTTGCTTTTAACTTAAACAATAATAAACAATTGTTAAATAAACAAAAACTTTTTAATACTTCCAGCTAAAAAGTATAATAAAAAAATTTACCTAACCAATTTTAATGTTGGAAGTATTTAACGCATTCAAATCATTTCTTTGCTCAAAGACTTACAGAATATTTAACTTCCAGATATTCCGATTGTGTGGGTACGTCTGGTAGGTTGAAAGCATAGTTCTTAGTTACTTTGCGTGACTTGAATTCCTTCAAAGACAGCTCAGCTGCCACTTTGTCATTGAACTCCTGGTACACATCCATCATAGACACAGGATTATCACTATCTTCTTCTAGAGTTATTGGATCTAATTTCTGCAATAATCAGTGACATACTTATATATTACACATTTATATATAAAGGTGTCTGTGAACCAATACCAATGAATCTCCTTGTTGTATGAAAACCGGAATTTATTATCTCAAGGGGTTTAGAAATAATAGCAAAAAAATTTCAAGAAAAACTATCTGCACGAAATGTTACATATCTCATTACGTACACCTTACCACCAGATAAAATTATTTATAGTTATATTATTAAAGGCAGCTGTTTGAATGTCGAAAATCAATTATATCTTACGGATAAGTAATAAAGGTGAAAATGGGTTGACAAGTGAAAAGAGAGAGATCCTATGTTGCCACTCTCTTCTCATATATGAGAGCGCATTCGTGGTTAAAGTCAATTGTTAATTTAATTGGTCGAAGTTCATGATAGTCTATATGTTTGGCATCCAGTGGATTTATCGATTTGGACCTATAAGTTGGCCTCTACGTTCACCAAACATCATTGGACTTCTTCGTGTGTGGGATTTATTAATGACTTGGTGTTTCAGAATGATTGTGCCAGTGAAATAGAGATGTGTCTGCGTATTATTGCTGCTTTTGACAAACTTAAAAGTACCATTAACCAAGACATTTCTTTATATCATAGAGTCCGACAAAAAAAATATGCAAAAATGTGTCGAAAACGGGGGAAGGCAACATGTTGAAAATGCTTGTCATTTAATTTTTATTAACTTGTGATTTTACAACTTATTTTTACTTCAATCGATTGAAAAAGCAGTGTAATCATGATTTGATTTATCATCCGTGCAAACCCGTGGCAATCATCCTAGCAGCAAAACTGCCATCGATGCGAGCATCGTGAGTGACGAGGCGAGTCACGTGGCAAATGACGAACGCTACACAACGCGAAGCGGTGCAAGAGTTAATAGCATAGGCTATGTTCACAATAGACTTTTTATTGTTTATTAAAAATCTAACATGTCAATATTTTTTTGAAATATAACTGTTTTGCAACCTCCTGGTGGAGCCCAACTCAAGGAAGGGGTCACGTACACCTGTATATAGCTCAAATTCAACCTTCAAACAATTGTCATCATTTTCCATTTTTTGATACATTTATTTAATTATCATAAGTAAATGCATAAACACATTAGGCGAACAGTGCCATGAGAATTTAATATTGTGAAATACTGAAATATTCTATTATCAAAAATTGTAATTGTAAGAAATTCTTGAAATATATGAATGAATAATTTAAGTATCAATGTCCTATAAATCAACTATACTAAATAATACCAACCCAGCTAATTATTTCTTAGCTCTAGATTTTATGTTTATTTCTTATTCCATTATGACCTAATTTGTGTTTATGTTACAAACTCTCAATTATAAGCATTTTTTTATAAATAAATTTATACAAATATTTATTGAATTTTACTAAATACATTTCCTTCATTGTGATTTCATTGCCCCTATAACTTGTCAATTAGATACATCTAGTTTTTGCTAGCTCAGTTGTATCTGTCTGCACTTTGTGATTTCTAACACTGGAGGATGAAAAGAGGAAATTCAAACGCACACTATAATGAAAGACTGCCATAAGTAAGACCATAGGTCTAGAAAACAGCAAGATAACCAAAAATATAAAGATTTATATCAGGAAGTACTCAGTCTTTCCTATTTTTCTATACAAAGGTGAAACCTGTAACATTAAGATTCACGAATTAGTCTTTAATAAAAATTAAAAGTTAAATAAAAATGTATAATTTGTAGTGTTAAAGGCAAATAAGGATCTGCTAATGACAGGGCACTGTATTGTAATTATTTCAATAATTTTTTATACTCACACATTCTCTAGGAAGCAAAAACAATTTTCTATTAATATTCTTGACGACAAGACAGCATGACACGCAGCCAGCAGAAGGGTTTTTCGGCTCCACATACACTTTACCAAATAGATACACTACACCAGGTTTCAAGAACCTGTCTTCCCACGCATCCCACCAATAGAACCTCAAAACTTGATCCCCGTTTTCATTTGTATGCAGTAGTAAATTGGCACTATCAAATTTAGCTGGCTCTACATTGAGATTTCCATTTGCCTGTTCAGCCCATTGTTTGTTCGCGGTGGGTAGTATTGTTTTACTTTCTTTTATCGGTGTGTCGGCAGGCTTAGGATCAATTTCAGGTGAAAAGATGTCGAAATCATCTTTAAGGAATTCTTCGACATTAACATCATTGGTTACACTTTTCTCTTCTTGCTTCATCGGTTCGGGAATTGACGATTTGTCACTAAGCGTATCATTGGTAAAATCTATATCATCCAACTGCAAGTCTTGAGAATTGAATTCCTCTATTTGTTGCGTGGCGCTATCTTCTATTTTTTCTGGTTTTATTTCCCATGTTGGTTTCTTCACTGTTGTGGCTTTTTTTGGAGAAGGTGTAGTTACAGTAACTGGTGGTGATTTCTGAAAATGTAATATATATTTAATAAAAAAAACCGTAAAATTAAAAAAAAATAATTTTTCGGAAAATTAATTTTTTTCGTCTTCTCTTTTATAAAGAAATAAATATTTTAACATAAATATTTATTACAGACAAACTTAATTTAAAAAAACCAGTCAAGCATGAATAGAATTCGCACTACGAGGGTCACTTATAAAGATTTAAGGGTACATAGTATTTCTAATTAACCTATTCACAAATACTAATTTTTCAAAGTGTAAATATATTGCCTACTATATCTTTCACTATATCTTTACTTGTACTATAAGACCTCCCATTATGCCGACTTCCAAAATTGTAGGTCGACCAGAAGTATATGTTTTCATAAATAGTGTGTAAGACCATTGTGAGAATAAAAAACATACGTTTCAAAATGCCATATATTTCGTAGCGTGAACTAAAAAGCTTGAAATTTTTATAGCAATGTGAGGCTATTATAGAAATTTTTATAGTAATGTGAGGCTATTATAGAAATTTTTATAGCAATGTGAGGCTATTATAGAAATTTTTATAGTAATGTAAGGCTATTATAGAAATGTTTATAGCAATGTGAGGCTATTATAGAAATTTTTATAGTAATGTGAGGCTATTATAGAAATTTTTATAGCAATGTGAGGCTATTATAGAAATTTTTATAGTAATGCCTCAGTATATGATATTAATTGATATCTCAAGCTGTTTCTGAGAAAAAGTACTGTGACAGACACACGGACAGACAACCAACCAAGTGATTTTATAATGGTTCCGTTTTTCATTTTGATCCTAAGTCTTATAAACATTATGTCATTTTTCATTTACCACCTCATCAAATGCATACATGAATTTGATGAGGTGGCAAGTATTAAACAAAAAAGTGAAAGCTTGTCAGAATATATTCATTTTATGAAAGTTCTTCAAATTTGTGAAATAGCTTTAAGAATCTGTAAAAACATTGGCAAAACTATTGTTTAAATTTTCAAATTTGATGCTTTAATTGAGCTAAAATTTAGAATATATTAATTCCCACAATTATGAAAATTGAAATATTCTAAAAAGACAGTATTTTTTGTGCTGGCGATACAAGATTTTTCACTAAAGTATCTTCTAGTTACCATCTTTTATCTAGTGGTAAAGTGCATGAAGATGTGTATTGTCACTAGTATTACAGCTCGCTATTAATCCATATACTTTATTGGTTGATGTTGTAGTTTTAGTGACTACTGAAGGAAATTGATGGATGTGAATGTTAACAGCGTGACAGTAATTTTTAAAAAGAAAAAAGTGGAATGAAGTGTTTCTTGTGGAAAGAAGTATTGCTAATATCAGATGTGGTATGGTAAGATTACGCCATTAAAGCAATAAAGACGTGACACAACAACAAGCCGAGCCAAGAAGAAGCAGCACCAGTAATGGCAGTACATGTTACCCATAAAGGGAAAAAGGTATCACATAATGCAGATGTAGGAACTTTTAGAAATATTGTAATACTGTTTAGAAAAACATGGTACGTGAATTTTGCCCTCTGAAAGACAATTTAAACACATGCCTTAATATTAATCAACCTTACACTGAAACTTTTACATGACTGAATACAATTATTTACTATCAAGCTCTTAACAAATTAAAAGATTGCGCTAAAATATGTTATAACTCGCTGTTATGCACTGATTCGCAATGGTCCTTAAGGAAATGGAATGACGAGAAAACTATGTTAGTAACCAATTTTCAAATATCTATGAAACTTTCTATTACATTTATTTTATTTTAATGTAGTCTTGTTCATGGGTAATAAATGGATAGATATTTAATTTACTTTTTAATTGAATTATAGAAATCGTAAATACCATATTACATGCCATCCTTATCGCTATCTTATCTTCCAATAGGACTGTTTTAGAGACTATGAGAGCAACAAGCGCAGATGTGACAATGGATAAATAGGATATTATCCATGGAACCACTAATATTCTATTGAATGAAGTTGACATTTTGGGCATGAAAGAATTACGCAAGAAAGTTAATAAAGTATTAAAAGCCTGTGGTATAAACTGATGCCATAAGAGAAAAAAACAGTGATGATACCGAAAGTAATAAATTAAGAAAAAAGTGGAATTACTAATGTCAAGATACAGAGCCAAAGCGATAATACAAAAATCTTTTTTATTTTTATCAGTTTTTACTTACTTGAAACGGACCCTTGAATAATGGTAATTATTATCAATATTCAAGGGTCCATTTCAAGTAAGTAAAAAGAGCAAAAACTGGGTCCAGTGTAGAGGTTAGTTACGTATTTGTTTAGCATCTGCAGAAAACAGGAACCCCTGGATTGAGGTGCATGAGTAGGAAACAGAACAATTAAACTTAATTTTTTTCTTACCATATAGGCGACTGATACGGTAACAACTGATTGTACAAACAAAAATATCGAAAGAAAAGTATAGACTTTTCCTTAATATAACATGATGTTTATTTTTAACAAGTTACCGCCTATCTCCCATATTCACATATATTACTGCTTTAAAGATATTCCATCTTCGCCAAAAAAAATGTTATATATACTAAGTTTTTAGCTATAAAGGAATAAAACAAGAATTTGATTAATCAACATTATAAAACCAATGTAGGAGAACAAAAACAAGAAACATATCAAACAAATAAAACAATTTAAGAGGAGAGTAAATGAATTAAGTTCTTTATTAGTTCTGTATTGCCAACATTTAGATGAATTTATGTAATTCTGGACTATTATATATTAATAAAAGAAAAAATAACATTGATTGTGTCCAATTTAAATGACATTACATGCAAAAATGCATAAAATTACATACCAAGGTTGTAATGTAACATTTTTAAAAATAGCAGGCCTCACTGTCTGTCTACTCGGTTAGTTCACACACGACACGACGAATATTGGCCGAGAATTAGTCCTTTCAAAGAAAGAATAGAGTTCAATATTGGATTTTGAACTTTTTATAAATCCGTAACTCAAAGGTGAATTTCGTAATTATAAAAGAATATATCTTGACTTAAACAATAAAAATAACATACCGATCGAGTACTTATTTACATTACATTACATGCTAAAATGTGTAAAATTACATACCAATGTAAGTTGTAATGTATCATCTTTTTTCTTAATAGCAGGCAAGATTGTCTGTCTGCACGAACTAATTGTGATGCGGTAATTCCCTGTGATTTATTTTAGACTAGGATAGTTCACCCGCAACACGACGAATATTGATTGAGAATTAGTCCTTTCAAATAAAGAAAAGAGTTCAATATTGTCTAATAACCCAACTTAAGAAAATCCCCCAAATTGTGGTACAATGTGACTAGAAGTAACTGACAGTAAGTAGAAAGTATTGTAATAATTAAAGCTTTTTTCATAAACATGAAAACCAAATATTTTTTTGCACTGTTCTACAAAATATAATCATTTTACACTCTAAAAAAATTTCCATTTGTTGTGAAAGGTTTGTCCTGGCAGTAAGAACACACATACATTACCTATTAATAATAAAATGCTTCTACTTTTTTCTCAGTTCACCTTGTTCAAATTATCGTCTTTAACTGAATCTATATTGTGTGTGTGTGTGTGCATATGCGTATGCATGTGTGCGAGTGTGTGCATCTGTGCTTGTGCATGTGAGCATGGCGAGTGTGTGTGTGTTTAATTACATTATCAACTTGTTAATTAAAACTATTTTTATTATTTAATTTGTATGTCTGTCAAACTGGATGTTCCGGAAAGCGTTTGGGTGCAGCCAGAAAAATGCACAATAAGCAAGGTTGTAAGTTACTTATTTTTGAAGATAATGTTTGTGTAGATATATTTAATTTCAATTAGAAAATTTTGCACTTCATCAGGCAAGTCACTGTAACGAATTTATACAGATCTCAACTCATTTGGGAGTTGAAAATGACATTGCCCATATGTTGGTCTGAAAAAAAAGAGTCACTGGGAAAGGTGTAGTATCTTTCGTAATTACTTTTAATTATTAGTAATCTCGTGTTTTTGTTCATGCATTCATACGTATTTTTGTTTTTTAATTTGTCTTACATACGATTAAGATGTGTTTTAAGGGGATCATAAGAAGGCAAGTTTCAATGGTTTGTGGTTTCCTTTGAGATCATGATATGTATGATGTAAATGAGTCTAAAAATAGTCTTGTGATTATCCTATTCTTTATCTTTTATGTTGTTGATGGTTGAAGACAATCAGCACCGTCAGTAATAGCTACTGCTCCCTCAATAAAGCCGCATGTGGAAGATAAAATCATTGTACAAAACCATTCTGGTTTGCTGACCCGGCAGAAGGATGAAATTTGAATTAAGACTGGAATATTATTAATATTTGTTATTATTGTATCAATGCAATTTTAATAACAAAATAAGTAAAGCTGATTATGAACAAGTATTTTGATTTCAATTACAATGTAAGCAATAACACATATTTTGATTTTATTTATAATATAAGTGATCAAGATAATGTGCCTAAATTATAAATTTCACACAATCTAGTAAATATCTCTTGTCGAGTGGCAGGATTTTGTAAATACATCCTGAATCATATCAATTTGTACATAGTAAATGCAAAATACAGTGAAAGGTCAAAAAAAGAAAAGGAAATTCTTATAAGCAGACAATATAAAAAACAACATAAATATACGATACACCATGGATTAATTCTTCAGGAAAAATTAAGTGAACTTAAAAGAAAGGTCAAAAGGTCAAACAAAAGATATGAGTGCATTTAAATTAATTTTAAGTTCAGGGTTATTGCCTGAAAATAAATTTGGAAAGTACAAGTATAACTTGCATATGAGTGGTTCATGCACCTATAAACCCTTAGCTTAAACGTTTAAGAATACATACCAATTCTATTAAACTATTTACATATATTAATTTTTAACAGACTTCAAAAGAAAGGAGGAGGTTCTCAATTCATCGGAATCTTTTTTTTTATATATGTTCAGCGATAATTCTTTACCGAGTGGACCGATATCGATGATTCTTTTTTTATTTGAAACAGGGTACCTTAGGGATGGTCCCATATAAATATGATGATAATCTGATGGTGAGCACCGGAAATGAACAATGGAACTCCTTAACGAATGACAGTAAATCAACTATGATTCAAGATATTTGCTTCGGATAGTTGTTACTTCGCAATATAACTACACCACTTACCAGATCAGAGTCCGATCATAAGTTCTGGAGATGAACAATGAAACTCCTTAATGGATGTTAGTAAGTCAACCGTGATTAAACATATTTAATATTAGTAGTTGTTATTTTGCAGAATAACTACACCATCGACCAGGTCAGGGTATAATGATGATTTCTGGTGATGAACAATGGAACTCCTTAACGCATGGTAGTAAACATGATTCTAGATATTCCCTACTGGTAGTTGTTAGTTTACAATATAACTACATCATCGACCATGTCACTCTGATGATGCTTTCTCGAGATGACAATGAAACTCCTTATCGGATGGTAATAAATCAGTCGTAATTGAAGATATTTGCAGCTGGTAGTTTTTACTTTGCAAAATAACTGACTAGCTGTTACTTACAAAATCTGATATTAGACTTCGGATATGGAGAATGGAACTCTCAACGGTTAGCAGCTAACCACTGTTGGCTACTATCATTGGTTTGTTTCTATATGTTGTTGATAACTAATTTTAGACAAAGAGGAACCATATACTAGCTTTTGCCTGTGACTTTTTAATAATTATACAATTTTCCAAGAAAGGAAATAACTGAATGTTTGTTATAGTGTGGTGATTATTATTACCAATCACTAAAGATTCTAAAACAAAGTATCTTTTAAAAAAACCAATTCAAAAAATGGGTACTAAAAGTAATAAATAATTAACTCAAAATACACCGACTTCAAAAATAAGTAACTTAGTTATTTATTGCGAATAAGTAGGTACCTATTTTGAGTTAATTACTTTTTAGTATTCATTTTTTTGAAGTTGATTTTTTAAAAAATATTTTATATTTTTCACAATGTAAATATATTGCCTAGTATATCTTCATAGGCCTAAAAATATTGTGAATTTTTCAAAAGTACTGACTTTATTAGTCACACTATTTTACATAAAGATCTTTTTAGTATTTGTTGTTATATGTCTATGTAGAATACAATATATTAGAGCTAAATTACGGCTTCTTACGTAATGCATATTGAAATTAACCTAGACCATAATTGGTTTAAAAATGCCAACTTTGATGCAAAAAGTATGAGTGAAAACAAAAATGTTACAGAAAATGTGTTGTTATTGTTTGAATGGATTTCAGATTAATAATTTTAATATAAAAAAAATGTTACCTCCCACAATCAGGACTAGATGTGTTTTGTTATTACTTTTTGTATAGATATTAATTATTTTTTTTGTATGGTACCATAAAACATTGATGGAAACACAAAAATTATGTCGCATTATTATGTTTGAAAACTAGAGATGCTACTAATTTTATGCTGTACTATTCAGGTATTATAGTGTTCTTCTTTGAAATTGTCTTAAATTTAACACTAGAGAGACTCCTATTTACTTTTAACTTGGATCTCAATAAGATATAGCTGGGGGAGGGTGTTAAGAAATGGTGTTTAAGGAAATAATTTTACAACATTGAGCCACCAAACCTAAAGGAATTTTCTATAAATTTTAAACAAACACAAACCTCTCTCTCTTTCCCATTCTTTAAAATATTCGAGGTCAATACAGGAGCTGTCTTCTTTACATTCGACGATAGATTTTTGAAATAGTTTTGTGCTTCTCTTCGACTCGACTCAATTGTATTCACTCTAGTTGATACTAAAGGCTTTGGTTTTATAGAACTCCCAGGCACTGAATCCAAATCAGACATGATGTCAGATAAAATACTGTCATCTGATGTTTTCATTTCCTGTAAAAAAATTAAGTGTTTTAATTCCTCTTTAATAAAAAAAAACAATAAGTATTCTATAGCATAACTGTAATTAGTTAGATATATATGTCTTGTTTCAATGTAACATTGCTTATATTTTTACTTTTTAATCTCTTGAGAACTGCACTGGTCCGTATAGTGACCACCAAAAAATTTTACACTATAAGGAACATGTTGGTTCTTTACATAGATAAATTTTCTACCAAAAACTTCGATTTATTAGGATAAATGACAATACTAAAAAAATTTATCCATGTGGGCTTAGAGAATGCCTTGAATAAGAGTAGTTTTCAAAAAGTATCAATTATTATGTAAGAAGAACACTGCAGTAAGATTGATAAAAAGTCGAGCAAATTTCAATATATTCCAGCCCAATAATACACAATGGTCGTATCTTTGTTTAAACTAAAAGAAGACCTATTATTTACCTCCTTCTTTTTTGCTGGCATAGCTCCCAACATGCTCCGTATGTTTCCTTTACTGCTGGGTGGTGCTGCAACACGAGCCTTTCTCTTTGTTCCTCTACTGCTATCTTTTCCACTACCAGACTTATTGTTGGCAACATACGAGTCTTCAATCTCGTCATCATCAAATATTTCTCGGCCATCTTCCACATAACCTAATCCATCTATACAACAGAATATTCATAGATAACTCGCACTATCAACTGTTTAAAATTTAGACACAATGGCCCTTGATGTAATAGACATATTTTAAATGTATAAAATAAAGGAAAAAAACTGCCCCAAATACGCCACATATGAAGAGTAGTTGATGAGAAAATCTATACATAAAAGAGATGAAGCATATGACTTTTACGGTTGCTAATAACATAATATAACTTCACTCTTTTGATACATATAACGAACAGTTTTAAATACAAAAATGCCGTTATCGAAAATAATTTGGTTGCTGTTGGAAAAGTACAGCCTAAGGAAACCGATTAATTTTAAAAGTATTGGCTAAAAATATTTCTTTCCAGATAGAAAATTAAGACAAACCGTCATCGTCGATCCAATCTTCATCACGTCTTTGAATAACGCGTTCAGAATATTCATTTTCATCGACTGTATCGTACACATTATCCACATCATTAATTTCATACTTGTGTTTTGATCCCTTCAATTGTTTTAACTTTTCCAAAGCTGAATATCTACCTTGTCTGTCTACTTTTTGACGCTTAGCTCGTTGACTCGCTGTAAACATTAATTTATTAAGAGTATTCCCACCGGGAAAGTATTTAAAAGAAAACTAAATATTGAAATTAGGATCACAAACCTGGGGAGTCACCCATTTTTATTATTAAATAAGGTTTTCAGTTGGAATTATCTATATATAAATAATAATTGAATCGAAAAACAAAGTATGTTTTTACTTTGATTTTGACATATGACAGGTGTGAAATTGGCGGGAATTTTATATACCATAAAACAAAATTATCAACGAACAACTTATTCAATTTAAGGCGCATTCAAAAACTCTCAATTCTCGAAAAAAACACCGACGTCATTTATGTCAGCATGCTTTAAATTTCTTTTATCCTTATTTTTAAATTATTTTCTATTTATTTTGTTTTTCCACTTTGGCAGACATTTGTATTATGGTGTACGTTTTTTATAATAGATGAAAACGAAAAAATCATTTTGAACGAGATAATCAAATCTTACTATTTCTTTTTAGTCTTACTACTATTTCTAATCTATTTATTTCTTCCGTTACTACTAAAAGCATCCTTGCCTTCCATTTTATGGTTAACATGATTTAAACGATCATAGGCATCAGTTCCTAAAGAATTAATTAAAACAGATTCGCAATACGCATACCGCTAATATATGACACCTTAGAATAATGAGTAATCCAGAAGACGAGAATATGCATGGTGTGTCCATAAAACTACGCATAAAATGCGTAGTAACAAAACGCGGTTGTCAGTGTAATCTATGACTTATTTTAGTATATGATCTGTGATCTATGACAGACAGAATAGAGTACTCTGTGAGAGTACTATCATAGATAATATACTAAATCATATATATATATATATATATATATATATATATATATATATATATAAATCATATAACATAGCATCAATCTGCACTAAATCTTTATCTTTATCTTTGATTATATAGCGTTCGTTCTCTCCACAGAGAACCTTTGCCAATGTCAAGAATGGATTGCACTAAATCAATTGGTGGTAAATCAAATGTATATATATAGTCCGGACACTCCATACAAATATATTTATTCATACAAATTCTCCGGTGTGCATCGGCTATCTCTTTCTAACACAACCAACTTCATTGTAATCATGTGTACCTTCATGTGTACATTTTCTTGTCTATGCCATAGATTTATGCTATTGTCAAAATGCGTCGCAAAATGGCTGTTCAATCGTTCAAAATGTAAATAGCTTCACCGAGACTTATGATTTTTACGCTTTCTACTATTGTTTTTGCATTTTTTTTATTTACTTTTAACTTTGTATATGTATTAATAATATATTTGTATCTGTTTTAATATTATCTGCATCTGTTTTTATTTGTTCAACCCTATTTACGTAGTTGTCAAATCGAGAAATTGTGTTTTCTTTTTATTAATATGCTTTGTATTCGTCCGTCGTAAATATCATCCTACATGTAATAATTTTCAAAATTCCATTAAGGTATTAATTACAGATTGTTTTGAAGTACACATTCCCCAGGAGCAAATTGTGATGAGAACAACAATACCTCTGTAATCACAGGATTAAAAGACTTAATATTATCTTCCACACATTCCATTGGACACACGTCCAGTGGCATAGAATATTCAATAGTATTTTGGAACAATAATCGTTAAATCATTCACAAATTTTGAGTTTTAATTTCGATAGTCTGTCTGACCCATTTCTCACTAAACGAAATGTAGAAAATTCTGTGTTTATGTTAATGCTTTGTTTTGGATTGATGCTTTGTTTTGGGGTAATTAGAAAATTGCTAAAGAAAAGTGGGAAATGCAAAACATATGAAAATATATTTAAATGTGAAGTTCAGTCAGATGTTCATCACTTCGTTGCAAGTAGGTACTCGGCGAATCGACTACATTATAACAGTATTATTTTTGTTCGAACCTTTTGGTAACTCGATCAAACTAGTTAATAATTAAGAAAGTTCGCTTACCAAAATGATTTACTTTCACATTTAAAAATATTTTTGAACTCCAATTTACATTTAAACTGGATTGATTGTAAGGTACAAAGATTTAGTTAGATTTCGTCAATATTATTATGACACTTGAAATTTTTCATTGGTGTCGGACATTAAATAACCTTAAAAGCTTTGACAATGTGAGACCAAATTCTAATCCAGTGTGATTTTTACCAAAAATTTGCTGTTGTCAAATACAAAAAGTTTGAAGAAAAAAAGAATAATATTTATAGCATAATTTCTATCACACCTTTTCCGTCTATTTGTATTTTGTTTTGTACAAAATATTCCTATGTTATTTCTACAATGTTCAAATTTCTTTATTAAACGTTACTATATCTACATTTATAAATATTTTATATGTAGTATATTCACTTGTTAATATTATTTTCTTCATTCTTAATGGATTTCAATCATTCTTTTAATAAGTGCATACTTTTAGGTATTTTTTTAAACTTTGTTATACATTTCTTTATATTTAAATTATTTAAGAGTATTTATTTAGGTGCAAATGACAGACCTAAATTTTAAATGTTTTCCATTAAATTATATTCAACAGGAAACTTAAATCTTTCATGCCCAAAAACTACAGTTATTCAATTAATGGCCCTTTTTATTGATGTATTGGGATAAACGTAGTATACTTTCAATAAGGGTATAAACAATTAGTGATATTAAAGCATCGATTACTTGTGTTTATTTTTAGGAATTCTTTTACTACAATTTAGGAAGCTAAATAATTATCATATCTTTATCCCTTACTTTATGTATGTCAGATACTCATATTTAATTTTTATTTATGACTAAGGCATTTAATAAAACAATTTTTTTTTAAATTGAATTGTTTTGGTGTTTTTTTCATTTTAATCCAGTCTCGTATTATGTAAACAAAAGTGAATATAGGCACGTATGGCTAGGTCGTAAATCGGATGGCACATGACATTTCTTTCTAACAGTGTTACAAAATTGTATGGAGTGTCCCATCTGTTTAGTTATTATCTATGAATAGCATAAATCTATGGCATAGACAAGAAAAGGTAAATTACAATGAAGTTGTTTGCGTTAGAAAGAGATAGCCGATGCACACCGGAGAATTTGTATGGAAAAATATATTTGTACGGAGTGTCCGGACTCTGAGTACTATGACACACAGCATGGTCGCGTGGTTTGTAATGATTTGTGGTTTATATACGACAACATCGCTTAAAATGCCAGCTTATGCTATTCTCATCTGAAATAATATCACTACACCTCGACAAAAACAAATGGGCATTACTTTTCATACGTTAATACTATTACTTAATTTAATTTTCAATTAACTATGCAATTTTAAAATATAGAAGTTGATTATTATTAACAAAAGCGCGCCATTTTCGTTGATGTTGTCACCTCTTAAAACAATGTTTACCCAAATTAAAAATTCTTCATTGCTTGATAAAAAATGATTAATTTGCTTGATTAATTTGTTAAAAAATTAAATTTTATGTTTTTCATTATAGCGGGCTTTTTAACTTCTCTTTTTACATTAAAACACTAAGCCAATTGTTTTCTTTTTGTATTAACAAAAAATTATTGACAAAAGTACCTTCATTATTTTGTAGTTTAATGTGTACGCACACGCACACATACGCGCTTGCGTTCGCATACGCACGCGCATGCGTACGCACACGCACGCGCATGCGTACGCAGCACACGCTCATATGTACGCACACACACACATATTTAATAATAATGTATTGGAATACTCATTTTAATTAATAAAACGGTAAAATGTGACGAAAACTTTATTTAGTAATTTTAACCTAAATACTTCGGCATGTTAATTTTAGAGCATGACACGTTGATTCTCCGTTTTCCTAATAGAATTTACAAAGATCTAATATTGGTAAGATAATAAGAGATCGGTAACTTATCAGTGACTAATCAAAAACTTAAAACGCGGTACTTTTACTAATAGCATTCAGTCCTACGCTGTATCATGTTTCTTTATGAATAACGTAAACGTTACGAAATTATTAACATATAAGCATACGTTCGCAACTTATACCATAATGAAACCTTATTTTAATAATGAAAGGTAAGACGACTAATTTTTATAATTAACTGTATTAATGATGTTATCTGTCAAATTATATCCCAAGAAACTTTATCTCATAAAAAGTATTTTGCGTTTGCAAAAACGACAATGAAGTCCGTATTCGAGAATTAAGGGATGTTTTGGATCCATTTACGTTACCAAATAATAATTTCGTAAAATATTTTCGACTCTCGAAGAAATAACAAAATTTTTAATCGACAATTTGAGGCCGGCTATGAAAGTGACATAACGAATACACTTTCTGTTAGGTAATTATCAGAAAAAATCATAGATTTGTTTTTTATTCTGTGAAAAGAATAATATATTTCGTGTGATTGAGCTGTTAACAATCGGAATGTAAACATGGAAGAGTAGCTATATGACAGTCAAAAACAGAGTAAACAATGAAGAGGTATTTTTGGAATAACTTATAGTTGGTTATTATTTATAAAATGACAACATATTCTCAAAGATGGTGCTAGAATATATCTAAATAAAACATATAAATTTTGCAAGTCGACGAAATTCGACTATTATGAATAAAAAGATCGAATTGCTGCATCGTCATAAATCCGATTCCGTCAAAATTTCCTGTAAATTTCAACGGCAAATTTCTCGAGAACTGGAATTTCTTCAAAGCAAGTTGAAACAATTTCGTTGTTGCGACTGAATTGAAGGAAAAAAACGAAAGAATCAAAGTCGGTACCTTGATGACAGTAATAGGTAAAAAAACTTTTTTTACCCACTTATTAGCATTTAAACATATCTGCGGATAGAGGGTATTCAAAAGCAATTGTAGCCGCTTTGTCTAATTACTTTCAGCTTATGATTAACATTATCTATGATCGTTTTATTTTTAATGAAACAAATCAGGGTGCTAATGAAAGTATTGAACAATTTTTTATTATATTTGTTGCTTGCGTAAGTTGGCATCTTCATACAATTTTTAGAATATGACAGACGAACTGATTCGAGATGGACTAGTCTTGGGTATCTGTGATCGAAATATGAAAAAAAACCTTTGATTCTAAATGAACGCTGCAAAAAGCAATAGATGTTTGTAAAAGTAATAAAAATGCGATCAAGCAAGTTGAATGACTGAGCGGCAGAACTGAAACTCTTGAAGAAATATTGTCTGATAGAATTTGTAATGTAAAGAGAAAAGCAATAAAAAAGGAACAAGAGCAAACGTCAGAAGATGATTCCGATGAAATTTTCCATAAGTCGATAACGAATTTGTTATCACAAGCAAATAACTGTGAACATACACAAAAAGTCAAGTGTCAGATGGATGTTATGAGCTACAAAGACGTGTGTGAGTAGTGTCAGAGTTCAAATCCTAAGGTGCAAGAGAGTGAAATCAAGCCCAGATGCTATGGAGGAGACATTCTAAAATCCATTAGATAAATAATGATGAATGTTGGAAAGAACCTTAGGCCATTCCACCAAAGTTTCACACATTTTCACATAGTTGTGACAGACCATTGTTGAGTGCAGAAACTTGTCAATGGTTAAAACTCACTGAAATTAAACCTGATGTGCTCTTTTGGACTTATCTGCCAAGGAACCATTATTGGAAATGTATGGGGATATATTCAACAGTATGGGATATATCCAAGGGGAATAGGACACGCCTAGACGTCAAACATGTAAAGTAACCCCCCAGAAGAGTTTCTATTCTATTGAGAGACGAGTTGAAAACTAGATGATATGACAAGGGAGACAATAATAACAAAGTTTACTCGACTGACTTTATTGGCATTTGGTGAAAATACATAGAAAGTTGAGAATTTTTTTGGATCTGCATAATTACAACACTGTTTTGAAAAGATTGAAAAACCCTATGCCAACTATTGAGGAAATTATGCCAGATCTAGGCAATGCCGAAATATTTCGGTCGTAGATACTAATGATGGATTTTGGAATGTCAAGTTGAATGAAGAATGTACAGATCTAACTATATTTTGGACACCTTTGGAAGACAATAAATTTATTTGTTTGTCCTTTGGACTGTGTACAGCATCAGAAGTATATCAGAGACGTGGACAAGAGGTATTAGAAGATCTGGAGGGAATATAAATCATTGCAGATGAAATACTGTTCATTGGACGTGACAGCTCTGAAAAAGAAACTATGATAGGTCGCAATAAGAGCTTAGAAAAATGATTCCAAATAGCACGAGAGGCAATTTGCGATTCAATATTAGCAACATTAATCTGCAAACGAAAGAGGGAAAGTTTCTAGTCCAGTAGAAATATGAAACCAGATCCGTTAAGGTAAAAGTTGTATTGGACATGCCAAAATCAAACGATGTTAAGATCAAAAGTTTTTTTGAGTGTTGCCACATATTTGAACAAATTTTTTCCGGGATTATCATCCATCAGCAACTTATCAGAAGACTAACCAAGTAAGAGACGATATAGACTAGAGATGGGCGATAATGCTATTTTACGTTAATTTTAATCCTGCTAACGTACATGGGTTTAGCACGCTGTTGCTAAATGCTAAATTAACAGACTATATTTTGACAGCTGCTATTTGCGAAGTGTATTTATTACGCGTATTAGCGTTAGCACAGTTTATAACATTGGATGCTAAATTAACGGACTATTTTTGTGAACTGTATTTTTATTATGTGTATTAGCGTTACACGATTTATAAACGATGTTATAACATCGAATGCTAAATTAACAGACTGTTCTGTGACTTATGATAGTTGCGAAGTGTAGTTTTATTACGTGTATTAGCATTAGCATGTTTTGTTAAGTATTTTCATGAGTTGTATTACGTCTAATATAGACATTGAATGATACTTGGCAATTATTTGTGAGATGTTCAATGTGCAAGTAATGTGTCTAAAAATGTAATAGCGGATACATATAAAATATGGGTCAAAATCTGTTGTTCTGATTCTGATGTTGACCTACAAATTCGAAAGTCCTGGTGCTTACGTATTGTCGGGATAAACGCATGTCAGGCGGCGTGAATTATGATTCTGATTCCAATGTATTTTGAATAAAAAATAAATAAAAATGTTTAACTTGTATATATCAATTTATTAAAAAAGGCTAAATACAAAAGGTGTTGTCTTAACAATGTATTGTATAATAATGACTCTAAGCTTATTAAAGACTGCTTTTATATCTAACGATGTGTGGAGTTGGAATGCAGAACACTTCAGTTTTATGGAAGGGACGCTTTGTTCTACTGAGATGGCCAGTAAATAATCTCTGGATATTTGGATATTTAAACTTGGAATGGCACTTCCTTGAATTCAATGAAAGGAGTCCTTTGCATCCGTTTTAACCAGGATGTGCTGAGTGGGTGAGCGCGCAATAAACCTTTCTTGCTGCGTAAACGGGCAAGTCCTTCAAAAGGTAATATGATGTGTTTATAACACGTGCGTTAACTCACATAATAGCGGCGAAGTTTTTGTGTATTATTTGTACTTGCATCTTTGCAAGTATTTTAAAAACACTTAGACTGATTTAAAATATTATCAAATAACATCCTGGCATATGACTGAATGGACAACAAATGATAGCTTATTCGAATTCCTTTGGAATGGTTTTCCCTGGCATAAAGTTGATTGGAAATATATTACAATTACACACTTACATTAGTCACTTTACTTAGATGTTTATATAGTAACTAGCTGACCCGGCGAACTTCGTACCGCCTCAGAGTCAATAAATGTTTTAACTTAAAATTAATATTCAAAATGAATTAATTAACGCAGTTATGAACAACCGAACCGATGTATGATATTCATGAAGTAGTTGCTGCAAATCTTGAAGAAATTCTCTTTTTATTTCCGATTCGATCTTTTGACACCGATCAAGTTGTTTCTCCATGCTGCCCGTGAAGTAAATTTAGATAAATTTATGCTGTGCATCTTCAAGCGGTTGCAATAATCCAATTCGATTGTGAATTTGGCCTTGGATGTATAAAGTCGAAGGCGAAGTTATATTTATTAATTATGATCACCAAAACAAAATAAACTTTTATTCTCTCTAGCAGAAATTACCTTGAATGTCGGATTGAATCCGCGTTCTTCGATAATGTCTCCTCCAAATGAAGTCATTTGGAAACATCCCTTGTATTTTTGAACGTTCGATAGAAAATGTCGTGATTCTGATGTTTCGGGCAATTTCATCTTGCCACTGAGAGAGCACAATCCAGACGTTTCTCCAGCAAACTAATTCAATGCACCGCAATGGTCGCACACAATATCCATTGGGCCAATTCGAACGAAAGGATGCGAGCGGTAGTCAATTACGCAATCGTATTGAAATGCTACTCTATTCAAATCAACACTTGAAGCATTTCTTCTTGCGCGTCGAAGATTATTCCGTTGTTGATCTGTGCATTAAGCTCGACGATTTTTCGTTGCCAACTGAGGTGTTTGTCGTGTTCTTGAGTCGGGCCATACTTACGCGGCGCTCTTCCCGTGCAATTTCTTGTTCATCTGCAGTGGATTAATTTGCAATATTCCTAAGTCGAATTGCATTACGGTTTCGTTGTGAAAAATTAGACTCTCAGCATTATAAATAACACTTTAAAATTAATCACACAAAAATTAATCACGTAAATTACATAATGAAGCAATTATCGATGCCCGCACAATCAGAAATATCATAACCTCACAAAGTGAAGATCTTCATAAAATTTAACTAGTTGAGTTAAAATCACTCATACAGTTTGAAATCACTCTTCGTTAATGAATTTCAGCAAAAATCATTTAAAAAGAATTAATTTAATCAAACTCAAATGAAATAACGGTCGAATACTGACTAAGAATTATTAAAAACCAATTATCATTTTCGTTCGGGTCTGTCATTTGTGACATACTTTTTTCTTTTTTTTTCTGTTATTTATCACATATTACGTTTTATACACAATTAAATTATTTGTGATTTTTTTACTCTTCCAATACGCGAGGAAACTTTTCGAAGCCGAGATAAAAAAAATATTCAATAAATATATAATAATCATATAAATTTTCAATGAAAAAAAAATATCAGTCAATCCGTTCTCGATATATCAACAAAGCCGTTCTATACAAACAGTATGGGAAAATGAATTTTCTTCATAAATTTTTTTTTTCGTGAATTTTTCCATTGTTTTAATACTTATTATCTTATTCCCGATGAAGACAAATCCAAAAACACAAAAATCAAAAAAATTGCTACAGCCGTTCTTGAGTAACTAACACGATTTTGTTATATATATATAGATTTAATTATTTCATCACCTCTTCAAGTATCTATGAAGTATTTATATGTTGACACTGTAATTGTTACTTAAAAATATTTGATCCTTCTCCTGAGGGATTACTAAATAATGGCACTATATTTGTGATGATTCCAGCTTCAGAGTCCTGAATATTAGTGGATATTTAAGCATGCCCGGAATGCTTATTGCTTTGTTCGTCCTCGTGTAGTTGGGTTAAAAGCGTTGTATATGCAGGTAGGTGCTTAAATCTTAAAGGTGTTTTTAAATTCGTCACGGGCGATTTGTAAGAAAATGTTTTTACACCGGTTACATATGGCACGCTTATCGGAGACACCTTTGTAAAAGTTTCATAAGTAAGATGAATACCGTTGACGATTCATTTTCAAGTTTAAAAAAAATAAACTTGAAGAGAACTATGCCTACTTTGACAATTTATCAAAAGGAAATAATGTATGCTAAAATAGAAATGAAATTAAAACACGAACTAAAATGTAAACACGATAATTAAAGTTGCAAATAATTGTTTATGTATAACTATTAAAACACTATATATTTTATTTTAAACCTATCATATAATTTTAGATATAAATAATCACTTCACAAAGTAATTCACAAAGTTAAATACATACTTAGATTAATGAACTAATGTCAATAACATATTCCTTATGTCAATAACACAAGACCTCTTACACCGAGAGCTATGCCGTTACTGCATCAATAATCAATCAATTAATATATGAATAATATTTATTTAGTAGTTACAGCATCCTAAAATAATACACCGCACTCAGCTTTCTACACGATGTAAATAATACTATAGTGACCAAAAGTAAAAAATCTGCTATAACAACGTATCGGTTATGTTTCATCAACAGTTAATACTTAAATAGCATTAGCATATTAGTATTAGTTGCTAAATGAAAATAGCATGCTAACATGTATTTTGTAATTAATTTCTAATATGGAATTGGTATAAAGACCAGGTAAAATGCATTTCGATCGATTACAAAAACTCCTGTCCTAGGATATTACGAACCAAACAAAAAGGTAAAACTAGACCATCTTATGCTAGTAAAGCAGGATTAGGTGCATCTCAAATGCAGGAAGGAGAGTCAATCGCATTGTAGAAGTTTGAACAAAACTGACTACCAATATGCGCAAATTGAAAAAGGATGCTTAGCAATTGTATTTGCATGTGAGAGATTCATCAATTCATCTCACTACTGATTGCTCGTTGCGTCCAAAAGATTACAGTGAATGTTGCTGCGTCTACAAAAGCATAATTTGAGATTTTCATTCCAGAAGGGGGAGCAAATGTATACAGCAAACATTCTTTCAAAGGTATCACTCTCTTACTGTGAAGTATCACTCTCTGGTGTGAGTTTCAGTTACAACATTTTTTAAGTGGACAGCATTTACGAGGAGTCCGATTTTCATGTCTTTCAGATGTGAAAATCAAAGATTGTTTTAGTATATCTTCTGAAGCTTGTATAGATGTAAGGTCAGAAGCTGAAATAGATTCAACTCTGATTGAACCAAGAAGAGTGATCCAGGAGGGATGGCTATTGGTGAAGGAACATCCTTTTCTCTTGATTCGAAAGTTCTGGATGTATAAGGATGAATTTTATGTATGATAATCAAAAGACAGAGAGTTGTTGTGAATTAAATACTATGGACAGAAAGTCGTTATTTCCAGACGTTTTTGACAGGAAATGGTATATATAAGACTCATCAAGGATATTTGAGCGTACATGCTTCATTAAGAAGAGCAAAAGATATAATATTCTGGCCGAGAATATCTAATGACATTATAGACCAAATATAGAATTGTGAAATATGTAGCATTATCCTAAATTATGTTCAAAGGCAGCTAATGCAGTTTCAGCAGATTCCAGGGTATTCACGGGAAAGAATTTCTGCAGATCTATTTGAGATCAAATGAAAACATTATTTAATTCTAATTCACCGTTATTTCGACTATTTTAAAATTGACAAAATGAAGCACCTTTCATCTAAAGCAATCATTGACAAATGTAGAAAATACATCAGTCGACATGGAATTCCAAAGACAATTATTACAGATAATTGAAGGCAGTATTCAAGGGAATGGAAATTAAAGCATGTGACATCATCGCCCTATTATATTCAGGAGAATAGAAAATCGAATCAGCTGTAAAAATGTCAAAAATGATCATTAAGAAATCCGTGCAAGATGATCAAGATATTTGGCTGAGTTTATTAAATTGGAAGAATACGTCAATATTTAACCTGAACGTAAGTCCTGTTCAAAGATTGATATCAAGAAGAACAAAATCTTTACTACTATCTAAAAGTCAACTTCTTAAACTTGGAATACAGAGATCTGTCACCTCTAAGATAGAATTGAGAAGAAGAGAGGCAAAGAAACATTATGATAGAGAGGCCAGGAAGTAACCAGAATTGAACACAGGTCAAGAAATATATGATAGAACACCACCAATCGAATCAAAACACGTGGACAAATGGTCAAAAATATTGATATTAGGTAAGAGAGCTTCAAGGTTCCTAGGAAATGGTTCAAAGAAAAAAAACAGAAATTGGTAGAGAAAACCACATCTATAAATAAGCCCGTCTCGGAACCAAAGATGGATGAAGCTGTAGTTAACCCAACGGAGGCCAAATTCTTAAGAAGTCAGATGTAGGTGCAGCAGCTGATGATGTCCAGAGGAAGGTTCCGAAGAGATATAATAACTGAAGTTTAATAATACTTAGTAGTTGAACTTGAAATCTTTGTGAAGATATCTTTTCTTAATGTAAAAAACGGGTTGTCAGGTAATTATTAAAAAGAATAAAAACAATTTGTGTGGTTATGCTGTTAATTAAGTATGTGTACATAGGCGAGTAGCCATAGGATTGTCAGAAAAAAAAAATAAACAGCCATTTCTCGAATAACTTATGTTTGGTTATTGTTTATAAAATAACAGCAAAGTTTCAAAATATAAAATAATCTATAAAAATCCACCTCCTGTCATCCAAAGTATAGTACTTCCATCGTCGATGAAATTATATATGATATTCTTTCTCTCCAGACAACAAAAAATAGTGTTGTGTGGTGCATTAACGACGTATAAAGGAAAAGACAATGCGTTGACACATATTAACTGCAAAAAAATTTGTCGTATATTTATAACATTAAATTATTTATTATTTTCAATGGTACTTTGGATTATTTAAATTCGCAAGGCGATATTTTTACCACAAAAATATTATTCACAATTATAGGTTGTGGTAAAGAACTTAAAGAAAGTAGAAATAATACATCACGTAGTTTCATTTAATTGTGAATAATTAATTTCTACAAAATTAACGCCAAATATATTCAACAAAAATATTACTAAATATATTTTAATACTAACGTTTGCTCAGGGTACTACCCACGTGGAGTACGGATTTAATCTATTCAGAGTTTCAGATTTTCCTAGAAATCTCAATTGATTTGTGGAAAAAGTTAGGTAAAAAAGAATACATATTCTCAAATTTAGCTTACATATTTATCTAAATCAAAAAATTTGTTTAATTTTTGTACATACAATTTTCTAAGTTTTCATTTTATTAAATATAAATACCTATTTCCAAAATGACTATCTATTGTATTTATTTCATTTATATAAATTAAAATGCAGATATTTACATATTTTAACATTTAGCTGCCCATAACTGAAGAGCTTGTGCTTAAATGTAGACTCATTTGAGAAAAAGCCGTTCCTTGTAATTTATGAATAGTTACAAAACAAAAATGAGAGGAAACCATAAGCTGACTGAAATGGATAAGTTGTAGTTATAATTGATCATCTTGGTGTAAAATGTTTTTCTCCTTTTGCAAATACAATTAGAACAATAGCTTCTATTATATTTTTTGTAATGTAACGGCCTTCAAGTGGATTCCATTACAAAGTTAATCTGGATTTAAATTTCACTGTAAAATAATAGGCATTCTCGTTGTTAAGTGTATTTTATGATTGGGCAGTCCACACGCGGGATTTATAATTCTACCGGAAGGTGTATAACTTCATCTGTACATACTATATCTAATAAAATGTAAATTATTTCCGGAATTTTTTTAAGGATTTTCGTTGATGTTATTTATTCGATCGTCTTTCGGAAATAAAAAAGACCTCTATTACAGCTAGACTTCTTTTACATTAAAGTTTTCTAAATCCGGATACTTTTCAAAGTATATTTATAATTGAATACTCGATATAAAGTAAATATTAAAAGAATTGCCGTACCTTTATTTTGACCTATATTTATTCGCTTATATGTTTCCAATATAATTATTAAGCGTTTTCTGTACGGGCTTCCACATTTACCGACGAATAAAGTTTTTTTTCTCATTTCATTAACATTTCAATAACAGGTAAAATTTGTCCAAAATCTCCTGAAAATAAAATCGTGACGCCACCAAACGATCTACCCATCGTTTATTAAGTCCTGTTATGTTGGATTAACTACTTCTGTAAGGACATTGTATATTCATACCAGAGGTAATCTTGAAAAACTATTACCGCTATTCCATCCGGATTGTCTCAAGGCTCCTCCAGGATCTGTAACATCCCTCCTCATACAAAAAAAGAATACCTTCGAAGGTCTTCTAGTAGTATCCCGTATTTACCATCGAGCACTTCCATCCAATTGTTTTAGAGACTGTTCATTCGCAATGAGCCATTAAGAATCTCCATTTTTTTCAGAACACTCTTTGCGAACGCTTTAAATGACTTAAAGATCGCTCCATTTCCAACCAAGTCACGTTGACTAAAGCTACCACATTCTAAAGCTCCGCATGATTCTAATCTACTATTTAGACCAAGAAAACTCTACGCGCGTCATCGTGCCCACTGAAATAAAATAAAACGGAATTCATGTCCTGCGTTTCGAAACCGCTGGAACATACCGGGCTATCTCTAAGAACAAATCTAAACAAAATGAGATGGGATGCGCCATGTCCCGTCAAAAATTGCGAAGTGGAATCATCGCTAACGAGCCAGTTCTTACTTAACAGCTCGGACACATCGGAAAAAAATAACCTGGTTGTTTCCCCTTGGAGATGGGAGAAGACCATATGGACTGTCAGTAAGCACAAATGATCTCTATAATACGTCTCTTTATATAGATAAGGGATTCCTCTGCCAAAAATTAAAAGTATAACCCAAGGGTGGATACAGAATTTTTTTTGGGGGGGGGGGCATAGCCAAGACTTTGATATTAATTGTAAATAAAAACATATTAGAAATAATATCATTTTTATTATTTATCGTATTATTAATGCAAAAATTACATATGACTAAATGAAAGTTGTCTTTTATGTTTCCTGCTGAATATAATCAATACTTCATCAGCGTTCATCGATGACACAATGTCTTGGTGAATTTGCATTAAAACCAATCCATTCCAACGACCTTCTGTCATCCTGCTATTAAGGTATCTTTTGAGTCGTCGTAAAGTGGAGAACGATCGCTTCTGAATGCTACTTGTTACGGGAAACGTACATAACAATTGACACAGGATTCTTATATTTGGCTGCGCCGTTGCTCTTGTATGGACCTCTGCTGGCGATTATGGCAAATTTTCTCTCATCTCTGTCAAATTATTAGTTCGCCTTTCAAAGGTAAAAACAAAGAAGGCAATCTTTATTTAATTCAACACCTTGTATAATATCCTCTATATATTTGTCACTAAAGTTATGCGATGGTAACTTTTTTAACTGTCCGATTCTTTTCAGCTGAGTTCTGGGAAATCTGGAGGACATTTTGTTCACCAAATAATTCAGAAAAGAAATGAACACCGACAGTCGGTAATACTCTTTAGCAGATTGAGCCTGAAGATTAGGTCTGTTTGATTGACGATTGGATACTCTGCAGATCGTGATTTCTGTTCCAAATTCATTTCATAGGCCTTCAACGTTATCAAAAAGCTTCTAAAACGAATCCGTGTAAGTATCACGTTGCTTTTCGACGCTGACTGTAGTCATGTCGTCAAGCTTCATAGCCGGCTTGTAATGACCGAGATAAAGAGAGAGTGATTCCTAAAATAACAGCGAGGATAACCAAGCTTACAAGCAATTGCCTCGAGATGATAGCTTGCAGCAACAAACACATTGATCCCCTTTATCGGCCGTTTTTTTAAAAATTACAGAAAGACAGGGTAAAACGTATAAAAATGTTCGAACTGCTTCATGTCTTTCTATCGATCTAATCTCACATATTTTCCTTAGTTATTTGGGTTTACTTTGGACAAATTAGCACGCACTTCTTCTTGGACGATATGAATTCGTCCAGCTGACTCACGGAAAAAGGTTGCAACGGTAGAGGTAACCCCCGCAGCGTTTTTTTTATGTTAGTGACGGTTCAGGCTGTACTAATGGCTAAGTTGAGTCGGTGACTTGCAGTGTATATAAAAAGCTAAATGCTGAAAATTGGACACACTGCCTAAACTGATTTTATTTTACCACTCATATTGGCTTCTCCATAGTATGCTTGAACTCGGCATACCGTGATGTCTAAGTTCAAGCTTTCCACCGCCTTCAAAATATGATGGGTAATATTTTTGTCACCGAGGTGCATAACTTCAACGAACTCAAAAGGTCTTCTTGTATTTCGTTCGAATTAACATAAAAAAGCGAATACAAACGGATAGTTGAAACATCACTAATTGAAACATCTGTGCTCACTAATTGAAACATCTGTGGTCTCATATGCTATAATAGAAATATATTTGGCTTTGTTAGTTTTCTTTACCATTATGTTTGTAATTAATTCCTCACAGCGCTCGATCAAATCATTTTGTATCAACTTTTTGATGTAAGAAGTATTTTTAGCACAATTTCTGACGTGATCACGAAGTATCTTATCCCCAACGTCGATTCGAAATTTCAATAGCGCTCGAAAATTACCTACTCTAAGAGAACTTTCCGATTCTAACAACAACACCGTCATTCCTGTGTTCTCTCAATGGTATATTTTACATTTCACATAATATAGCTGTTGTATAATAGTTTAGTTAGTAAAGTTTTTTACGATTCCCTTCAAATGTTTTTCTTTCCTGAGATCTCAATTAAACTACAACATCCATTGACTCTCCCTCCATTATCAAAAAATGTTTTCATGATATAGAAGTTACTATATAACATTTTTTTCTACAATATTTCATCCTTGCTCCCATATAATATCCATTGACTTTCTCTCCATTATCAAAAAATGTTCTCATGCTACTATATAACATTTTTTTCTACTATATTTCATCCTTACTCCCATATAATATCCATTGACTTTCTCTCCATTATCAAAAAGTGTTCTCATGCTACTATATAAGCTACTATATAACATTTTTTTCTGCTATATTTCATCGATGCTGCCATATAACATTTTTCGACCACTGATACTTTTCTTCGTCGATAAGAATACCTTTAACGTCATCGTTGTTAAGTAGTTTACCTGTAAATATAAAATGGAACTAAATCAATTAGTGTTAACATAAATATGTTATAATAAACTTGCGTACATGGAAAGAAAATTGTAATAAAATTTATAGAGGAACCTGATAAAAATTAGCGTGGTTTCTCATAATCTTGGTGCGAAACAGTAGCCAAATTAAAAAAAATGAAAATGTAACATTATAATGAAAAAAATGATAATGTTACCACGACAAAATTCGTTGTACTCTCTAATTATGCAGTTTTTCAAAATTTAATCGAATTATAAAATTTATCTTTCAATTTTTATTAGGCGGTATGAATTTTTTATTATCAGTATTTTTCTAGTCGGCACTACAATAATTAAATTAAGAAGTTGATTAACAAATTGAGTTGACTTTATGTAAATCTTCCTACATTGATAAGGATGGGACAAAACCTTAGAAAAAATTTTCAAATACCAATTTATATTTTCTATATACATCATATAGAGATAAAAGTGACTTATATTAACAGAACATATGGCAATAAGTATTATATAAAATATGAAAAACTTCATTTTACACTATAATAATATTACCTAATCTCATGGTTCTGATGCTCTATCAGTGGCAACAGAAATGGATATTTTTGTTAATTCGTTCATTTAACAGACATTTAAATATGCGTGATTATTGAATAATTCAGCAAAAGTGTAAAAAATTCCATAGAAATACGCAGGAGTTACGATATGAATTAATCCGTGTTGACAAAGTTCAGTAAAAAACGAAGACGTTCGAGATATACATCATTTCATTTTGGCGCATGTGTCGGACTGACATTTGAGCGTGTCGGCGTTAAAGTTTAGGTCTCAACAGTAAAACTTAATGGTTAGTATGATACAATTAATTTGAGAGCTATACAATTATAGTATACAAGCGAGACAAGAGAGTATACAAGAGACAAATACAAGCGAGAGCTGTACAATTCTATACGTTGTAATTATAATGTTTTCTTTAAATACTATGAAAAATTCTTATGCTTGAAAATAAGCTGAATGTTATCATCGTGAAAGCAATAAAATTACATGAAAAACTAAAATTTTTTAATTTTTCATCTAAATATCTTTTTTATGCAGGTTGTTCGCACCACCATAGCAGAAACCAAGATAATTTTTGCTAGATTTTTTTTCCGTGTAGAATAGAATAAAATAAATAAATTGATAAATAGTAATTCAGGAATATGGATATTAAAAGCAAACCCAAATTTGTCTCTGAATGCCTGCCTAAACGTGTAATCAATTCGGAGTTTTGGGTAATCGATCAGCGACACCTACCTATATCATGTTCTTGGAAAAGACTAGTGGAAGCTAATGTAGTTGCCGTCAGTAAACATGGACATGAAGACACATCACCGACATCAGTTGATGGTCCAAGTTGCGCGAGCTGAAGAGTCCCATTCTCTACATCGTCAATTTTCAGTTTTTTTTTGTAGAGAAAAATTCACTTATGTTCTTCTGTCTTTTCTTGTCCTTGTCTTTCATTATAAAATCAGTCACTTAACCACATACGACCAGTGTGATGATACGTAAACCAAAATACAATTTAATTAAATTAATAATTTTAATGCGTGCATTTGCAACGGGGACAACAATTACATAATTATTATTTAGCTAATCCACGGGCCTCTCACCCGCCTGCCCGCGCCCCCATCATGATCAATTGCAGTCAATTGGCGGGAAAAAACTTGTGCCAATCGCGATAGAATTGCTGAGTTTTCAGCATCACGCGAGAGAGCGAAAAGTAGTAGTAGCTATGGGTACTAATACAAATATTATTTATTCTATACTTTCACTCATACAAATGCACTTTTCGTCGTTAAAACTGGGTCTTCTTAAGTCACGTATCCCCGTGCCCACTTTCTGTGATCACGAAGTCAGCAGGCAAAAGACCTGTCAAAACTGGCAACGCATTCGTTGAGCAAGCTCTGTGAGCATTAATCAGAGCTAACAGCGACGCGCTCTGCGACATAAGCACAATCTGCCTAATATGCTGGAACCTGATAAACAAAGTAGCCCAAACCGATGGCACATAATTCAATACACCTATTTTATTGCCGTATACATCAGTTTGAGGGTAGAGTTATTCAGCCAACCGGTACCAGTAACCCTGGCCATGACGTGGAAGGCAATCCGAATCCTCTCACCGATGTATCACGCTTTAGGTAAAAAGCTCCGATGTATATACAATAAAATGATTTTTCGATAAATTAACTATAAATAAACTTTAGAAATAGATCTTCAGTAAAATTTTAGTCCGTTATTTGTTCGTATATCACATGAAAACTATCAAAGGCATTGACAAAAATTTCTGTACTATATATTTAAGGGTTTCCTGAGTAAAATAATTGCCCTATATATCATATGCATATAATGTGTAAGAGCTAAGAAAAATATAAAAAAAGTTTTAATCCGTAGAAAAAATTTTATTATTTCAAATTGCTTGTCATTTTAATATTGGCAGGCAATGTTAAAACAACGATGAAAAATGTTTGATATTCCATTAACATCACTTGCAGCTGACCCCATAGGTGGCTCTAAACGTAAGTCACCTCACGTCGTCGAAATTCGTCTGCGCATGAATAGTCCACGTAAACGAAGTTATGGAACTTTAACAATAATACCGGTGATCTTTTATCATTCATGAGACCATTCATTTCACGAAGGCGACCGTCAACAAGAAATACATGTCAATCACATAAAATTTGACAAACATTGTAAATACGAATGGCAATTACTCGCAATTGTGAAGAATACCACACTTACACATGTACGGCATGCGCAAACATCTATTTGGTTACAGCCTTCATGAAATAAAATATTTGTTGATAGTACATCGTACACCGTACCAGTGAAGACAGCAAAATAAAAAGAGAATGTTAATATTTTTGATTATTTGTTCAAACACTTTATACAATAATTTGATGTCAACTTTGGAATTAGCCCTATTGGCAACGAGTAGATTTCCTTAGCAGCCACTTAGTATCTACTGTTTGACAAAATTGCCAAATTATTGTTAAGAATTTCCAATATTTTAAACAATTAACGTTATAACTTCGCTATTAGACGTCTAGAAAGTAACCAAAAATACTATAAGACGTCTTCATGTGGGATATCAATATTTTAAGTGTTTGAACAAATACTGGTAGGTACAGATGTTTCTGGGCACGCTTAAAACCTTCATTTACATCTGACTGTCGCTCAGGAGTTAGCATTTTGTCATACAGCTTATTTCAGTCAGCTTATTTCTTGGAATCAAATTTTTTTAGGCGTTGTCTCATTTTATCAGTACCTAAAAAAGCAGGTTATGGCTAATAATTACCGTTAAACTGTCCTGTCAATAAATCCAATAACAATAGATTGATGAGAGGAAAATAATCTGATTCACAAAAATATTTTAAGCACACATAATATATACGTCCCAATTTAAAAAAGTTTCTCAACGCTTTCCAAGCTTGTCGTCGAAAGGAATTATATGAAAACACAGACATTTATTTTCATGATTACTGCGCCGAAGAGCATAACAGTAGTGTTCCCGCCTTTTTTCATTTCTATTTGAGTCCATAGTAATACATTTAATTCGAAATTTTCAAAAAAAATCTTATCAAAGACTGCTGTATAACACAAAAGTTTTATAAACATTCAACTTTGTGTCATACGTTAGTTGTGCAACACGCCAACATCTCTTTAAAACGTCAAACAAGAAAGTAATGTAGTTAAGCTTAATATGAATGAGGTAACCGTAGTTCTAAAATCAACTGAATATCCAAATTTTTCTCAAGTTGATATTTTCCATGATCGTTGGTTTTCTAAGTTTAATGTTCCATCTTAATTTAAGTAGTAAAGTAGGTTTGTGACCCATTTACAATGGTTCAACTGTGACAAATAATTAAAAAATATTTGTTTAAAAGTTATAACTTTTTTGTACTTTTTTGAAAAATCAATACTTAGTCTTAAAATCACTTTTTTTCGAAAACTATTCCACTAAATCACATCAAGTTATGGAAATAGAGTAGTCATGGAGCAAGCATGCAATGTGGTTTTCGAGTTTATTCCTAGCTTTTGCTACTGTTTGAAATTTCATGTTGATTTTTTTTTCTCGAAAAAAATAGGTTCAAAAAAATCACTGTCGTAAAATCCATGTCATAACTAGAGATTTGCTTATAATCATAAAAACTTCCTTAGGATATGGTGATATTCTAGATAAAATTGGTAGTGATGTAACTATTGCAACATCTTCAGAAATTATCTAGATATGTGCACCAAGTTATTAAACACAAATGTGAAATTTCTGCCATAATCAAAGCAAAACTAAGTGTCTTCCTTTTAAAAAAACATTAATTCAACTCACATTTACCTAAATGATTCACAAATCAATGTTTATTAGCCTTAATATACGCAAAATATAAAGTTAATTTTGAAAAAATTTCTGATAAATTAATAATTTTGAAAGTTAAAGATTGAAATTGATTCTTGCGGAACAAATTTTTTTTAAATGATTTATCACGATGTTTTCTACCTAAAAAATTTTGAACCACTCTAAATAGACCAACTTGTATATCGTATAACCAGACAAATAAACGTATACACCCGCTTTACCAATAGAATTTGTATTATTGGAGAATCTCAAAAAAGCAAAACAAGGAAGAAAAGTTTATTGTAACAATCAATTGATTTATAGATAATTACAAAGATTTTATGTCGACCATTTAGTTTATTATTCGCACCGACAATATGGAATATATTATCTCGATGAGACTGAGAAGCGAAGCTCCGAAGAAAAGCCCCAACAAACCGCCGATGGAAACTGAAACAAACAGCATAATTTATTCCAACAATTTAAAATGTATAAACATGTTAGCAAACTTATTAAAAACTATGGTATGTAAATATTTGATATGAAAATATATGTTCATGATTCTGTAACATCATTTATGGATATGTAAATTATTTCTAAAAATAACATGTTAACATTTAACGAACAAATCGATTTGGGTAAAGTAACCATTGACAGAGAACTACGTCGCTAACGTATCACTTTTACTGAAGTTTATCAAATAACAAGAGATGGCGCTAATTTCTAATGAATATTTTTTTTCCTTTTTGTGATAGAACTCAATGCAAGCGATATTAGAAGGATGGTTTTAATTACATTTCAGTCAGTTTGTTTTATCTAAAAGAGAACACAACTTTGTAATGATACTGAATACGAAAGGAGAGAACTTATCCAAGGTTCGTCAGCAAAACATGAAGTTGTCATCAATGGCGTGGAAATTGCGCGTAACCTTTCGGTCTACAACGTTCGAATAAACTGAGTGTTATGCCAACACTGTAATAACTTGATATATAATTGAAATGTGAACAAAATAATTGAAACTTGGATATTTCATTAGAAAGAATTTATATCAATTTCGTTATCAATGTTTTATCGCCACCATCAATACTTTAATTTTAATTTCGATTTAAATAATTAAATTGTTCAAAACAAAATGAGAATTTTGGGAAAATTTTCACGCTTTTCTATAATTGTTTCGTGATATTAATCTCATTATAAACCTACAAAAGTGTTTTCAAATTTATTTTATTAACATTTTAGGAAAATAAATAAGGGACTTTTTTCTGGTTCTTTAGTTTTTGTCAAAAGATTATATTTGTTTTTACTTTTTTCACGTATAAATTAATTCTACCCCACATCAGTTACACGACTGAACTAACAATTTTTTGTGACATAATTATAACCTGAAATACCTACTCCATTTACTTTTACAACATCCATCTATTTAGCACCTTTAAGCATAAACTATTTCAATTTCTTTCCCGGAAATGGTTTTAGGTTACAAAATTCTATAATTTTGCCATAAATAGTTTTCTACGTTACGCGATTTAGATTTTAGAAGATCGTAACAGACACCCATTTGGGAGTTTTACCTATATTAGAAATACAACAAGTATTCCATTCTTATCTTCAGTACGAAATACTGATAATATTGTAAATTAATTGTGTACAACAAAAATGCAGAATATTTATAACAGAAGCTCTACTCTCATTTGACAGATTTTTACGAAACCCTAACTGTTTGTGTCGATTTAATTTTCTAATTAACCAATTCATCACTCACTCATGCTAATTTAATTTAAATATAGAAACCGAACTCTCTTAAATAAGACCTAAATCTTAAATAATTCGACTCTAACCGAAGTCTTTAATAATTTGACTTACCGACTATGTTGAACTTATCTCTTAGAAGGTCTCTCGTGTAACGAAACGTCGGTACGGCTGCCACACGCACATCCACTCTCGAAGGAGGATTGTCCATTGCGCGGTTATCGCTATTACCGAAAAAATAAGTTATTATTATATATAAAATTACATAATCGCTTTCGTTCATACAGCCATATGCATTACATTGTATATCAAATTATGTTAAATAATATTTTTACTCCACTATTCCAGAAATTAAAAAGAATTCATTCTTGGTCTGAATTAAATAAGCATTAACGATCATAGACAGAGTTAATCAATTTTTAGTTTTATTCTCCAAAAAAAAATTTATGAAAAGTTTTTGAAAATGAAAATTTACTGAAATGTTCTCAAATTTTTTTACATTTTTTATGTTCGAGAATCCTACAGACTCTGTTGCGCTTCAAAAAGATAATTATACCTGTATAATATATCCTATTGAACTGTTATATATAGGTTATCGGGATATAGTTATATCTTAGAAAGAAGCAATAAAAATTACCGAAAAAGCCAGCAGAAACCATTTCGATGTTTTATTAGAATTTCCAAATTTAATAATACATAAGCAAAGTGACTAGCCACCTCTGTTCCTATATTTTCAGCAGCTTCTATATTTCATAAAAGGGTAAAATGAAAATTAACAGAAACATCAAACGATCGCCACCTATTGTAAAATACTGTCGTTAGTTCGTATTCTGTACACGACGGCAGGCATTCCTTGCAGTATCCGTCATCGTCCATTTCAGTTTTTGCTTTCAGAGATTCTGAAATAATAAAGCCACATAAAGTATTAAAATACTTATAATAACAATTTTGGAAGTCGCTACAACAAAGCAATTTTCCGTTTCGTTATCATTGACGTCATAAATCGTAGTACACTACGTTATGCTTGTTAGTTAGTGTAAAAAAAAATATCTAAAAGTAGATAAACGAAATTGAATACACAATTTCTATTTCGCTCTCTCCTTTATAGAAAAAATCTCTAAATTGAATATGACAGCTTTAAATAATATTTAAAACTCACGACCATATACAAAGATACAAGGTCTAAATGTTGTCCCCATTTTTGCATTCCCATCATAATATTATGTAAACATCGTAAAACAATGTTATCATGTGTAATTTACCCATCTATATTAGAAATACGAAAAGAGGAAATATATATATTTTTTCGCGAAAAAGAAACGAAACTGCTTCTCTACGAAATAGAGATGTCTAATTCATGAGTGAGAGATACTCGTATAAAAGATATAGCTCATATGTCACGACCATATCTATCACTCGCTCACATGAAATCAAAATGTATCAGTATGTCACTAGCTCGGGAGTGATCGGCGTCTTTTTCGCTTCACCAAATCAATCATTTCACTCACTCGTCGCGTCGTGAATATAGATATAAAAGTATATGTTTTGACGTTACAGGAAAGAGAAATAAAACGATCAAACTGTTTAGTCAAATATGCAACCGGGTCTACGAGTATGTAGACGACGTAGCTACTCGCGATCGAATGTGAACACTGTGATAAAGTATATTTTAGTTCGTTAGAGATAAAGTATACTTTAGTTCGCTCAAAATATTTGCGTAAATAAACACTTTTTGAATTCGTTTACAATCAATCTATTCATTTAATTATCAGTAAAGTTATTTTATTTATAATTTGAATTTAGGTTGACAGTCCTAAATCCTAAACCTGCAAAATATTAAGCAAAATCAAGTGGATACTCTTGTAGAATTTATTTTTATTTTCAAACAATAGTGCATAATGTTCAGTCATTACTTTTTATCACCACGTTGTATGACCATTGTTCAACGTAGGCCTAATAAATAATTTCGTTAATAATTCGGAGCTCTGAGCTACTGAGCAAGTGGATGATGTACATCTTTCCAATCAAATTATATATATCACTCTTTTCTTTTCACTAATACATTCTGCAAACCTGTATTTAGAACGTCTCTGTTCTTCAAAACATAAGTAGTTTCCATTGTTTTATCTTAAATATATATTTTAAGTAACGAAACAAAATGAAGTAGTACTCATTGAGACATTAGGTATGTACAATTTTATTTCCAGGTAAGAAGCCTAACTGTCATGTAACCCTCGAATATCAATTAAAAGTTCATTTCATCTTTCATATCAGGCAATTAAATATTTTTTTGATTCTTTAGAAATAAAACAAGTTTGAAAGATTGAGGTAATAATTTTAAACTATTACCGGTGAAATTTTGGTTTGCATTTCCTACATCAATACATCATCAGTAATATTTTAGGGGTTACATAAGAAATGTATTTAGTATACATTTATTATAATAAAGCTTACTTAATTAGAAGAAAAATGATTTGAAATTAAAAATCTGCTTGGCACATAAAAATGGGTATCGATTTTTCAGTTGGTAGCAAACGTGTTAAAAGAGATTTTGTTTTTCAGAAATATATTTTATGAATACTTTATTTTTATTAACTAAAAATTGTTTTTTTTAATAAATGACGGAATATCATAAATCAATGATTAAATTAACAATAGGGTGCTACCTTGCTGTTTCGGAAACTTACCGATATAATCCGCTATGCACTTCAGCCCCGTATAATTGCAGTATTTGTTGCGATCTGAGAAGGAAAAAAATATTTAATTCATCGAGCGAAAATTTATGTCCGCGGTTCTTCATTATTTTGAGAAATTACTTCTTGAAATGTGGCCACATTTCCTTACAATAGTCAGAAATTTTATTGGAAGCAAATTTATCAATATTTCATTAAATGTTTTAACAATCATAGTTGTCGCTTCGAAGCTGCATCGACTGTTGGTATAAAGTCTGCAATATAATGGCCAACGACCGATTTGTACATGCAGTATCGTAACTTACATTAGATAGCCTTTAAGAGTCGTGTACCTAAAGGTCCATACGATACACTATAATTATGAATCTGTGATTACAGACTTCAAATTTCATATAATATAAAGTGCTATGATCCAAAACTGAATAACCTATTTAAAATTAAATATAATTAAATTTTAAGGAGGGGTGATCCCTTACCTTCCACAAGTGAGAAGTATAAGTTATCATTGAAAAGAGCTCTTTAAGTAGATTACCAAGCGTTTTTAGATTTTATTTAAATTAAAAGTTAAAGAAATTTTGCAAGCTTAAATTTAACTTGAAACTATATCGCAAAAATAGCAATTCCTACGAACTTGTAGCTCGTTTTCAATATTACACATATCTTATATTTGAACAACAAGTACTAACAATTATAAATAAAATAGTTCATAAGTAATGTACAGTGCACGCAAAACATCATTTTTCTTACGCATGAGAAGATATACTAGACAACATATTAGGTTGACAGCTATTAAACTTTGTGGGGTATAAAAGAGTGCGGCATTCAATTTTCTGTTTACTTAGCAACAGACTTGTGATGAGTAAAGAATAAACAAAATAGGATAATTTCACGAATGGAACTTAGAATGCTCTTGCTTTCGTTTACTTGAATCGAATGCTATGAATTTCGTTTAGGGCGAAATGCGAGCGAAGCAACAAGAAATATACACTAAGAGGGATCAAGGTGTATTGTTTTATGATACATCCAGGCATTGGCCGTAAAGATTCAAAAAAGGAACATTTTAACTCTCCAATAGACCTCATCCAGGTCGACCTTTTAGAATTATTAAAAAGCCTTATTGAAGCGGTCATACGTTAAGCTAGCGTTCTCTGGCAAAGCTACTGGCATGTTACTGTATAATAACAATAGGAAAACAACTTCATGACGTGGGGCAGAAGAAAAAAAATATTCTGTTTGGCTAACATATGAGCATACATTGATGATCTCGGACCGTGGGTTAATTAGTTGAAAACCTAATAATCATATAGCGAAAAATTATATTAAAACTTATAAATATTTTAATAAAACTGCTATGTACTCTTAGATACGTGGAACTTTCGTAGCGTGTATGTGATAAAACTTGTATTTAACAGGGTTTTTTTTCTGCTCGATTGAGACAGAAATATAGGTAATTTTAATCACCTATTGCTGAAGTTGCAACACATCCAACGTTTTGGATAACAGTTTAATTTGATGCAATATTTGAAGTAAATCAAAAGCATAGAGATCGTCGTCGCCGTGGTGTGTTGGGTTGATCACAAGGCATACGGCCTTTGACGATGCGACGCACCGCGGCGACCCGGGTTCGATTCCCCGCCGTTCGTCGATCGAGGCTGTGGACTAGTGTTGTGGTTGGCTGTAAGAGATTGCTCTTGTAGCAATAAGTCCGCCATATGTATCAATTAGATACATTAAAGTAGATAAATAAATAAATAGAGATTCAAAATGTTTTTGAAACAAACACTAACATATTCTATCCCTCAGGAAGTGGATGCATCCACATTTATCCAAAAATCGTCGTGTCTCGCAAGCAGTCATGCAGGCAGAATAACTGTACACCTGAAATTAGGAAACGATTTGAAAACAATCTTATACAAACTATGTATGGGTATTATTAACGTTCCTAATAAATAAAAAACAATAAAGACGATATGTCGTTATTAGGAACGGTTTCTTTAAATGCAAGTTGTGCCATTACTGCGTTGCGAATTGAAACTGTAATGTGGCCCTTTATTGTCATTGCATATTGAAACTGTAATGTGGCCCTTTATTATCATTGCATATTGAAACTGTAATGTGGCCCTTTATTATCATTGCATATTGAAACTGTAATGTGGCCCTTTATTATCATTGCATATTTCACACAGAAGACGAAGGTAATTAAGTGAACGAATTTGTAAATTTAAGGTGAAATAGAAAAATCAAACAAAAGCAAAGGTGTGTGCATACCAAACTATTGTGATTTTTGTCCAAAGTCAAATTAGTTGGTACATAAAGAGCTACTGATACAAGAGGAAAAACTAAAGCCCAACTACGAAAAAAATAAATGAAAAACACAAAATACGTAGATATATAACCTGTAAAATTCAAATATCATATACCATCTGAAACTCTCTGGATCGTACCGAAGCTAAAGACACCTTATTTGTTGCAATCACTTTAACAGTTTAGTCTGTACGAGGGAACAAACTGCAAATACTGCAAATATAGTGATTGTTATCGAGAGTACATTTATAAATAAATGGTACAGTCACGCTGCATGTACTTTATTGTAAAATGCTAGACTGTACATGATATTTTTGTAAAGTCACAATAAAATTGTACAGTTACATTTTATTATTAGGCTTATAAAGCTTAAATATAATATATATTGCAGCGCCGCTCATTTCACTCCAGGTCTCAACTTTGTGGTGTAAATGCCGGCAATTTTCTTAAGTTTTTTTATGATAAGTACTTTAATTGGGTTTTTTCCTTGAAGAACAAGTTATGGCATATTATTTGACTTATAAAGCACTTACAAAATTCAAAGTAAAAAAATCAATAAATCCCTTTTTGAAAGAAACAAATTTTTTTAAATTTTAATCTAAAATATAAAAAGAGAACATCGAAAGGTGTTTATAAAAATTCCAAAAACTATATTTTAGGCATATGAACATACATTTTTTTAATTTCGTGTTTTTATGCTCACTTAGTCTTTTAGAATTTATTCTGGACAAAATCTGGGCGGATATAATATTTTCTTCTCTCCATATCCCTCGATAGTGAAAAGTAACTATGATCTTCTGCGATATTTTGGACGCACTGGACGAAAGTATATTAAGCAAACTTAAAATCCATATCCGCTGCCTGTCTCCTAGATGCGACATGCCGTGACGTTGATCGCAAACAGTGGATGCGGAACAGGCAAAAACACGACAGACGCGTCAGAACAAAAGGTGTATTGACCGGCTTGTTTACCATCAATAAACATATCAGACAAGGTTGCGTCACGCCGCCGTCCCTGTTAAATTTTTACAATCGACAGTTGCATGAATAAAATCGCGATTGAGGATGTGGTGTAACAATAGCATGTATGCAATTTCGCATTTGATGCATGCAGTTGGTTGGCTGTGCTAGAAGCGCGGTCAGGATCCGGTTGCGATGAAACGTATGAAAACATATATAGCGGCAGATGATTGGTTGTGGTTTTCATAAAATTACATTATGATAATGAACAAATTGGAGCATCTTCGATATATTCCGCTTCACAAAATACGATCATATTTGTGAGTTTAGATCGCGATTAGTGTCATGTTTTCGCTACTTTTTAACGTAATAAATAATTCACATAATAACCTCTTACCTTATTGCGAGATTCACACCCTTGACATTTCACGGTCTGGGTATACGCTTCGAGAAACTACACATGCAAATGGTCATTTACTCTCTTCGCCACTAAATTGTGGAAATGTATAAGTCCCGATGTTAGGAGTTAATTGTCAATATTATGGTCTTTATAAGCTATCTCCTGACGACTATACATGGAAGTTGTACATTTGCTGTGAGGAAGAATTTCTTCAAATTTTTTGAACAAATTCTTCCTCACAGCAAATCTTCCTCAAAAAAGAATTCTTCCTCACAGCACTATCGATAAATGTATATGATATAAATCGCTCAAAAATGTGATTGGTTTTTCATTAATTTTGTAGCTAAAATGTTTTCTATTTAATAAGTTATTCAAAATTTATACTTTTTCCACGTCAGTAGCTGAACACAATTACGTAAGACTAAACAGTATTTTTAATTTTTTGTGTTTCATCAAAATTTTGCAGAAAAATGCACCAAAATTCATCTTTTCTTAAATTTTCACATTATTCTAGATAAAAAAACTAATTTTATGTCTATTTATTAAATGATAGTTAAACATTTTCTTTCAGTCAAGACGTTAATTAGTATAAATAAAATAAGTTTTAAAAGTATACGTATATATTTAATATATTTGGCGTTAATTTTATACAAATTCATTTTTCATAATTAAATGAAACTACGTGTTGTAGTATTATTTCTACTTTCTTTAAGTTCTTTACCACGATCTAGGTTTCGTTGTATTACAACATCTTCAGGTGGGCTATTAGCAAAGATTCAATCTTATTATAGATTTATCTCTATCTAGGTCGAGGTAAAAAACTTAAACAAAGTAGAAATAATACTACATCACGTAGTTTCATTTAATTGTGTATACGTATATAGTTAGAAAGTACAACGTGATAATACAAGTGCGAAAGAATGCGTAAAGCACTGAATTTGATAATTTCAATGAGCAAATGGTGTGTGCGAGTTACGTATATCGTCGCCGGATCTCAGTTAAAAAAGCTCAAGAAATGCATTTAATTCAGAAAATAACACCATAAAATAATTGCCATAAACGATTCCACGGTCGACAGCTTTTCATGGGAATATTTGCATTGGCGAACCTCGATGTCGGTTGTCAACAATTGGAAACTCGTTTCTGTCTGGACCATCTGAACATAAATGAAGAGGAATTAGTTATTACAATGAACGGACACTTTATATTTTGTTATCGGTTCAATTCTGCGTTAAAATATTCAATATTTATCGTACTGACCGATTAGTTCAAATTTATTTTAATGATTTTTTGTCGTTACACTTTATTTCCGTCTTCTTTATGTAACATCTACGACTCTCTATGAGTCATAAATTCTATAATCTATAGTCTTAGATGTATATTATCCTCCGTACAAACATTTAAATATACACTGCCGAACGTTTGTCTTTCTAAGCGTTATTCACTTATTCTTTCTTTAGAAAATAAAATCCTTACTCTCGTAAATAAAATCCCTCTCACTTTAACGTTCTTAATAACAATGAACATTAATTATGTTGGCACAAATAAACGATCAACGTGATAATTTTGTTGTCTTGTAGATTTAAGAATAATCGGAATTAAAACGATAGCACTTTTTCAAATTCAGAAGCTCAACTACGCTGTATTACTACACGTACAACTCGATGAATAGTTGAGTGACATACATTACTTTGCATAATCTATGTAAGTCGAACAACGCATCACAAAATAAATTTAAAGATATGTTATGAAAATCGACACGATTTTAATTAAGTTTTTCGAAATAATAGAAGGAACAAGCTTACTTGTAAAATATATTCGGTCCACTGAAAAGGCACAAATGGTGTATCGGACGCAACTGGAATTTCATTCAATCCATGCACGTATACCTGGAAGCACAGTAAATTGACTGGTCACTCCTGTAGTAAGAGTATATTTATTATACGAATATATTTTAAAGCCCTTCTTTCTTTGGGACTACGTTAAAGTTGGAGTATTTTAAGCCGTCATTACGCGAAAAATGTATTTATAGAATCTAATAGATAAGAGACTGTTCTGAAAAAGTTTTTCCTTTTCTAATGCATTTACTTGTTTTCCTTTTAAATCTGTTTTCTTTGTGCTAATATATAACTTCTGTTATTAGCTAATTCAACACATACTTGTTTTCCTTTTTTTCTTTACTTCTGCATTAGACATCAATATTAGTCTTTCACAAGATGCAATGTATTTGAAGTCATAAAGATGCAGTGTACTTGATTGGCTGTAAGATATTTCACGTATGGTAAAAAATTCTTTAAATATATTTGTATATTAAGGATGCCAAATAAATCTGTACATTAGACTTTTCCTTATAAAACAAAATGGATAATAATTTCGATATTATCCGCGTAACATGAAATAAGAAACTTCTGTACTTACATCTAACTTAACGTGATAATGGAAAGACAAGTGACCCGGTCCAACAGTGATGTTACTCGTTTTCATATCAACTGATCCGGAACTCCTGTGAATTTGATTTAAATTTTTTTAAAGACGTTCATCATTAAAACAACTTTAGTGTAAATCAGTAAGTTGGCTTTAATTGTTAACTAAAAAGCTGCAAATATTTCTAGATAAACACATTGGAAACCACTTTTATTTGCGAGAATTAGGTAATCGGATAAAGAGAGATTTTTGTGAATATTCTAGACTTTATCATCATAAAACTATAAACAATAAGAAGTTTGCTCACGCCTATAACATATTTTGAGTTCAGATTTTCCGCTTGTGTGCTTTCGAATGTAAAAGAGGATCATACTTTTGGACATTGTTTCTAAATTCTTCTTTTAAATTTTTTATATTTGTACAATATATTATTTTTGAATTTCACTTTGAATCCGGAAACACTTTTTAAATTTATGTTGGTTTTTCTTTTGTAGCTATTTTTGTTTCTGTAGATTCAAATAAAAAGAGGTAAAAGGACAAAATATTATTAAGACACGCACTTAGTTATCTAATAGTTATTCTGCCAACATTGATCCTACATAAGTTAGCATACTTAAAAAGTATTTACCTCCTGTTAAAAAGCCTACCGTTCTGTATTTTAAATGAATGCGGTGCATTTCTAAATGAAGTCGCTTATACCTGCTCTGAAGGGTGTTAAAACTGTAGCAAGGTCCCAGCGCTGTGTCGATATTCAGGAAATATTTACAGCAATTGATAGGTTCCTCGTTCCATGAGCAGTTGTATATTAAATTCCGACATGGACGATGTACCTGTGACAAGATAAAATAAAGAATGAGTATGCTGCAATGACGATAGGCACAGGTTGTCGCGTTCCTCCAACACTGCCAATAAAATATCTGCCAACGCGTATCTTTCGAACATTCTTGAAGTGGATTCTTACAATTTTCCATCAAATAAAAAAAAATTAAGGTAGTATGGCGGTTCTTAATGAGTTGAAATTTTTAGTAGATATCAATCGATGGTGACTGAAAACTGATCGAAATCGATCGATAATTATGTCGAATAAAAATTATTACACCAAAAATATTAACAAAAAGGAATTCAAATTCCGTGTTAGTTTGCTTTGTTTTTAAAAAAATGAGATAGAAAAGTTTACTAAGTTCTAATTTCATCAGGTAATTAGTTAATTATTTTATTACCTCAATTACCAAATATACTTCTAAATCTAATTAATAATAATTTTAATTCTAAATTTGTATTTCCCAACAGTATTTACATTTTTTTAACTTTTTTCATTTGAAACTTTTTTAAGGAAATTAAAAACTTCTATAAGAAAATAATATTTAATTAATAGTCCAAAACAATATTTAATTAGTAGACAAAACAATATTTGATATGCGTATTCATCAAATGTCGTTCGTTTACAAAAATTATATTCGTTTACTGTATTGGTTATTTAATCGTAACTTACAACTTGAAGTAGAACATATAAATAATCGTGAAATAACGTTTAAATTGTTGACATATTGGAGTAATTATGTAAACTAAATGTAACATACTGAATCGGCTAAAGAGCGCCAGTCAACGCTGCAATTTAGGTCAGCGGTACAGTCCTTGGAGCAGAGGCTGCAGCTGCCCGACGTGAACATCATATCAGCGAAGAACTTCCTCCGGTAGAACGCTTCTCCTTGGAAGAACGATGCTGTATATACGAGACAACATTATCGCATATAAGAATAAGAGATACTATACTCGATTCTATAGTCGATCGCTTATCGAATATGTGTGGAAAATGGGAGAAGGAGAGAGATCGGTGAAAACTTAGTGAATGATCAGGGTAGAGTCAATACCGTAATTTTCTGACAAAATATCACTATAAATATACTCGAGATTTTTTTCGACCTTTGAAATCTTTTTTCACATACCACTGGAAATATTTAATACATTAAAGTAAATTTAGAAAAATGTTTTTGTCTTTAATACTATGACGAGAAAAAGCCTGGTGTTAGTACTAAGTGGAAAAACGTCTTTTACAAAAAAACTTGATATATATATATATATATATATATATATATATATATATATATATATATATATATATATATATATGCTAGCTTCCCCACGTTATTGCAAGTGTAACAAATTTTCATGAAACCTCTACATGGAGTCGATTAAGAGGATTGTGTAATCAATAGTGCAAACTCGATACCTCTCTCATTTTTATGTTTCACATACATCGTACTACAGCTATAACAAGGCCAGCATTAGTATTTCACAAAGAAAAAAAATTATTTGCAATTGTGACACATTTTGTATTTAGTAATTGAGTATTTTTATATCTATTCCTTTAAGATAATGTAAATGTCTCGCACAATTTAGCCACACGAAACTAAAAACGTTGTTATTTTCTTGCTTTTCAATATATTACGTTTATGGACCGCATTCTCAATTTTTATTAATCAATATTCGTGAAAACTACTGTAAAGTTTGCTGCAAGATTTAAACAAAACGGTCGAGCATAGTTTGGTGGGACCGTCGATAATAATTTCCTTTTGCATGGCTTTTATAACAATTGTCTTGATAAATATTAACTTGACCCGTAACATGCGGAACCTGACCCTTAACGTTAGCTACTTCCAAAAATATCCTTATAAAAAAGTTCTGTTCCGGAATAGAGTAGTTGATTACTCCTAAATTTTCTGTGTTTCATAAAATACCATGAAAAAATGTAAACACACCCATAGTGAAAAAAATTGTACATGTCAGTTCCGACGCGCGACTGGAGTTTACTCCTTAAGTATGATTGTCTTTGAATGTATAAAATAGGTAAAGTAAATAGGTGGTAAATAAACGCATCTCTTATGGTAATGAAAGCACACACACACATATATACATATATATATATATATATATATATATATTTGATTTTATTTTTTTATTGTTAATTACGAGTAGCACTCGTGTTATGAGGGTTCAGTACGCATTTAAGTATTTACAAATATTTAAGGGTGTGTTGTATTTTTATTAAATTACAAATATTAATATTATTTTTCATCATTTAACCGTATTATTTGGTATATCTTAATAAGAGTAAAAATATCGTGGCGATCGCCAAAACGATGAAATTTAAAACAATCGCTATAATTTTCTGCCAAATTTTAGGTAAACTTTTAGTGACGTTTTTTTATCATTTCGACTTTATCAGTTTTGGAGATAAAGGTTTGACATATTTTTGGTTGACATTTTCTACAATATCTATAGAATGGTTTTGCACGAAATTCTAAAAAAATGAATTGTATGTTTGTTAATGTTAGAGGGATGACATTATTACAAAGGAAAACATATAATACAGGTACCATGTCACAAATAATACAGTTTACCAACCGTTTCAATACAAATAAATATCAGTTATGGGTGATGTCATTCCAGTTGATAAAGAATTAATACAAATATGAATAAAATTATATATATATATATATATATATATATATATATATAATATATATATATATATATATATATATATATATATATATATAATATTTTAATGAGATCCACAAAGATGGATGTTAGAATTATTAATATAAATATGAATTTTGGTATTTTTTAAATTTCTTGATAGAATAATTTCATTATAATATGTATTATAAATATTTGACTTTGAACTTGAGTACGTCTTATTTATCTCAGATATTTTATTATCTTTCTTTATTGTCACGGTCTATGAATTAGCAAAATCTTTCCACATATCCAATTTCGATTAACTCTGAACGGGTAAACTACCCATTAAATAATGTTTAGATTTTGTGCTTTTTGGAATAAGCAACTTTTAAAAAGTAGTAAACATGATCTAATCAAATATTTCTATATTTTGAATAAAATCTGAATCAAGTTTTACATAATTTCAAATTTGGAATTTATCAAATACTAACGTCGACACTATAACTTAATAACATAAATCTTTAGAAAGTCGCTTACAGAACTTGAAAATTCTTACACTTACGATAATGTTGAACGAGAGATCCCATTACGTGAACTCTGTCATATTTCTCACACACCGTAACCGCTGGAAAACTGGTATCCCAGTTCAAGTACAACGTGTTGGGAGTGAAAACCACCGTTGACTTGCTAAACATCCTAAGCGTTGTGAGCACTGACGAATATAGGCCATATCCAGATATTGCTATGACTATAAGCCAGAAGACTCTGCAAGTATAATAGAAAAAATATTCCCATAATTAACTTTTTGGGACGTAATGTTTCGTGTCTCTGAAAGGAGTGGTCTTTCTCAAGGAATCGTTTATTTACTGTCTTTCCCCACCCAGACGGTAAACGTTGGGAAAGTCGTTCTTCAACTTCAACTTGTACTTAAACATGTTATTTTTACTGGCTGCACGCAATAAAGAGCTGTTATGCTTAGCAGCTACATTTGTAGGTCGCTATGTATTAATATTTCCAGAGTATATTAAGACAAATGACACAGCTGTGAAATGGAAAATTGTAACTGAACAATAACGAGTTAAATATAATAACGGGTATAGTGTCAATAATTAAAAAAAACATTTTTAGTTACTTTTTATACATTTACATTATTACGTATGAATCTAGAGGAAACATTTATTTGTGTGTTTCTCGGTATAAGGGCGCTAATCTGCAGAAGTACTGGATCCATATTTGGTAAATTTTCACTAACGCGTACCTTAGTCCTTCAAAAAGATAAGTTACGAATCACCAATAGTATCTAATCGGAAATAAGTTTTTGGTCGAAGCCGAAGCTGAAGCTTTAAGTAAAAATACTCATTATGGAATTTACTAGCATTTTACTGATAAAAAATACGCTTTCCTTTTTTAAACTTACGTAACTAATTCAATCAAGAAAGTAAGCGAATTAGTTTTTATCTACATTCTAGGGTTTCTTAACTGTTTTTTTTAATTATGCTTATTTTATGAAAAGATAGACAAAATTAAGTTGGTCATGATGCCAAAAAAAATTTTGCTTATACTTATGTACGCACGTTATAAGTTATACTTTTTTAGCATAATATGAGAAAAACTTTATTTAGCACGCAAATAATTAATTGAAATAATAAAAGAACTGGAGAAGAACTAGAAAAATTATAAAAGGACTGGAGCGTGTTTATAGATCCGGCCCGTAAAATTTAAATTCAATCAAATAATTACATTTCTCATGAAAAACATTATTTATCATTTGGTTTAAAATAATTGAAACTAATTCTTTTTAAAATAATATTTATTAAAAATATTTTCCAAAAATTCATCAAAAACACCTTATAATGGAGTATACATTCATTTCTTAAACAAGTATATAAAAGAGAGTTTCATATAAATTAGTCGACAGTCTTTAATAACTAATAGTGTTTAACAACGATCTAAACAACAAACTATAAACAACTTAATTATTTATTTGATATCAAATACAAACGGTTAGACACACGAGTTTATCAACATTTTTACGCGCAAATTAGCTGTTCCATCAATTTAGATTTTTCCGCAAACAGAGTGATAATTGTTTAGAGCACATGAAGTTTAAGATCAAAAAATAACAGCGTTCTGTGGTATGAAACTTCTTTAAAATAAGAAGTTAAATATTTTTCGAAGGGGTAATCCTCTGAGTTACCGAAGTTATATTAAAATGGTTACCTTAAAGATTATCCTTTGGTAATCCATCTCGAAAAACAGAACTTGATAAAATAAAGGGAAAAGGTTTCCCTGCATAAGATGTTCTTGAAAAGTTTAGTGTTAGGTGTTAGGGGGAAACCCCAAAAAGCTTTTTGGTCTTCGATTATATACTTGATTAAGATCGAAAACTGTTGCAACAAACCTTTTATCGGGAAATTCACACAAATAGTCCTTAAAAGGATTTTTAACTTACACTATAAATTTTGTATTTAACGTAGCAATTGATGGTAAAACAAGAAATATGACTGAAAAATGTGCAAAAACGGCTGATAAAAATTAATACATTTACAAAATTATTCACCAGATTCCATTCTTTCATAGTCTTGGGACTTCAAATTTACCGCTAGAGTCTTGGATAAATACACGGCATTTTTTTGCATAACCATCTGTCCAAAATAGGTAGTCTACCTGGTTTCAATTTATCATATTTTACTGAGCCATCTTCATAGCAATAGTTACGAGATTGCAGCAATGTAAAGCCTTGCTCATGCTAGGAACATAGTCCCAAATCTGGCGATATTTTATCCGATGTGAAATTCTTCCAAACGCCAATTCCTTATAGTTTCATATATTCTTCCAAATGTAGAATAACTTGTCTTCTCTTATTTAAAATGATTTTGAAATATCACCTGTTGAATTTTTAGATTCGAGCGCACTTAAAAACATAATAGATATAATTCGGCGTTAGTCTAGTGACCTTTCAAACGTGCAATTTTATTGTAATGCACTCGTATTCCACTCTATACACATAATTTTAGGTGCATATTTAATTTTAGTACATTTTTGTGGGTTGCTACCCTGATATGACAGTAGTATATTTTTTCTTGTTACATTCATCAAATTCATGGAAAATTCGTTTATTATCAACTAAAAGCATCTATAGCATTCTCTCTTTGTCTCTCTAAGAATATTTATAAATGACTGCGTTGATTGACTCGTGCGGTTTAAGTTTTCCTTTCATAACATCAACTATCGGACCAGCAACATGAAGCCGGCCGTGACGAGGAAATATGCGAAATTTAATATCTTATTGATACATTTGTTCTGCCATTTTAATTACAAGCTATTATTTACCTTTAGCATGTTTGGATCAAATTTTACTACAGAATTTTAAACCAGTTCTCCTCAACCGATTGAGCTAAAATGTTGCACACACTTTTGGTTTGGGTTATAATGTACGGTTATCAAAGAGATGTCAGTCTTAATTCAATATGGTGGACGCGACAATATGGTGATTTATTATTTCTACAACCACTCCCTTGACATTTATGTCAAAAGAAAATGTTTGACAAATTATAAGCTAAATGACACCAGTTTTTATTCAATATGGCGGATCGTGATTTATGTTTTCTATAACCATCCCCTTGACACGGGTATCAAATGAAAATGTTGGACGAACAGATTATGACAAGCTAACTGACATCAGTCTTAATTGAATATGGTGGACGCCTCAAGGCGACATACTTTTATTATTTATAGCACGAAACAATTGAACGGAAGTTATGAACGTCTAAGACTTTTCATAATGGCAAAGCAGATACCGGAAAACAATTTGTTTAATTTATTGAAAAATCCCGTAGATCACTTGTGTCTTTGGGGAGTTGCTATAATTGCCCCCGGTGCAGGGAAATCAGGTCTTTGATCGGCCAGAAAAACCAGTACCACCGACGCATTTATGGTGTTTTTTTCTCTTTAATTTAGTTAACTCTGAATATGAGACAACAAGAAAACGAGGGAATATGAGACAACGAGGTAAAAAGTTTATAGACGTCTTAAATGCTTGAGCATTGGGGAGCTTCGTTCTGAGCGCTTTTCTATTCTTGCGAGAAAAGTGAGTAAAAACATGATGAGTGACTGCGGTTAAGAAGGCTTTGCAAATTAATTCCACCAACAAACGAGTACAAGACAATAATTTCGAGCCCGTGGGAAAATGTTGGCTTATATAAGCCAAATATTGGTTTAAGACATTTTGATACCATTTTGGTTACACTACCAAATAATCTGGCCTTGCTTTCGGCAATCACAGTATTAATATACTATCACTCACTATGGATTTCAGTAACAACGAAATTCATAATATTAAACATAAAGCCATAAAATTTGCAGCTAAATACAGCTCCGACATTCATTATTCATTATTCACAATTAAATGAAACTACGTGATGTAGTATTATTTCTACTTTCTTTAAGTTCTTTACCACGACCTAGGTTTTGTTGTATTGCAACATCGTATCTTTGCTAATAGCCCACCTGACGAGTTTTAGTAGCAGTAGTTAGAAGTAGTTTCATTTAATTGTACATATTTCGTATTAGTAGATCTAATAAAAATAAGCGTACTTACTATCTTTATCACTGAAACTGTTTTAATGTTTGTTTTCAAAAAGCTTGTCATATAAGATCTAACTAATAAGACCTATATTTACAATTTGCGCTTCAAGGTTGACACCTTGTCAATGTCGATCCTTTGAGGAAACAACAATATTCCTCTAAAAGTTAATATCTAATTTGATAAGAGCAGCGACATTGAATTAAAAGTTAATAAGATGAAGCATAACAGAAAGTTATGTTATTTATCTTAACAGTCTATTAAAGGCAATTACCAACATGAGAAAATAACAAAATAATGAATGGTGAGAAATAGTATTGGGGCATAACCCTGACTTCTGCCACAATGGGCGAGGTGGCTGCCGTTAAGGTCTGTCAATTAGCACCTGCACATTTTGGTTTCGTTGTGCATTTAATTGTTTTAATTAAATTAATTCTCGAAGGTCTTTATTCAATAGCGATTGCTGAGAAACACACTCACACGAAACAAACACAAACAAAATCACAAACGAAATCGAAATCAATCGGACAAACGAAATCACGTGTGTACTAGAGTATGGGTTAGGTGTCTTTATGAAACAAAAAACAAAAATGTGTATAAAGTTATTTTGAACAGGAAATTTCACTTCACAAATGAAGTAATTTCCAAGTTAACTGCAGTTGACGGAATCAATTTCAAAGCCAAACTTGAATATATATTCTGGCTGATATTTAAAGGGACCATGCGAGAAATATACTAGTCGCTTGAAAACGATAGAAATAAGTTTTCGTCACATATTTATTGATATCAGTGCAGTATTTTATTGATAGAAAATAGTGAAACATCGTTAAGTGTAAAGACGTTATGTTACGAGTTAATATGACATTCAATTTTTGAAAAACAAAACGCTTTATTATTTAAATAAGGCTATGGTATAATCATACGTATGAATAGAGACATTGTTCTGCTACCTAATCTCTGATATTATTAAATCACTCCATTTTTGTACTTTATTTATTTTTCCATTATCGGAATATACAATTACGTTTAAATCCATTAAAATCCACTTTCTGCTTCGATCGCCAGAAGCAATTATTCTACAATTATTTTTATTATAAACTTGCATATTTGAATATTGTGAAACGTCTTTTGGGAAAACACAGTTAAATTGTATTATTTTGATATTATTATCGGACTTAAAACGAATTTGTACGTTACCAAATACAATGCGCTCTGGATTTGTCAAAACAATGCGAAAATTTGATGCAAATCGATCGAGCCATTTTTCAGAAAAATATTCATTATTTCCTTAACTTTAAAATATCTGTACCCAGTATTTTGAAGTTAGGAAAGATGTTTTCAGATCTTTATAAAAAAACTTACAAAATACCGAATTCCAAATTTCATTGAAATTAGTCAAGGAGTTTAGGTCCTAAACTGGATTATAACACGCATAGAAACATTTTTATTTATTCTTGTATTTTTTATTTTGTACCATTGCTTAAGATTAATTTCCATTAAAATTTCGACTTCAATTTTTCTTGAAATACTACCTTCACTCCTATTGACACACCTGAGTAAATAGTTATTTTTTTAATTACGAGTACGAGTCCAAATGAGGTCCGACGGTAACAAACGCCAGTCACTCTCCGCCCACTACCGGTGTATGCGTAAATGCATAAATGGATTATGGGGCAAATGAGTAAAACTATGTGTATATAAAATATTTTTACGCATTCGCTATTATACTGTTATTATTGTTGTAGAATTATCTTAAATTGTAAATAATAAAAAAACAGTCAAGCACGAGTGGAACTCGCACTACGATGATTCCGTACACATTTAGACATCTACAAAACATTTAGTAGTACATAAAATTCCTATTAAACTATTTACAAAATATTAATTTTTCAGAACAAAAATATATTCCCTCCTACATCTTCAACAGGGTCATTTTAAAAAAAAATATTTTTCATATGATATAATTACAAATTAGCGATATTCAGATTTTTTCTTTAACTCGTGCTGTGAGACCTCGCTTCTTGCTAAATTTCTAGATTCTAGGTCAACGGGAATTACCCTACAGGTTTTGATGTATTTGCGAGTGTCAAAATATTCAGCATAAATTGCTGTATTCTTAGGGTTCTTCTTGATTGCGTTGACTTAGACGCTTGATTTTTTTACAGCGCCAAAGGACTGTAGACCTAAGTATTTGATATAAATTTCACTCCATTGATATAATTTTACAGCTTCAAAGGACTGTAGACCTAAGTATTTGATTCTAAATATTCGATGTAAACTCGATACCTCCACGCGTTCCTGATAAAAAGGTTCTCGACAGACCGACAGACCGACAGACAGACAACGAAGTGATCCTATAAGGGTTCCTTTTTTCCTTTTAAGGTATGGAACCTAAGAAACAAGTTTCGTGTCTTTTTATTATCACGCATAATAATCAAGAATTACATTAAAGCGTTCAACGGATATAAGCCCTTGTAAGACAGTACATTGCGTAAACAATTGAGCCGTATTAGCGTAACAATTTGGCTGTGTGTTTCTTTTATCTAGGAAACCTTATATAATTACTTGAAATAAATTATACTGTTGGAGCAGTGTCATTTCCTACCTCAACAAAAAAGGAAGATATCCTCTAAATAATGTAATTTCCAGCGGTAGGGAATAATTGAACAAAAGTCTAACAAACCAGAGATTTATTGGATGTCAGTGTACACTTTAGCTTCCGGAATAAAGTTAATGTAAAGTAGCAATATTTAATACCGTACAGGTAAATATCGGTAAACACTATTGTTTGATGTGTGGACGTGAAGTAGCTCATGCTGCGGTCATAGAATCGAGTCCCGCCAGAATTAAAACGATTGTGTGTCATAAAATCTCAAAAATATTATAATTTTAAGTCTACGAGTACTTGCAACGAGATTACATGTATTTGTGCTAAAAAAAGGCGATATCCTGATGTAAGGACCCTTCCATTGTACCCCTAGACCACGTTGTATCTGATTAACGAAATATCTAAAGTCTTAAATCCTCAAAGTTGTGTTTGTTATTTACAGTTCTTCACAGGTTAGAAATATAACAATATATCAATATGTTCGCAAGTACAAATTTATTTTAGGTTAATAAAATTATTAAAGTCATGGAACAATCCTTGGGACATAAGTAATAGACATATTTGATTGATTTTAAACCGATTATTTTTAGGAATCGAAAGATTCGATATTGTTTTGTATTCGATAATGTTGTGTTAAACATGTAGTCACTTGGCCCAAAAACCAAAAATCATATTTAAAATTAAATACTATTTTATTTTAAGGACCGCCTTTGTAAACAAATAGTTCAAATCGAGTTTACTAGGTTTGTTGAAAAGATGTCTCTGAAAAATGTTCTTCGAGTAAAAATGTATTTAAAAAAAGATGTGATGTGTGGTGGGACTTCTTACTCATCGCATATAAAATTCAATTTTTAATTATTAAATAATGTAATTTAAAGTTGATATAGTACTAAATAATACAGATTTTTTCCAACAATTTTCGAATTATCCATCATTCAATAAAAATACTAAATGAAAATACATAAACAAGTTAAGTACACCAAACAACTGTCCACGTTGGAGAATGATTTAATTTTCTTACTACATGCGCATGCCTGTAGTAACATGCACATACATTCTTTTGTTGGGAAAACGAAACACACACATACATGTATATATATACATGTATATATATATATATATATATATATATATAATTTCTAATTTAAACATCCTGATGTAGGTACAAAATTTATTTATTTAATTATTTACACATATTATTATAATAATATAGGAACGGAATCCTCGCAGCGTGAATTCTACACGCACTTGATCGGTTGCATTTTTTTCTATACATTCGTGCCAAGTGCAGACTTATATAAAATCTTGTTTACAGGGTAACATTCAATAGAGAGTCAAAAAGGCTGCCACAAATAACTTTGTAATTCAACTGCAGTTACCTCCTTCAGAGACTTGCATTAAGGACTTGCTATCCGTTTCGAAACAATTGACTGAATTACTAATATTAATAACGTCTCGTCTTAATTTATTCACAACAGCTTTAATTATGTGCTTTAACCGACAATAACCACTAAAATTTCACATTACGCAAAGCTTCAATCGTGACGATTATTTCGCTTGAATGTGTTCTACATTTGTTCACACCACCTGAATGAAACATTTATTAATGAAACAAAAAAGGCAATATGTGATGGGAACAAAATATCTGTTATTAATTTTTTTATATATACTTGTATAATAGTCAAAAACTATAACAGTCATAATCATTATTGGTGACCGGCAGAAAGCATGTTTTCTTTCGACTGAAACTGGAATAGTAATTTGTACTTGTGGATATTGGAACTGATAAATAAAATGTTATAGAACGCCTCTTAGGAAGACTCAGTTTAAGATATTGATACAATAAAATTTTGCAGTGATTTTTTCCAAAAAAGAAATATTACACAGATTATTTTCAGTATTTATCAGCTTTTGACATTTGTAAGAAAACAATAAAATACCTAAATGAATTTACATGATGTAGCAAAGATATGTAGTAAGATATGACGTGATGTAGTAATTAGCAAAGATATCTTCGGTAATACCCACCTGAAGATGTTGTAATACAACGAAACCTAGGTCGTAGTAAAGAACTTAAAGAAAGTAGAAATAATATTACATCACGTAGTTTCATTTAATTGTGAATAATGAATTTCTACAAAATTAACGCCAAATATATTCAATAAAATACCTGTAAAGAAAACAAGATCCGAATTGAAACCAAATTTAACCAAAATTTCATTCATACTTTCTGTCAAAGCTGAGAAAGTAGTGAAAAATAAAGATATCGCTGAAAATAGTAATGAAAGTAAGACGTGTAAGCAAGTATTGTGTGAATAGAATGGGAATGACTTTATACTAAATTAAAAACGATTTGAAATACTTTACTTAAAAAAATATATTTTCTAGCCATTCAAATGTTTAAATGACCTTATCTAAACTATTCTAAAGCACTGTGCTCCTAATCCTTTACTTGCCGAAAGATAGGCATCTGAAGATTTTTAAAAACTGTTAATGAAACCTGTATACGCAATTGAGTTATGCTCATTTAAAGTCTAAATGCAGTTATATTCTACGAAAATTTTAGTCTACCTTGCACGATTACGACGAGGTCGTCCGATATTCACACGTGCTCAATGCTCAATTGTGACACGCACCGCTCGCGAGACGAGAGCTTCGACATTTATTTGGTCCGGCGAGACAATCCACATTTTGCAAGTTTTCATGCGAGTGCATAGCGTACGATAATAATACTTGCAATTTCTAAAACTCAGAAGCCCCTGTACAAATGACGTTGCTAAATGTTACTCACTCTGAATCATCTCAGTATCACAAAAGTATTTTATCGGCGCAGCGATGCTGTCAACTTCGTAACACGACAAAGCATAGAGTGTTTGCACTGTGTTATCTCATTGCACATCAAGGTATAATCTAGTTGAGAACTGAGTAGGGAGGTTGAAAACTTCTTAAATATAGTCACTACATATTCTCCACAAATTCAACACCAAAACAATAACAACAACTCAAAATTACTACTAAAACCATAAAGCAATTTACATTATATTCTAATAAAAGACTAATACAATTATAGAAGCTGTTGATTTTGAGCATAGCCTTAATGTATTTCTCATGACTATAATTCTTAAAGTAATAATGCGAAGCAAATACTAAGGAATTTATTTTACTTTCATTAAAAATAATAAAGAAAAGTAGTTAATGATTTATAAAGAATTTATTTAAAACAAATTTAATTAATAGTTATTAAAAACGACTAAAAAAAAGTATATATATATATATATATATATATATATATATATATATATATAGTGTTCGCGAATAAGTGTTGCACAAGGAATATATAAATACACAATACTTTGTCTGAAGTGAAAATATTAAAAAAATAAAAAAAACCCTAAAATATTATCAAACAGGCATAACACATTTTATATAATTTTGTACATTCGTAATCTTCAACAAAAATTATCAGCCTACCCGAGAGGCTCAGGAATATATAGCAATACATTAGTTTTATTTAATTACCAAAGTGTTTTCCGAAATTATCGATGCGAACAAAAAAATGTTCAAATTTATTTTTCTCTATAATAAGTTGATATGGTAATTTAAATAGCCTAAAAGACGGACAAACGTCAAGCAGCCCGGTTAATTCGTATCTGTGAGGTAAGTGTATCTAGGTAGATGGAACAGCAACGCAGCCACGTGAAACCGAATCCTACGCTCTGCATTGTTAATATTACAATGTATTATACAAGAATGTGTGAATAATCGTCTTCAAGATAACATCAATTCTGAGTCATCGGCATTGTTTGCTAAATTTTTCGCTACCTACATGTATATATTGACATATTTTCAAAATTTAAACTGTCTTTCTCCATCCGCGTTTGTCATAAAAACTATATTTATTGTCCAATTGGTGAAAATGCTGGTACATGTAAAATAAATACAACCCTTACGAAATATCCGAGAGCGTGTCGACAAGTTATCCTCATTTGCTTTTAATACTACCATATCCCGTAAGAACATGTTAACATAGATTATCGTAGGTTATCGTAGGAAATGTCGAAAGCAGACGTGATAAAAACCTGATCCAAATTAGAAAACCGCTCAGCTTAGTGGCACTGATCCAATGCATTGAGCAAAAATTATGTGAAGTCTGTGCTGTATTGGATTTGCCAATCAACATTCACTTATATAAGATCGTAATAAACGATAAGACAAAGGTTTTATAATCAACAGCTTCTAAGTTTCAAGAAAGAGGACGATATTTTTCAAGTACTTGGTTTATAGGCAGTTTTAAACTTATTAAAAAATTCATTTTGGGTAAATTTAATACAAAGAATAACAAAAAGTATTTTTATTACGTTTTACAGTTATTCTCTAAAAACTAAAGCATAATTATAAATAAGACCTTAACTTAATTATATTTGTAAAGAATATTTGATTACAGGAATTTTGTCTTTATTCCATCGACAGTGAAGTGAGAAAACTTGTTTTACTAACAGAATGAAAATTCTGCTAGTAAAACAATGAATTTTAATTTTTCGTGATGAGGTTCGCGTCCTTTTTTTTTGTAAAAGTAATGCGAAAATTATTGTTTTTGAACACTTTTTTATTTATTTAACATTTAAAGTTGTAAAATTTTAATTATTATTTAAAAGAAAGGAAAAAGTCCGCTTCAGCTTCCTTAATAAATATTTCAAGTGAATAAACCTCAAATTCTTGAAAAAAGTTAACTAAAATTATTTTAATTGAAAATCAAAGGAAAACCTTTTTTCGAAATTTACCAGTCCGAGGTTGAAAAATTAGAGGGGAAAATTACATTACATAATATTTCCCAAAACCTAATATCTCACAAATGGGATAAAAATGGTAAATTCGATTTTATTCTGAATGACCTGAACAATGAATCCGCGAAAGAAAAACATTTTTACGCTCACTTTGCAACTATGGAGAGATGGAGAGGTATATCAAATGTTTTAAAATATTTTGTTACACATTTATCAGGTCTACAGCATCTACTGAAACATTTACTTAAACCACGTAAATTTCAAACACATAGGTCTAAAACTGCAGAAAGTGTTTTTACAGACGGGTTTTTAAGGACGGAGATTATGAAATTAAAAGGATTCCTTAGTGAAACAAAGAAGTGGGGTTCTTTTTCAGAAAAGAGAACCCAATAAATATCATATTTACAAAAAATAACAACCACGACACCGAATTACCTTGAGAAGAAGCTGCTTCGTCCAGACAAGATATACTTCAGTCCGTGAATTGTGCTATTTTTTCCAAAATTCTCCGCACATCTGACGCAACGCATTGCGATCGCCTTCATAATTTATTTCGAATTCACGTTGCAGCTTACAGCTTTGGTAACGACTGCACTATTGCATGTTTCATTTTATATGAATTGCTTATTAAGTAATGAAGTGAATACGAGTGCATGAGAAGGGCACTTCGTGATAGTATCTTCATTTGTAGTAAAGCTTTTACTGGTACACACTTGTTTCACGTTTGACATGGTAAAAACGAACCATTGAATGTTACAACTTTATTATTTAAATAGGTGCATCGCTATGTCTACTTATTTCTATCAATGCGTTACGAGGTTCAAAAGCTTTAGAAGGCTTAACATAGATTTAGATACGGGACAAACGTCGCGTCTTCGTGTAACGGACGGGTTATAATTCATAGAAACATCCACGTAGAAAAAATTAGATTATTCTGAAATTATATATTTTAAAATTATATATAGTTTCATACATCGTTTAGGATGGAAAGTGCATTTTATGAGCCCTTATTTAAAAATTCAATAAACATATGTGATGGAAATGAATAACAATAAACGTGTTTATATGCTTATTTCTCTTGTATTTTTTTTTACCTAGTATCCATGATTTATCTTTATTAATACTAAAATATTATTATTATTAATATTAATACTCTTTAACAATATAAATTTTTAATACTGATATCAATAATACAGATAAATAAAATTAAACTGTCTCTTTTGAAATATTCTATGTGTTTTTCAGTTTTTAAATAATTTTTCCGTTTGCATGTTCGATTACTAAACAGATCTTATGTTAAAAAGAATTTAGTGTGTCTTCCTGTCTGTAAGAACGGATTTAACTCGAAAATTAATTTAGCTATAGCCATGAATTTATAGACATTATAGATAGGGATCCTGGGACCAATACAGTTTTAATTTCACCCTAATATTTCAAACGATTCCGAAGTTATGATGACGAAAAAGTGCAAAATTAACAAATTTCTGGAGAGCGACGGGCTGTAGGGAAACGCAGAAGTAGCCGGGGGAACTAAGGGGAACATTCATTTATGAACTGAATATTTTTACCTAATATAAGAACATAAAATAAACCCATTAAAACACTGCACTTGCATTACAGAACTGCACGCGGACAACGTCGCCACATGCCTACCCCGTTAGTTTAAAACCAAACCAGTGCGTGTCTCCAATTTCATTTTAAAACGGCTATAGAATTAATAAATACTAAAAGTAAAAACCAAATAAAGACATTATAAAAATTTCTGCAGACATCGTCTAAGCCAACTAAGAGGATTACGCGTCAAAGTGAAGTTTCATTGGTTACTATCTATTATATTATAAAGTTATAAGGGGCTTATATATATATATATATATATATATATATATATATACTACTATACTTTTGGAAGATTTTTGAATCCGAACAATATTGCCTTGGAATTTTTAAATGTTTGTCTGCTTTAAGGGTTCCTCAAAAAGTAAAAACGTAACCCTTATAAGATCACTCAAATGTTTGTCCGTTTGTCAGTTTGTCACAGTCATTTTTCTTGAAAAACTTGAAATTTTAAAAATATCGAATTTTTATTCTCAATTCCATATACCATGTAGATACCACTTGAAAGAGCAAGACCCATACGATATGTAACTTTAAAAATGAAAATTGTATTAGCTAGAGATATTGCCGAATAAGTATCCACAAAACTACCAACTCAAACTAACCGCTATTTCAACCGCGGTTTTGAAAACAATTAAAGTAAAAATTATGAAAAAAGCCACGTTACTAGAAGTTTTCCAGAAAATAAAGTCGTAACTCTAACTCTCGTAATTTCAGTATTTCTCGTAGAAATTTTCCATAATTATAATCTGGTGATAATAATAGAACATTTATTTACATGGTGGAAATAAATATAAATATTTGTGAAAAGTTTAATAAGAATATTAAACATTCAAGGAGTATTTGCCTAATCGTGTAAAAATTCCTGCTAGTGTACGTTCCACTCACACTTAAGAGGCTTATTTTTCTATTTTTACACAAAAACTGCTTACACAAAAATTGAAAAACTTAGGGTTTAGTTTAAAAGTTCCGATATGTATAATAATAAAACAGTACTTCTGTGTATCAAGACTAGGAACCAACTTTACAGAAAAGCTTTCGAACACGCGAGTTGCCAATTTATGACATTATTTAAATTAAACATTAAACAAAATTGAACGCGGACGAAGATACAGACAAAAACTAATTTTATTTGAAGTACTTCTATTAAAATATTCTGACGTCTTTTATAAAAAGAATTCTGTATATAGTCAAACATTAATTGTAATTTATTAGCATAAAATACCCAATAGTACGCGATATGTTTCGGCTTTGTAATAAAAGATGTCTTATTTTGTTATCATGACGGGAAATGAATTTCCGATTTTCAAATCATAGCCTTCAATCTTAGTTTTCCAGCTCCATTGATCTGTGAACTATATTAAACAAATATAGTTCCAGTCACTCCTTTCGATGGTTTCGATGTGTGTAGGTCATTACAACAACAGATGTGTTGAGCATACTTAGTACATATAAGATAAAACAGAAGAAAGATTTGAACTTATCAAATATAATTGAAAAATCCCTTCAAGCTACAAAATATCGAGAGCTGAATCCTAAACCCTTGCTCTATCCGAGTAAATGGAACGTGAAGTCTATTAAACTGTAAATTTCTCCATAATGACATAAAAGAAATGCTTATTTTCATTTATAAACTTTCGTTTTCCAATTGTTGCCAAGAAAAGATAAATTTATTAACAGATAGTTTGTAAAAAGTTATAAAAAAAATCACAAAATTGTTACTAAAACACTAAGTCTAATCACATTACAACTAATGATCATACTCCGTACCACCTACGCGCAATAACCGTAAATTCAAAAGTGATGCTTAAAAAAAATAGATTGAACAGTTGTCGTTAATGTGGCCTGCCTTACTGCTTACGTCTAATCCGAGTATCAAACTGGATATGCAAGATCTTTTTATGCAAAGTATTATACATCAACGAAGAAACGATGTCAGTTGACTCACCTCCGGCAAGGATGACTAATGTTGGCTGAAATATTAAATTCGTCAACAATTATATTATCCATCTACACAAACCGATAATTGCGGCAGGTATGTTTCAAACTTGTGCAAAAAAGTATAATATGAACATACGAGCGCGATATGTTCATCAACCTTTTTGCGGGCACCGGAAACTATCAGCGGATGGCGGTCAGGATGAGCCTCCGGCGTCTTGGGAGACCCCGCCGCCGGCCGAGGAGGGCAATCACCCTGTAGGTCTGCGGGCGAGCCTTGAGCCCGCCGGTTACGCGGTCCGCCGGCGGACTAACGTCGAGATCGCATCATTCGCGGATAGCCGCCCGCCGCGAGCGCACCGCAGCATGCGTGAACCATGCTGAGCGCGTGGCTCTTCTCGTGCACCGCGTTCGCGGTCGTCTCCGCTTATTACGTACCGCCGCAGGTCGATCCGTGGGGCCCCTCTAAGACGCCGCTCCACCACATGGTGGATGTCACTAACGAGTTTGGTCTCAAAGTGCTCAATGAACATAACTTCTTCAACGAGAACAACATTGCTTTTTCGCCTTACGGTCTTGCCGGGATACTGGTGGCGCTGTACGAAGGCGTCGATGGTGACTCCTCGTTCCAAATACTGGAGAGCGTACGCTTTCCGTGGAACAGAGATATCATGCGCGTTGGTTTCAGGGATATTCACCGAACACTAAAGGTAAACGGAAACTTTAATCTTTATGAAAATAAAGTTTTATTTTAGACCTTTAAAAAAAATGTTCCACCCATTGATTTGTTTATTACTTATTTTTTGTCATTTCCTTAATATTCATTTACACAACAATTTTTTTTACATATTTAATATTATAAGAAAGTATTCTAAGGCTAAACAAATTTATAAAAATCATGTGTTAATATTCTATTCGAATTTTTAAAAACGTATTTTTTTCTTAACATTATTTATTATTACCACAACAGACATACTTCATACCGGTCGAAGGATTCCTCACCGGACTGGCCCTCAACAATGAAAACGTTACTTTCAAGGAAAGCTACACAAGAATATTGAATTTCTATGGATTTGACTTTAAGCCCAAACAAGGAACACCAATGCCAGATTACGATGAAAATACACCGACAATACCGCCAACTACGCAACTGACAACTTATCCCACTACCACAGTGCAATCGACGAACGAAAATCCGACTGAAACAACAACTGTTACTACTACTTCCACTAGTTTATCACCTACAGTTCCGAATGGTGAATCGCCACCCACAACTGAAGTCAATTCAACTATTGATACCTCCAGCATCTCACCAACGACTATTACTACCACTACTACCACAACTCCTACAACAACTTCGGCCACAATTACAACTACATTGACGTCTGAAATTGAAACAACCACCGCTATGACCACAATAGCGCAAACAAGTCCGCCAGTCCAAATAACGACCAGCGACCCTACAACAACAGAGACAACTACGCAGGACAAACCAGAAACTACTCAAACGGCAACCCCTAATGGTCTCGATATTAATGGCACTACAATGCTAAGCCAAACTACAATCATATCTATGGACACGTCAACAGAAGCAATGGAAAATGTGAACGGGACTCCATTAACTTCAACGGAGCCAATAGCAGCACAAACAACAGCAGATCAGGATACCAATGCTAGTATACAAACTGAAATGGTCGTCACAAACCTAACAGCAACACAAATGGGTTCGACAAATTCCATGACATCAAATATGGAAATGACGACGAGACCTGAGTTAAGTACGACAGAAAATTTAGATATTGCCTCAACAAAACAAGTAACAAATACTGAAACTACTGTTGCCGGTGTAAACTCAATAACTGAAACTACAAATTCTGATACCTTAAACTCAATAGAAACAACAACCGATCAAGTTACTCAACTTTCAACAACGCTTGGCGTAACAAATATTGACACTTCCACTATTGATATAAGTACCACAGATGATTCTTCTGACATACCATCGACGGTAACCACAGAATCTCAAGTTGAAATAATATCTATACCCACAACAACTAACTCTGATAACACGGGAACAAATGGTTCGAATATCGAAACCCTAGACAGGAAAAAAAGATCTTTCCAAGGCATTAATGTAGTACCGCCAATCATCCATGAAGATTTCGTCTTCCATTATCCTCGAGCAATAAGACTGGAGAACAGAGCACATAGTTTTTACGGTGAAACTATGTTTTTAGCAAACGGCTTAAAAAGAGTGGAGGTTTCGTATATGACGTATGACGCCATTATGGAGCACGCGTATTTGCCATACTTAAAGGCATCAGCCCTAAAATTACCCCTAGACAGCGATAAATATTATTTATTAGTAATACTGCCGGAATATGACTTCCCATTGGACGCACTGATAAAACGGCTCGCCCATCTCTCCAATTTGAGGGATATATTCAGCTCGCTGCGACCAAAATACGTACACGCGTGCGTACCCAGTTTCATGATCAAAGGCCACGTCAGTTTGACTACTGATCTGCAAAGGGTAAGTGAATTGTATATTCATTATCATTACATATGATCCAATTTAAAATAGATTTTTCACTAATGTGTTATTTCAAACCATATTCTGACTGAATACCGTTAGTTCTATTTAATATCAGAGCACGCTGAAACATAAAATTAATTGTTTTTATACGGAACATTTTCAAATTTATGATGATTGACATTCCACTTCTAATAAAAAAACATTCACAACTATGAAAATAATCTGCGATAATTGTCGGTTCGTAATAAAAAAATTTAATAGCAAGCCTAGTACCAAACCATTTCCGGTCTATATATCTACTCGCAAGTAAATAACGAATAACCCTCTAAACGCCAGCGCAAAATTATCTAACTATAATGTAACGTCGGTACTAAAAAGGTTTAATCGTTTCGAGAAATTCTCATATAACAATGAGTATTCATTTAGCTGGCGTTAATCTATCACAGATATTTTTCTTGAAGACCTTTACATTGAAATGTACTGTGGGAAAAAATTCAGCCTAGCTATAGTAACCCAATTATATATGTTATGGTCAAAAAGTTGTCTTGAGGGGTAAGAGGGGATGTGAAGAAAATTTTTTAAAGATTCTTCTGCAAAAAAAATTTTCGTATGATGAAGTTTGTCAGCTAATTTCCAAAAGTTTTTGATAAATAGCCTAGCACTCCTCCCTCCGAATTCGAAAATTATATTTCAAAGATACTCCTAGAAAAAATAAGAACATTGGTAACGAAATCTTTATTAATAAAAAATTGTCGGGCATAGATGGCTTTGTTATGAAAAAAATAATGATTTAAATATAAATTACAATTAACACATTAAGGATAGCGACAAATAATTGCTTATTTATTGTTACAATTGCTTTTCATATTTTTAATTTTTATCTATATATAATTAATTAATCAATACGATTACAAAAAGTAAGATGGAATGCAACAGACTCAAACATTTCTAGAGCACCGAATGCGATAATATTGTGATATAATAGATACACGCTACACGTATACTAGTACAAAACCTTTTTTATATTAATGTAACAAGATGAATGTACGGTTTTGACAATTGCGAAATTTATTTGTAATCATTTTTATCCTAATTAAACTACATATTCATCCTAACTAAATTCATCTGACACTGCAGTAATTGGTGAGTAACATTATACAACGTATGTACGTTTGAAACTAGAAATCAAAACGGTTAAACTTAGATCTGTTATATCAATAAGCACGTGTACATACTGCATATGTTACCTGCGCGGTGCTCAAATTATATCCACATTAAGCAGACGCATTGGTGCGCATGGAATGTATCAGCGACTAATGTCATTAACTTTCATAATTCGTGTATACAGTTGTCCCAACAGTATCGAGCGGAAGCAAAATGGCAGAGAATATCGAGGTCTATCCGAAATATCCCTATGTATGTTCAGCGATTTTTGAAAGTTTCTGAGTTTTAAATTTGTTTGTGTTTTCTGAGCCAAATTCGTAGATTAAACAGAAAATGTTTATAGACAAGCACAATTGTTATAGAAATTTGATTTTTTTATCAATTAGTTGACTAATTGAGAATAAAGATATTCACTTGCATTTGTTTTACACAGTGTCAAAAAATAGTAGAAACATAGGATATACTAAACACCAGATTTTGAACTTAAATTTTGAGGTCATTTAATAAAGTTAACATAGCTTTTTTTATAAAATCTACTTCAAAAACTTTCTTGTTTAATCAGCTTTTTGATACAGAAGATTGAGAATGCTATTTTTACGGAATGACCCTAAAAATGGGCTCATAGTGTAGTATGGGAAAAAAATATAATTTTTGTGTGTAATTAAAGAAATGATTACTAAATAAAAACTCAGTGTCAGAAATGTATTTAATTAAACATTGCATATTTTTTTTTTCAAAATTATGACCATACTTAATACAAATATGACATCACTGGAAAAAATGTTCTTTTAAACGTCTTTCTGGTGTCATATTGTTTTTAATTGTTTCTTCACTTTCCCTCCGATTTCTTCTGAACTCTTTCAAAATGTGACTTCTTCCAAACTGTAACTTTTTTGAGTACATTATCTCCTTGTAGTAGCCCCATATTGAAAAGTCAAGTTACTAGATTTAAATCGGGAAACCACGAACACCACTCTTGAGCTCTGCCAAGTCCTATCCATTTCCCGGAGAATATTCCGTTTACCGTAAATAACTTCTTGCGTTCGATTTGCCATCATTTTGTGATATCATATTTTTGGACATCCGTCAATGATTTATACTTTAGAATTCAATCAGATTACCTCTTAAAATATTATGTGACACCGCCCTTTCAGGTAATCTGGGATTCAAAAGAATTAATAGTTTAAATAAAAAATACTACTTTGTTCTTAGAAATTGGGTCCGTAATAAATCGAATTTTTTTTTATTTTCCTCTTGGTTTATGTTATCTATTTCTGATTTTGAGACTCATTTGGCATTCTACTGCTTTGTCACTTATTGATTGAAAGAAATCCCATTATGAACTCTTAAGGTCATACAGTAGTCAGAGAACCGCTCGGGTTGAGGTTCACTTCTACGGTATACATGTACCCTGCAGTCTTGCTACTACCGTATTGTTCCTTCTCGCGTAACTATAATAGTAATACACTCTGCAGTCTCTTGGTAAAAAAAGAATGACGACTCACTCACTCAGGGACATACGTAGTAATTTTCAGTGCCAAGTAAAAATACAAAAAACTTTAAGCATTTCAATAATCGGATAATATTACCAAGATGCTCAATTTATTTAATAATACTAATCTAGACACTTCAAATTCCCGGATAAAACTAAAAACTCGTGAAAGAAAATACACCATAGCTTAACCGTAAGCGCAAGAGTAGGCAGACGAGTGAATAACTACTTCGGTTACTTTGGCCGGTACGAGTAATAATAGATAAAATGGAATTACTATTACGTCATAATATTACTGTTTATGATGAATACGGCTCAAATTTCATTACATTCTTCCACAAAATTTTACTTCTTTGATTACTCACAAAAATAATATTTTTTTACTTAATACTCTATGGGTCTATTTTAGGGTCACTCTGTAAAAGTAGCCCTGTTGAATTTCTCAATCAAAAAGTTGACGAATAAGAAAGCTTTGAAGTGGTTTCTAGAAAAAAATGTTATGTGGACTCTTTTCTTTAGATGGCATCGAAAATTATGTTCTAAATCTGGTGTTTAGAATATCTTGTGTTTTTTTCATTTTTGACGCCATGTCAAGACGTATGTAAATGAATTTTTTATCCCGAATAGTCAACTAGTTGGTAAAAAAATCAAGTTTCTGTCACAATTATTCATGACACAAAGAAACATTTTGTTTTCAATTTGTATGTTTGGCTAAAAACACGTAATAATTAATAACTCGGAAACTAAGAAAAATCGATGAACATATGTGATTCGAATAGGCCTTGATGTTCTCTAACTGTTTTCGCTTAACATTATTTTTGGGACACCTCTATACTAAGATGAGTATATTTAATTTTTTGCTGTAATACAACAATCACTGTTAAATCAAACCTATCTCTGTCAATCTATACAGCATATGACTCCGCAACGGGATACGCAATAAACTCACAGTATCACCTTTGAAGAGTCGTAACGATTAATCGTGTTTTTTAGAGTTCCGTGAGCTAATGGTGAAAAACGTAATCCTTATAATTTTGTCATATCTGTCTGTCCGTCCGTATGTCACGGCATTGCACTTCTTTTAATTTAAGTCCGATCGCAATGAAACTTTACAGGAATATGTAAATTATTTACCGCAGTACATAAAAAAGAAACTATAATGTCAATCTTGAGGATGAAAATGTTTTTCTCGCGGACTCGTCGAGTGAGATATTATGTAAAAGGTCTTTTAAAATGCAATCAGAAATGTCACATACATATTTAATTATGATGTCTCTTCGAGATATAAGTCTCCAAAGTGTCAAAAAATATGCAAAAGGGCTTTTTAACTTTTTAGCTACGGATGAGAGAGTTTTGAAAATAATTTTGAGCGATATCTAATAAATTTTACAATAAAAAATTGTTTTGATAAATCGATGAGATATAGGCAATAAGATTAGCTTTATTACGCCTGTGGAATACACACACACTAGTCAATGTATTTACATAGTGAAAACCGTATTAATATTTATTAGTGCAATAAAAATACTATAGGCCTTATTTAAACTTTTACCTGCACCTGAATTGTGCGGAACTTTCGTTCTGTGAATTCTAATTTGCGTTTAACAGTTTTTTTTGGATTCCGTAGTGAAGTAAGGAACCTTTATAATCACGTCACGTCCGTTCGTCTGTCGTTCGTTTCATCGCCTTACGATTTTTATAGTTTTAGACCGTTATGCATGAAATTTTTCAAATATATTTTTTCAGATCTCTCTACAGCGTTGGACATTTTTTTTAATCAACGGAACATCATTGGAAAAATCTTTTAAATTAAATTGTATTTTCATTCACCATTTTTCATTATTAAGCCCCGTTTTGCAAAATATTAAGCTTCAAACTAACCTGTAATGTGTCCAACCCACCAATTTGTCAACCGTGGATTTATAAAAAGGAATAAATACTGGATACCAGCATTTTATTAGAATTATTCATTAAAATTATTCGCTTTACTGGCATCAACAACGTTAACTTGCGTTAATAAATGGGCAAAAGCGCACTGTTAGCTGCTTTTAATAGTAAACAAACAACCCTTATATATTCTTCATATTTATCCGCCCACCTCTAAATCCGCCTGTCACGATTTCTAAGCTGTTGACCGATGGTTAATGAATTTTTTAAAATATGTTCTTATAATAGTAATCTAAGTCAATATTTAACGAAATATTAAAAAAAACTTTAATTATATCCTTCATTTATGTAAAGGTGACTAAAAAAATCGTATGCAATCGATAATTTTTAAAAAGTCTTATTGTAAATAATCACTAGGTTTAACCCATTTTTATTATTTCATATGGAATGATTCAGATATAAAAAAATTATGAACTATTTAGAAGTAATAAAATCATAGTTAAAAAAAACTGAAAATCAGGCTTTTGTAGCAATACGAACTAAAAAATAAAAATAATTTGGTCAAGAGCGAAACGTGTCTCAAAACTCTGTATAACTCAATTTTTCGAATAAGCTTAAACTAAGAATAAAGTGATTGAGAAAAAATTGACTTTAATGTAAAAAAGCACGGTGTGCTCTCAACTTACATTTCATTGTCATAATGACTCCTTTAGAAATAGCTAACGGTAAAAAAAATGTAGGACAACTAATATCAAGCACGCCACGTTTTTTCTTTATTTTTAGTGAATATTGCTAGACAGGCGTGTTTTTAAATTTTTAAACTATAATTTAATTTTTTTCAATCTACAAAATCTTTATATAACGGAAAGGTTTTTTACGATAATTAAATTTTTTTTAATTATTATATTGTTATAAAATTTCATAAAAATGTCATAAAAAATTCTAACGTCTACAAGGGGGTAAAAATTTAATTCCGTTACATTCATACATACATACATACATACGAGTAAAGCTAAAATAAAAGCGTGATAAAAATCAGTTTACTCCTTCAAATTATAAACTCACTGTCAATTGCTGTGAAACAATCCTAATAAATGGCTCTAGAGATCAAATAGAGACAATAAATCCTACTTTATGCGTGTTCCGACATACAATTGTCAGCTTTTATTTTGTGAACTTATTACCTCTTCGTGTCAAGTGATATAGTCATATAAATTTTCCTTTTTTAAAATTTTTAATTGATTTTCTTGTTTTATTTCTTTGTTTCTTACCTCGTTCCTTAATTAATTTATTTATGTATACGTCATAGTCATGGAAGATTCAGATAACCCTGCTGAGTAACACGTCTTTGTTTTCAATGATTATATCGTAACATTCAAACACTTAGGTTTAAACGTCTATAGATATTATGATATTATAGATTTTACCTCGTTTAGTCGTCAAGTCTACCGCTGATGAAACAGATATATAATATCTTAGTTCTCTTTTATTCCTTTTGTTTTATCATTTTTTTACTCCCTTTGAGCATCGTTTACGTCTTACATTACGTTTATGCTGTCACATTTCCGAGTTTATATTTACGTCTGACATTACATTTATTCTGCCACATTTCTGAGTTTTCTAAAACAGAGATATAATGTCTTAGTTCTCTTTTATTCCTCTTGTTTTATTTTTTTTTACTCCCATTGAGCATCGTTTACGTCTTACATTACGTTTATTCTGCCGCATTTCTGAGTTTATATTTACGTCTGACATTACATTTATTCTGCCACATTTCTGAGTTTTCTAAAACAGAGATGTAATGTCTTAGTTCTCTTTTATTCCTCTTGTTTTATAATTTTTTTACTCCCTTTGAGCATCGTTTACGTCTTACATTACGTTTATTCTGCCGCATTTCTGAGTTTATATTTACGTCTGACATTACATTTATTCTGCCACATTTCTGAGTTTTCTAAAATAGAGATGTAATGTCTTAGTTCTCTTTTATTCCTCTTGTTTTATAATTTTTTTACTCCCTTTGAGCATCGTTTACGTCTTACATTACGTTTATTCTGTCACATTTCTGTGTTTCCATTACTTTCCTACTTTCATTTCATGGACGAATATGAATTCGTTTAAGGCTAAATGATGTAATACAGAATCATAGCTGCAGCTTTCCGATAAAAGTTAGATTGATTTCTATTAACCCTGTCTTTTCATAATTTTAACATTAGCAATTGCGATGATGGAGATCTATTCATGTGTTCATTATCAGAAATATATCTCGTATAAAATTCCCAAAAAAAAAATTGTTTTAGAATATTTATATTTCACCGTTTCAATTAATACAACATACAAAAATAAATTTTTATAAACGAAACTTGCCACCTCAAATATAAGTTACTAATGCCGAATATGCGGCTCAATGAGGGCTTACACTATATCAGATTTTAACTTTCGTCCTTAAACGGTTTCCGGTGAAAACGACTGTGACAGACAAATATACGGACACATAAAGTTTGTTACACATAGAGTTCCTTCTGACTTACGTAAAGCATTCCAAATTTAGCATTCATTTACCTTAAATTGAATAACTTTACTTAAAGAGTAAATTTTCTAATACCGCTAGTACTGTGTTTCAAGTAACACTGAGAAGCTAACGTTAATACGGTTACGAAGTGCAGTAACGCTCTCGCTTTGTTTACAGCGAAGTAATATGCAACACGTTGATTAACAAAAGATACGGGCACTGTTGTAAGAGAGCCACTGTTCGATAAGCCATCTCCCCAAGGTGTGTTTCCGTTGTGGCGAGACTGCGTAACCGTCATTAGGTGAAGAAATGCCAATTGTGAACTGGAAGTTGAAGCTGTTAAATAAAAATATATTTATAGTTAGCTTTATTTTTGCTGTAAAAGAATTTTAGTGCTGATTTGCATTTTTTGTCATTTGCAGATTTATGTCGTATTTATTGGTTGTATTGACAGCTGTGCTAAATATTGCGACCCATTTAGGTATGCGAAACTGACCACAGATAAAATCAATTTCCTGCAATTGGCCATTGTCCGGCATTCGGATACTATGTTAGCGACTATGGTTATCACAATAAAATGTTATTATGATTAGATTAGTTTGTGCTCTGTTCCGTGGGATAATATAAATGATACAAATAAAAAACAGATCAAATATGAAACGAACTCGACAAGAGCTCTGTATCTAAATTATCGGGTAGATTTGCCGATTTCTTCCAGTATGAATTTATTACAAACATCCTAGGTTAATTTAGATTTTTCTCGTTATTTTTTATGAAATACAGGGATGATACATGATTGGATGAGGATTTGCCTGCTTTTTTAAAGATTTGATATTTGTGAGTATCCAAAAATATCTCATTTTATTATCGTTCATTCGGTAAAACATGAAAAAAATGTTGCCAAGAAAAGTTCAAAAATAAAAAAAATATTTTCAGGGTAACATTGTACACTGGATATTTTTGGAAAATTTTGTTTTGTCTGATTTATATATTTATTATCACAGCACGCAAAAACTATAAGACTGATTTGATAGTGATTGTCGCTGGTATGACCTGCCCGAATCGAATATTCTCAAAAAACATTTTGTCTGTCTATTTATCTGTTTATTGACCTTTCTAACAAACAGCTGATAAACTAAAAAATACTTATTGTAGTACAAGTCCCGTTGTTTATACTTTGCTAAATCCATGTATAAACTACTAGACCTATTTAAATAAGACTAGAGATGACTTATCCGAATCTAATATTCTCGAAAAACTTTTTTTCTGTCTTTTTCAGTTTATATTTCCCTTTTTTCTGCTTATAGCCTGTTCGTTAGAATATCACGTATAAACAATTAGACCGATTTAAAAAAGACTTTCACCGAGATGACTTATCCGAACCTAATATTCTCGAAAAACTTTTTTATCTATTTTTCAGATTATATATCTATTTGTCTGTTTATAGCTTATTTATTAGAACGTTACGCAAAACTACTAGACTTTCCCTGGGATGACTTGCCCGAACCGACTATTTTCTAAGGACCTTTTTGGGGTGAACCGTTTGAGAAAACAATCATAATTATTACCAACGATATGAAAGGAATATGTTGCCCAAACCACATGTTTTCCAGTGCCGTGCCAGTGCCGTGCAGAAATATAAAATTCGCGAAAAATATACAATGTTTTGAAAGAACCGTTCGTAATGGATGATTGCGTTATAGAGTAAATGTTTCCTTCTAAATTGCATGTTTATATGATCAGGGGTTCGGTTTTGATATAGTAATATCTCGATTTACTAAAACGTCATTTGCATGAACTCCGAGTTAAATAATTTTTCACTCCCCGCCTACGGGGAGAATATTTTTTCACTTTGGACAAAATGGCGACTCGACACCCGGAAGGGTAAGACAATTCTAACAATTCCCGTTTGTTCCAACCGGATTACCCGATCCAGCTCTACACAGTAACCATCTGGACAATGTACATACATAAATATATGGCTGATGAGCATAATACTCTTCCTTGGCGTGTCGAAATTGGGTAAAAGATGGTGATTTATTTGCTTTTGTCGTTTTATTGCCTGTTAACAATATCTAACTTGTACTTCAATATCCGTGTGTAGGATATTCAGTCGGCTTTTTATACATTAAGAATGATTCTAGGAACTGCCAAAGAATTTAAAATATCAAAAACGGAATATACGAAGAGTGTTTCCGGAAAACGTCAAAACGGGAACGAATTGTCTTTTTTTTCAAAAACGTAGAGTAGAAATGTATTGCTTTAAAGAGGTCCATTTCATTATCCATTTTTCACATACGTATAATTATAGTCAAGACAAAACTGGAATTCTATAAATTTGTAAATATTTAAATTAAGTTTCATCGAAATTGAGAAAAAAACGAGAACCACATTTTGGCAAGAAGTTTTTCACTGCGTTAGGTCATGATAAACATACGTAATTAGTGAAATCTTTAATTCCCCATTAGTTAACGTGTAACAGCACTAAATATTCCTATATCATTATGTGAAATATATCTACATGGGGAAAAATAATATTAATATTTGTTACGTCATTTTGACCTCAATGTTCCATTCATCAGTTTGTTATAAGTTGCGTTGGTTCAATTACAACACGCTTTTCATTAAATGTCCTTAAAAATATAAAATGGTTTGGTTAAAAATGTAAAATGGTGGATAATTTTAGCATTACGTTTTGATATATACTCCACGCCATAATGTTTAATCTGTTAAGCTGACTGCACACTGTGAGCGGGTGATAAAACTTGATTTAATTAAATGTTTTAGAAAATTTATAGAATTTTGATTTTATCTGGATTTTTGGTTTTGGTTTTACTTACCAGTATTGAAATGCGGAGTAAGTACTCGTTATATGTGAAAGAGGTCTGTTGAATTCCTCACTAGCATAAGTATTCATTTCAATTCTTACCTTTATTTAATTTAATCGAAATCTTACACTAATTTAATTCCACACTATAAAAAATTGTTTTTCATATTATAAAACAAAGTCTCCTGCGCGTCTGTATGCCTATAGTACGCGATTTTTTTCTCAATGACTACTGAACGGATTTCGTGGATAAAATGATTTACGAGAAAAGTTCGTATGGTATACACATACTTATGAATATTTTGTGAAAATCATCCGACAATGACAATGAATGTCGATGAAGTCGGAAAAAAGCATTCATGGGAACGATATTTTTACATGCGCTGCATAAATCGTTAGAGCTATTGAGAAGACGAAATATGGCAACATTGTTCAACTCAAAAAGTTCTACAGTCCACAACAACATATGTGTACGACAGTGTATATTACTTAAACGCTTAATAGAGGATTAATTGTTCATAAAAATATGTTTCAAATTAATTTTCAAGAATTTATTGTACACAACTACGTTAGTCCTAATTGCAATAAATTTCATACTGATATTCCTCAATTAACGTATATAACATCATTTCCATCAAGTTTTCTAACGAACAGTTTAAAAGTTATGACGTCATTTTTAAGTAAGCAAAATTAAACGCGCGCTTTCACAAATTGATGTCTTTCACGTATTGATGACACAGGCGTGTCTATGCGTGAAAAATCTGTCTACCCGTGCGTAACCGAGGCGGGTTGCTGTTATTTATTATATGAGAAAAGAGAAGGACGAAGTGATGTTTTTCCAATGTTTATTTCTTTGGGAAAATCAAGAAAAGACTATAATTATAAGATGTTTTTGAAATTAGTATTTCTAATTAAGCTCTTTAAAACAATACATTTCTACCCTGCATTAAACCCTTGTTTCTTTTTTGACATTTTCTAGAAACATTCTTGGCATGTTAAATTTCTATTTAGAATTTGCAATATTATAGGAATTTTCCTTATTTTTTGTACTATTTATTTCATTCTTGGCATTTTTAATTCATTGGAATTTCCTAGAAATATTCTTAGCAGATGAGAAAAACAACGGAATAGCGTACACATGCTTATTGTAGTACAAGTCCCATTGTTTATACTTTGCACAATCTAACATATCCCGAGACAAATGCCAATAAATATACCATTAGTTCGTTAAATGCCCGTATTTTTACCCTATTATGGCACGCCAAGGAGTATATCATGTTGCTCAGTTCATATAAATTTGTATATATGAATGTAACAGTGACAGATACGCAAATATTCCCATGTTTTTTAATATTCACATTCGCATTCGTATTCGCAAAAATAATGCGAATATTTTGCGAATGTAATTACAACAAAATTTTCGTCTCGAGTTAAAATAGAAAATTATATTTAGAAAACACAATAACTTAATTTTCAAAAACTATTTATTATAAAGGAATGTGGTACGTCACCAAATTAAAAAGACGATGAGTTCTTTTAAAATCAATATAAACAATTAAATGAAACTATGTGATGTAGTATTATTTCTACTTTCTTTAAGTTCTTTACCACGACCTGGATTTCGTTGTATTACATCTTCAGGTGGGCTATTAGTAAAGATTCTATAATAGCCCACCTGAATATGTTGTAATACAACGAAACCTAGGTCGTGGTAAAGAACTTAAAGAAAGTAGAAATAATACTAAATCGGGTAATTTCATTTAATTGTGAATAATGAATTTCTACAAAATAAACGCCAAATATATTAAATAATCAATATAAATTTTCTGTTTTGCTAAAATATTGTTTACCTACATAAAAATAAAAAAACCAAAGCATTTCTTTTTTAAAACAAAATAAAACTGTTATAAATTGTTCAGCGCAACAGAAAATTACAATTTGATTTAATCAAATTTTTACGAGCACGTCGAACAGTGACTTAAAAACAAATTTAATTTTTCTTCTAATAAAGTAAATAACAGTATTTTGTAAAATCAGCTAACATCAAAGTGGAGCAACGAAATATACAATTTCAAAAATAAAACTTTGAATCTGTTTCTATGCAAAAAAAAAATAGAGAAATAAGACCACCTCCACTAAACATCTATTCGCCGACATAAAATTATATAGCTGAGATTAAAAAAAGGCGATACTCGCATTCGCATTCCCGAATAACAACACGTGGAACTCGCATTCGCATTTGTATTCGCGAATATGGAAAAATCCATATAGATTGCATCACAAGTATGTATGTATGCGACTGTGTCCAGATATTACTCTTTATAACCGAAACGAATAATCCAATGTGGACATATTAGATATTGTTGGAATCAACTTAACCTTCTAAGTATTCTTAGGTAGATGGCGTCATTATCCATATAAAATGCTGATTGAGAGTCGCCATTTTGTGTAATGCAAAAAAATGAAACTTCGAAAAAACCATCGAGAATGGTCAAATTAAAAGTTTGGGTGACGGGATTTTAAATATATATAATAGGCTGTATAAAATGAACTGCCTTGAAAAAATCATTTAAGTATATATATATATATATATATATATATATATATATATATATATATATAAACTCTTGCAAAAAAAGGGCACTTGTAGGAATAAACCATATGACAGTTATTTTATTATTATTTGATAGACTTTATATGGCGATATGATGAGATTATTGTTATTTATTATTGAGATGTCGTTTTTACCTACTTCAGTCATTAAAAATGCGAATAAATAAAATAAACAATGTAAAGTCGACAGAGGAGCGTTTTCATACTGGTACATTAAAAATGGCTAAAATTTATTTTTGAATATTTTTTTATTAATTTAACATAAAATTTGAAAATTTAGTAACGAGTATGGCCTCCTCTAGCTAACATCAATGCGCTTAATCTGCTAGGCATGCTTTCGACGACGTTTTTTATCACTTCCTGAGGAATACGTTCCCATTCAGCGACGATCACATTTTTAAGGGCCTGAATATTTTCTGGAGCTGGTTTTACGGCTCTGATGCGTCGTTTGAGATTACCCCATATATGTTCTATCGGATTTAGATCGGGACTTCTAGCTGGCCAGTCTAACCGACGAATTCCGGCCTCCTGCATATACGCATCAACGTCTCTAGAGCGGTGGGCGCGAGCGCTGTCGTCCATAGAAATGGACTCGCCTCCAACTGCTGTTAATGCGGGTTGGGCATGAGGAATAAGAACTTTGTTATGTAGTGTGGCATTTTCAATAAAAGCTAACTCGGTACGGTCATCTGAGTTAATACCAGCCCAAAACATTACGGAGTCTCCACCGTAAGGGGTGATTTTCTCAAAGCACACTTCTGCAAAGCGTTCTCCAGGTCTTGATAAGACTCGCCGACGTCGATCCTCACCACTAATCGATATACGTGCTTCATCGGAGAATAAAACACTATACTAGTCTTGTTGAGTCCATGACGAAAAAGTTTGAGCTAATCTAAATCTGGCAACTCGACGCTCACGGAGCAATGTAGGGCCCAGAGCTGGGCGATAGCTAAGTATATTGACGGCCTGAAGTCTCCTTCTGACTGTCCATAGGCTTAATCGTGTACCTCTGACGTCCTGGAGGTTCTGTTTGAGATCCACGTACGTAACTTGACGATTTCATAGCGTTTGACTGACTATGAAGCGGTCGTCCCGTGGCTCAGTGCATCGTTTTCTTCCAGAACCGGGTCTTCCACTGACGAAGCCCGTTTCTTGGTATCGTTGCCAGTTCCTTTAGATGGTGGAACGGGTCACATTATACTGCTGAGACACATAACATTGGCTACAGCCTTCTTCAAGCAGCGCAATAATTTTACTGGCTCTTATCGTTTTTTCAACCATACTGAGAACAGCAAACAGAAGTGAACTAATGCAGCAAACAGCAGAAATTTAAATAAAATTTATTCGTTAAAATAAAAAACGTAACAAATGAAAAAGAACTTAATAAGAGTTGTACGTTTAAGAGTGTTGTAAAAAATACGTTTTTGTCAGTGAAAGAGAATTTTCATTCAAAAAGAATAAATTTCAAATTTAGAACGTTCGTTTTTATGTGCCAGAATACACTATACCTGCCAGTAACGATTACAATTAATACAACCTCTTAATAAATAATATTTTGTTAATAATATGACAAAATCAAAACCGCCCGTTTTTTATGCAAAAGAGTATATAAATATATATATATATATATATATATATATATATATATATATATGTATATATATAAATAAATATATATATATATATATATATATATATATATATTGTCTGAAAATGTTGAATAAAAGCAAATAGTTAAAGGTCTACCTTCGCTGGCGTACCTTCCTTTGTATGGTATCAAAGAAATAGGTTTATAAAACAAATTCAAAAATATTTATATAAAACATGCGCAAAAAGTATAAATTTTAGACATACAAAAGTCTTGAGCATTATTTCGTTATCTATTCTACCATAGCACCTATTGTTTAATAAGATAGTTAGAAGTACTACCTGGATCTATCTTCTTTATTCTTACATTTTTTAATAATATAATTAACGGTTTATAGTTTCAATTAAATAATTAAGTAATCGTAATTAAAATATCGTACACCTTATCACATTCCGTAACTTTATTCAATCTTTGCATTTAACCAAACGTTTCCAGCTCGGCATCCGGGATGTTTTCGAGCCCCGACAGAATGATTTCACCCCCATGACAAACAACAAGGGCGTCTACGTCCGCAATGTAGAGCAAGCCATCACAGTCACCATAAGGAAATATAGCAGCGCTGAGCCCAGCGAGAGGCGTAAGTATGATTTTTTTAAGTTTGACTTATTGAACACATTGCATTGTTTTAAGTTTGACTTATTGAACACATTTTAAATTTGGGCCTTCCAGTAATGATTTTTCTGGAATATGGCAATAATCGCCTTGTAATGAATTAATTAATAATACAGAAGTTTTACGTCAAGCAATTAGGATCAAGCATTAAATTTGAAGGTCAAACAGTTTTACAAATATATCAGAATATCGTTTTTATCCGACTGTCCGAGCGCAGGAAGACAATTATTTTTCGTTTGTTTATATGTGTGACTACACTAAATCCTAAAGAGTTGCATAGATTTTGGTGTTTGAGGTGTCGTTGAATTCATTATAATTTTCAGAGTCCAATACATCAGAATGCTGATAGACATTTTTATTGAAGAAGAAAATATCGCATAGTATATTTATCACAGATGTGAAAATCTGAAAAATTTCTGATGAATTTCTCAAAAACATGAGGTTTAGAAGTATAACTATATCATCCCGGTAAACATTAGTTGAACTTCTAGTAATCCTGTTTTTTCATAATTTTGACTTCAGCAGTTTTGGAGATGGGAGGAGAGGGGTATATTTTTGTAGGCACTTTCAGCAGTATCTCTAGAATTGTCTTAGGTAAAATTCTGAAAAAAATTTTGAATTTTTATAATTCAATAATCATGCCAAAACTATTTTTTTATATTTATTTTTCCTTAGTTAGGTATGTGGATATTTTCATTATTTTATGGCTAGGATGGCTAGGCGATGCTTTTTTTCGTAAATTGATATGTAGATTATATTTAATATTTTTCGTATTTCTAAACGGTGTTGATAATTGCAGTTTTACTGAATATACACATAGTACCGTTTTTTTTAATAAAAGTTACACTTAATTTTTAATTAACTATTACTAATTTGTTAGCTTTGCGCGTTAAGTAATTTTAGTTTTGGTTGGTTAGCCGCTGATTTCCTCTTCTTGTTAATTTTAAGTGTCACTAATTAAGTAAAAAAAGAAATGTTATACATAATTGTTGTACATGTAATTTTAAAGATAACCAGATAATACTTCTTTTAGCTATTTCACATTTTCGCCACATTTTATTGTGTTACCAAATATTCATGAACCTGAACAGTCGCAAGATGCCCAAATACTTACCTAAATATCGGTAAGTACTAATATTTGTTAGTTACTTTCTGGTATTCTAATTCTCTTAGAAAATATAATTTACGAAACATAACACCTAACGACAAATTGTAGAATAGACATTAGAGACATTAGACATTAGAGCTGCTGAAAGACAAGAATACATTATCTATTTAAATAAAAAAACACAACTAAGTGGTAAAAAGCGAATTAAATACTACATAAACAAACTTTTAATAACTATAAACAAATTACTGATATTGTAACTTAGCTTGCACAAGGACTTTGCAGCCATTCTCGTCTAAGCCTACTTAGTCTTGAATCATAGAAAATGACGATAAAGAGTTTATTACGGTTTTATTTATAACAATATGAAGTTTCACATAACCTGAATAACGTAAAGTTCTACTCCACTGGCTGAAAAATTTGCTTGTTTGTAAACTATTATTTCGCTCTTTATTAAGCATTCGAGTTTTTTTTATTAATTTCTTCTCCAAAATAGATCACAAAAGTACGTGTCAGATAAAAATAAAACTATCGGCTACAGTACGGTTATCTTAATCTCATTAACATTCTTTCAGGGTAAAAACTGATCTCATTAACATTCTTTCAGGGTAATATATCCATGTTTCAGTTTCAGTTTGTCGTGAGAATTTTGTTTTATTATCAGATCACGAGGAGATCTCATAGCTGATAATTGTACATTAAAAAGTTGGTTGCCAAATCAAAAATTGCCATATTAAAAATACTAAAAATTAACGAACCTTTTATATTTTCTTTAATAAAAATTGCCTTTTAATAATATATAAATCTGACCCTATTTATATATTTATTACAACAAAACTATTTATTTGTTTTTTACAACTTAAATATCCCCATTCATAATATGGATTTCTGACTAGCGGATAAAAAAATATAACAAAGTAATTTACATAATCGTTCCCATAAAGAATTGCAAAAATTGTACTAAATATGTCAGGATGGTTACAAGAAAAATGTGAAGGATTAAAGGAGCCGGTTATGAAGAATAAGTTCGTAAAACTAAAATTGAAATAAGAGAGCAATGTATACTTCGAAGGCATTCCAGTTTTTAAATGAGTGTTCATACGATCTGCATAGACTTGTATCTCTTCAGATGTTATGATTCCTGAATCATTGACTCTCATATTTATAACTTAATATCCTAACATTAATCAAACGATAACGTGATATTAGCCAATCGGTGACATTAGCCACTTGTGATTTTCATTAGCCTTTACAATAATAAACTTTACAAAGATAGATCTGGTGTAGTTTGAAAATAATGCACGAATATCTGTATTGTGAACAGAACAGTGATTAATGATATTTTTAACTGTCTTATGAACCCACCGAGTAATATAATAATACAGCTCATGAACCTCCCGTGATTGTTTTTACACATAGTCTATATAGCTGTAACACAAATAAATTGTAATTGCCTAAATTATAAGAGGGCATGAAGAGAGCGCAAGTCCATTAACATATTTAAACACTGTAACCCTGGGGTTGAGATTTAAAACTAGAAAGACCGTTTAACTCCATTTTACTCGAGGGCAGTAATAATAACGTCATACGTTAAATTCGTCCACTTCTTGAAGTACTCACTCTAGATAAATCTTAAGATGATTACACTCGTTACTCTTTTAAATTTCCAATTAATAACGCGAACATATGTAAATATTATCAGATACATTTTTCTTTGTATGAAGCGAAATTTTTATTTACCGACTTAATGCTTTGACCGATTCAGCTTTTACGGTAATTTGAGAAAATATACGTGTACTACATTTAATTACATAAATTTATTACCACGTCCATTCGTCTTTTTTGAAAACTGATCAGTGCCATTAGACTCTCAATATTAGAACACAATATGAATCAATACTTATTTACTAGTGAGGTTTACGCAATTTTAATTTACTCAGTTATTAATAAAAACAGTGACTTCAAAAGAATCAATTCTTAAGGTCATTTATTTATTATTACTAAATTATCTAAAAGATAATGTTTTTAAACAATTATTTTTTTCATTTTCTTAAACCTGTATTATGCAATATAGCCATTTCGACCCACAGTACGGCACGTCACATACATGTAATATACATAAGGAAACTGACATCTTTGATAGTTTTTTTGTCGCCGCTTAGACACCTGTGTCCCATTTATATTTCTCGTTAAAATCGTGTTTGTTGTCTACATTAAGAAACAAAAATTAAAAGAAGTCCTGGTAAATTAGAAATACGTTGGATAATCCAGGTGTACTAGGGATCTTTACAAAAACAATTGACGTTGAATGTGTTAAAACACGTTAATTAACAAACTAATTTTGTGAATTTAATTATAGAAAAATAACTTGACACTCGGAAGATTATTTGGTAATTTTCGACTCACTCTAAGAATATAAACCGTCGTAACATATTATTATTGTCAGAATCGCAATCGAAATTTAATAGGTATTTCTGCCATTTCATACACTGTGACTGTTTATTCGTTTCATAAACAACCTTTCAAAACACGTTCTTGTAGTAGTAGTGTAGAGTTAAATATGTTCGCGTGATACGTTCGTGATATTTACATATTCATCGTATGTTTAAAGCGCATTTTAATAATATGTTAATATATTACGCGTTACATTGTCGTAATAGTATAAATAGAGATTAATCAGATTCAAGAGTAAAATTAAACAGTTGTTCGAACACTCATTTAAAAAAATTCACGTAAACTTTTTTTAAATTTATTATTATTAAGCTTTTTGACCGAGTTAAAAAAACTTACTTTGCGAACGGCAAAAAATATTTTTATACGTTAATAGAAATTATATTTAGAAACAGAGATCCATTATCAGCATATTTTTCAGTCTCGTCACACTTAGACAGTCGCCCTAACATGAATTTTATTAAAATATATAATAAATAAGGAAAAATATATAAAAATAATTAACAATTCATCACAACTTGGGAATTTGATTTTAAGCCACTTATTATACCATATTAACCATAAATAAAATATGAATAGCATTTCCCGTATTTCTTAAATTTGGTATGCGTTAATTTCTGTAAAATTTCATGCTTTACATCGTCCATTTAATTACTTCTAATGCTTTACGCTTACTATTTCTTTATTTTAAGTAACTAAAATGAGGCCCATGAACAAAATATTCAATTTCTGATAATTTGGTATCTGGTTTTCCACCCCTGTATATTTTTCGATATTTATAAACACTGTCGTTCATTCTCGTCGGTATTTAATTAAAGTGGTCTGCGGTCACAAAAAAATGTCATATTTGATATAAATGTTAGTTTCTATTTAAATGACCATCGGCTCATAAAATTAAGTAAACCTTAAACAATTGTGTTCGAAAGTCAGAGGCCCATTTTTTTTAATTTACTTACTAGACCTTACCGCAGTTAAAACTAAAAGCCCGTGATCCATTTTGCTTTAATTGTGACAAACTTAATTTACCGGTCAAACAATATCATAGCTTATAGCCTCATTTAGACAATATTAAATGCCAAATTTTCAACAAAATATGCTCTTAGTAATTTAGTCTAGTTAAATTAAACCATTTTAGTTAAACGCTATTTTTGAACACAATTAAATGAAACTACGTGATGTAGTATTATTTCTACTACCTTTAATTTCTTTACCACGACCTAGGTTTCGTTGTATTACAACATCTTCAGGTGGGATATTATCTTTGCTAATATCCCACCTGAAGATGTTGTAATACAACGAAACCTAGGTCGCGGTAAAGAAATTAAAGATAGCCAAATATATTCGCTATTTTTGAAATTAAGCTTGACGCAAAACCTGTCAATTTTTTTTAATAGGCACAAATGCTTCTTAAAATGCTGCTAGATTATTTCATTTGATTCTTATGAATTAGGAGTAATATCGAAATAAAATATAATTTGTCTTTTATAATATGTAAATTCTTAGTATTTTTAATAAAGGAATTCGTGTAACAGGTATCTAATTGATTTAAAATTGTTTTGTTCGGTCTTTATTTTATCGGATCTACGTCTAACATTATGAAATTCCAGTTTCTGATGTGATGACGTGGTTTAATTTCCATAGTTGGAATATTAAAATAACATGATGTTCTGTGTTTAAACTTTGTCAAAACATTCTAAATAAAAGCTAAAAATAATTTTGACAAATCTATTTTAAAATTAATTTATACTTAATAAATATTTCTGTCAACTTTAGAAAATATGACTATATACTTAGGGAAAAGAACCTCTACCATCCATCTTATCTTAAATCCAAAATTCACAGGTCTAGAGTCGTTTACAGTATTAGATTAAGTTTAAATGTACTAACTCTTCTTATAATCAAACGCAGTTCCGTTTTGTGTTAACATTCCTGCACTATATTTTATGCTGCCAAACTGTGAAAAAACTTCTTGACATTAGTTTATTCCATCGTCTCCTATCTTACCGCCTCTCTCCCTTATCTACGTCAATACTTAGTTCATTAATTCGTAAATAACTAACTTTTGCTAACAGCAGCAAAGTTTTTCCCGTATAATGATCACTTGCATCTGAATACTACTCTTGACTGACATAACAATAACTTATAACTTAACTTAAACTTTAAGTTGAATCTCTGCAACATCTCGACAATTTCTTTTCGTAAATTCTTAGGTCCACACACTTTGTTCTTTAGGTTCTTAATGCGAGATGACTAATAATTGGTTATCAAATCTCTTAAGTAATATTCAATCAGAAGAAAGGTAGCCTAGGTTCCAAGCATCATCCCAATTGAAGTCCGTTGTAATCATCAGTTTTTTCTACGTCTTACTTTAACACGCTGATTGATGAATAATCTAAAATGGTTGTTAAAACTTCTATTGAACCGTAAACATACTTATTCAAGATTTTCCAAAGAATTTCAGTGTAAAAAGTAACCTCCATTAACAACGTGGAAACTAGAAATTTGTTCAGGTCATAACAAGTGAATTGACAATACGAGCCTAACTTTTCACAATCGAATTTTTACGCCAACTTTATGATTCTTATAAAGCAAATAAAATATATTAACTAATAAAATATTAAAAAATGTAACTTATTTTTTGTTCTTCGCTTATGGTCACTTTAAAGTCCCATCGAAGTCAACGTGAGGTAGACTATAAAAGATCGGGTTAATTTATTCACGAAGAGATAAGACGTAAACATTTATATTATATTGAATATATTTGGCGTTAATTTTGTAGAAATTCATTATTCACAATTAAATGAAAGTACGTGATGTAGTATTATTTCTACTTTCTTTAATTTCTTTACCACGACCTAGGTTTCGTTGTACTACAACATCTTCAGGTGGGATATTAGCAAAGATCTTTCTTTTTAGCAAAGATTTTTAAGAATCTTTGCTAATATCCCACCTGAAGATGTTGTAATACAACGAAACCTAGATCGTGGTAAAGATATTAAAGAAAGTAGAAATAATACTACATCACATAGTTTCATTTAATTGTGATTTATATTATACTTTAACGCTCGTATATTAGTAAGAATAATATCCAGCAGCACATGAGCATACGTAATGGAAAACTGTTATCGATACGTAATTGGAAACTGATATCGATACGTAATTGGAAACTGATATCGAACTTGAGTTAAATGAAATGGATAAAAGTAGAAGCAATTAAACAGAAATAATATTGTTGAGGAACATACAAGAACGTGTTTTGAAAGGTTGTTTATGAAACGAATAAACAGTCACAGTGTATGAAATGGCAGAAATACCTATTAAATGATTGCGATTCTGACAATAATAATATGTTACGAGGGTTTACATTCTTAGAGTGAGTCGAAAATTACCAAATAATCTTCCGAATGCCAAGTTATTTTTCTGTAATTAAATTCACAAAATTAGTTTGTTAATTAACGTGTTTTAACACATTCAACGTCAATTGTTTTTGTAAAGATCCCTAGTACACCTGGATTATCCAACGTATTTCTAATTTACCAGGACTTCTTTTAATTTTTGTTTCTTAATGTAGACAACAAACACGATTTTAACGAGAAATATAAATGGGACACAGGTGTCTATGCGGCGACAAAAAAACTATCAAAGATGTCAGTTTCCTTATGTATATTACATGTATGTGACGTGCCGTACTGTGGGTCGAAATGGCTATATTGCATAATACAGGTTTAAGAAAATGAAAAAAATAATTGTTTAAAAACATTATCTTTTAGATAATTTAGTAATAATAAATAAATGACCTTAAGAATTGATTCTTTTGAAGTCACTGTTTTTATTAATAACTGAGTAAATTAAAATTGCGGAAACCTCACTAGTAAATAAGTATTGATTCATATTGTGTTCTAATATTGAGAGTCTAATGGCACTGATCAGTTTTCAAAAAAGACGAATGGACGTGGTAATAAATTTATGTAATTAAATGTAGTACACTTATACTTTCTCAAATTACCGTAAAAGCTGAATCGGTCAAAGTATTAAGTCGGTAAATAAAAATTTCGCTTCATACAAAGAAAAATGTAAAATCTTCCACGAAAACCACATAGTTAGGCGAAATATGCCTCTTAACTATTTTTATATAGACAATTATAATCGATTAGCGCAGTTAGATATACAATTTTATGAAAAAAAATGTCTGTATCCCCAATATAGCCGCTTCTCACTTACACCGTGTGCCGGTGTCTAACCGGCAGTGGACGATGGACATGGACAAAGTATAAATCTGTGTGATCCAAATTAAGAAAAATATTCTGTGATTCCGTTATCCTAGTCATCACTACAATAATTTTTAATATTTCTGAATATTTCATTAAACGAAATACCCCCTCATATTAGATATAATTTCGATCATTTTGACATACAATTGTATTACTTAATTTATGAACCTAATTTTATTAAACGGTCTTGTTAAAGGCAAGCGGAAAGAATTTAAAACAATGGCGGAATTTTTGACAAACACGGAATAAATATTACTTCATTTGGCTTAAGACAAAAAACCCAATGGAAACATTCAAGCTATTTAAACTAAATACTTTAATCCTTAACCGTTATCAAATAAGTTAAATCGTTTGTTACTTTTAGAAAATATTAAATATCGCCCGTAAACATAACTATACCTGAAGGTGTAGTTACATTTACGTGAAAGTAGCAAGAACATACTGCAGTAACAGTAATGTAAAAAGTAACATTGTTACATCTAATGATGCAAAATTAAACTATCGTGAAAATCTTACTTCTGCTATGTAGCCCACAGAGCGTATACTGTTATATTTTTGGTCTTTGTAATTTACTTGTGAAAATAATATACGCATGTATATTATTTTATGATGTACATAATCTCGATGTTAACACTTCACAAATATTGTAATGTTTTTAAATGTTTTCTACTATCGCCTAACGAACTACAAATGAAATACCTTCATAAAATAAATGTTTATCTTTCATATGGAACCCATTAAAACATACATCGTTATAAAGATTTAACTCCGTTTCATAACAACAAACTATTTTCAGACTGAATGAAAATTTTATGAAACTTTAATAAATTTAATAGATTTTTTTTAAATTATCATGTACTAAAAAGTAAAAAACACAAACAAAGAACATTGACCGTTAAGAAAATCTTTCACCAATGTTCCATCTCTATCATCTCTACATGATCACACTTCACAAATAAAAAACTTATTAAGTAAAATCGATTAGTCTACCGTTAATTCATGACCATCAGCATGTGTTGTCACAGGAAACAGTGGCTAGTTTCAATTGGGTGAAAAGACGCAAGTTGAATAAAAGCTTTGAAAATCGAATACGACTTTCCCCACGTGTCGTTTGTTGGCTTACATGAAATACATACCGTACATAGAGAAACACTTTGCAATTGTGGGTGGATTACCTTTTTTCTTTTCATTTGTTATCAAAATATAATCCTAAATTTATTATAGCCCAGCGTTATGGTTTTATAATAAGCAATATTTAAAACGTATGATACCAATCTGTGTAAATAGCAAATTTTACAAGTGAATGTCTTTCAAGTAGATAATATATTTTTTCAAATTATAATTTTATTGTAATTAAACTAGACTCCAAATAATAGTTTATATAGAAGCATACTATAATAGCTTTGAAATATTAAAAAATACTTATTGTTAAAGGCTTTTAAGAAAAATGTATTATGTTTTAAATATTATTTTATTACGTTCATTTATAAAATAATTACAGAATAACAACAACCATTTTGTAAATTGCTCATTTGCTTTTTTGTTACAATTTTAATTTGTTTTCTACTATATACTTACGGTGCAAGATTATAATAACTTTGTGGAAATTGCGTGACATTGACAGACTTAGAGGATATTTTTGCCCCTTGCTCGAAGCGTAATTTCAATTAAAAGTTTATAAATTAATGTATCCCAATGATTTATAAATCTTTTTTTATTCTCGACTCTACGTATAAAGAAATACAACAAACAATTCCTAAAAATTACATGTTCGAACTTCTTCCTTAATAAAAACGAAATATACAATTTTGGGTTCATTAATTACTTAAATTAAGAGTTTCTAACTTTCGGAGGAGTTCTATAGATATAAGTGTAAAACAGAAAACTAGCACGCCTTATCATGTCTAACTGTTAAGCTTTGAAACTAAATAAAAACATGATTCATTTTCAAATAAAAAATTGTTTAAAAATACCAGTAAAACTCGCGCTACGAGAAAAATATTTAAAGGTATACAGTATTTAATTAACCTATTTACAAATATTAACATAAACTGTTTTTCAGCACATAAATATATCGTCAAGTATAAATTTAACAGACATAAAAATACCATACATTTCTTGAAAAACTATGGTAACGCAGTTTTTTTTTAATTTTAATTTTGGCAATAAATGAGGGACATATTTTATCGTCGATATTTTCAACAATATTCCTAGAATTTTCTTACATAAAATTCTAAAAAAAAACAGTTTTAAAATACTTACAACTCCCTCTTTAAATGATAGCTACTCCACCTGATACATAAAATTGTTAAATCGATTATTTCAGTTACACCCCCTAAAATTTCTAAATAAATATTTTCGATTATTAACCACCAAGATATTTGTGGGCTTTGTACCTACGTCAAATTTAGAGTTTTGATGTCAAATGATTTACGATAAAAACGTCTTTGACAGAGGGATGAACACGTAACCGATTTTTTAAAGGTGTCGTTTTCCCTTTTTAAGATAAGAAATCCTAAAAATTTACATTACTTAGTGGTTAAGAGAAAACTAAGGTATTCTAAAAACGATTTCAATTTACAGTTTTAATTTTGACCCCAGTTATTCCAATTTCAAAAACCTGTTGGTATAAACTTTGAACTTTCATAGCTGAGTACAATTATCTGTCGCCCTCTCACAACGTGCGATGTGACACGTGGCCTTTAAAGTTGCAATAATATCAAATGCGTCGGTGAAGACGTAAAAAGACGAACGATTACATAAAGCGCTCAAGAAGATCTAATCTGTAAATATATCTCACGACTACGGGCTGCAGCGGGCATTTGCGAAATATTTGCATTGAGAACGGAACCGAACGCTGTGATTGTTAAATACGCGGCCTGGCGGCCACGGATGGGGGTAGGCGGTGCGAACAATTCGATTAATTGCAATGAATTCGCCGTCACGGCATTGGGACGCGCGCACAAAGGGATCCATTTTTATTGCACGTCGTTATGGATACTAATTTTACGCTGTGAAGGCTGTGCCCGCGCGCGCGGAGCAACGCGGGAGCCAATTAACCTAAATTAAAAATAGATTTGATGAGGTCATTAGTTAACGAGATTATTTGACCTGATTATTAATGGCTGGAAACAGATGTATAACAATCTGATGAATGCAAATTCTAATCTTCCCATCGTTATTATGTTTTTTTTCAATTGCGCACATTTTCCTTGTTAAGTAAAAAACATAATGTTGAAATTGTGGTATAATAAGTGTCCAATACAAAGACAACAGACTGCCCCTCATACCAAAAAGGTGACCTATATCGTGCGAGTTTGTACACTGTACTGGCATACTGACATTAAAGCCTATTAAGTAATTTATAGTTAGGTTATTAAACCTCACGGTTAGCTGACTGTGACAGATAATGAATAATAATTTCATAACCTTGATTCACGAAAGAAGAGTTAAATTGAACTGTTCCGATTCAATGTTCCTCAACGACATAAAAGTGTAGCATCAAAAATCGCCTACTTCGACGTTGATATGTAGATGGGACGAAAATGATCCCAATTGATGTTTCTCTCATTTTTGTCGAGAAATACGGTAGATAAATATTTTGGAGCGAATAGTTTATATTACTATTTCGGTTTTAAATTTTGGAATAAATATAAATATTGCCATATAATTTTTTAACACATTATAAATATTGCCATATAATTTTTTAAAACATTCAGTCGCGCACCATATAAATATTTTCTTATTTCGATAAAGTCGCGTCGTCCGGCGAACCAAGGCATCACATTTCCTACAATTTTAGACGTGAAATTCTGCACGTATACTACTTTCTATACGATACTTTGCATGAAAACCTCAATTGTTATGTAAGAAATTTTAAAAACAATGTTTTGAATTCCCATCGTGTGGCATGTTATTAGATAGGTCTTTTAAAATGAAACTAACCAACTTTCCATGTACCATTTCTTATTTTTATTCTTCGTTGAGGTTCAAAAGGACGTGCATTGTGACCAATACGTCACCGCCTCCATCATTTTCAAACCACCATTTTTTTAAAAATCTTTATATAAACTACTTTTAGAACGCTTATATTAACCAACATACGTAAATATTACGTTAGCCTGATAAAAGCGATGCAAATAGTCTGAAAGTACAAAAAAAATGCACTGGAACCGTTTTAAATGTTTTGAACAAACAAAAATATTAAAAACGAAGAATGAGTGAAACTGATTTATAAAAAAACATGAATATTAAAGAAATAAAAACTTGTCAAGGACGAGTAAAACTCGCACTATGAGGGTTCCGTACACATTTCGGCATTTAATTTTTCCCAAACACTACTTTTTCACACCGTAAATATTTTTCAACGTATTATATACTATATCTTTCATAAGCATGAAACACGAGGCTTATTTCAAGAATTAGAAGACCTAGAAAAACCACTATAGCTTCCCTGTAATCTTCTAGTCAGGATGTTTCCAACCCTGTTTTTTTCACGATTTTTGGCTCAGCATTTTCGGAAATAAGGGGGCGAAATTCTATATTTTTGAATATTTTATAGAGTGTAATTTTAAATATGCAATTGCGATTGTGAAAAAAGTTATTGTCTTTCTAGTAACAAGCCTTTTCAAATGATCCTCCACACGATAAATAAAATGAGAAATAAATATTTCTTAAGACCTTTATTTACCTTCTCTTTAATTGTTATGTGAATATTTTTAAAAAGTTGGTGGTGTAAAATAAGTGGGTTAGTAAGATGTATTTCTGTACCAATTTTCAAGTTTAAACGTCGCGTCGTTTCTGAGAAAATCGACTTTAAAAATAGAAAAGCTTTCCATGGGTTTCTAAGAACTTGTATTTTTACGTAATTTAGATGGTTTTGTTTCCGAAATAAGGAGCAGGGAAATTTTCTTTGGATATTTCTCAAATATCTCTGAAGATATAATACCTAAAATTAGGAAAGGAATATTTTCGCTATCCTTATAACTAGCCTTTTCGTTCAATACCACGAATCTATACATAGAATTTGAAAAAAAATAGAGTGCTTAATCTGCCTTTTCTAAAATGTCTAAATGAATATTTTTGAGTTTTAGCTTATATACCCCCACTGTGACAAAAGACAAAGGATGAACCCTCAAACAAATTTTCAGCCGATTTTAAAGTGGTAACTCCTTTACTTGATTTATGCGAAGACTGCGAAATATCATTCCTTCCTGTATTCATGATAATACAGGAAGGAATGATATTTCATTATATAAAATATATTATTTATATATATATATATATATATATATATATATATATATATATATATATATATATATATATATATATATATATACATATATACATAATTATTTAAGAATGGCTTAAAAAAACTGAATTTATTATTAGAAAAATCAATTTAAATTATTAATATAACTCCAACTTTGCGTAGGTTCCCTTTGATATATTAGGTTGGCAACTTATAAACCCGCCATCTCTGTACACAAACTTTTCAACTTTTGATATGTAGTCAACAAAATCAATCGATAATTTTACATGAGCACCATCGGTACCTAACACTCGTCGCTAACGTGTAAGTAAAACTAAAGTTCCGTCCTTGTAGAAATATTTTGACCTTTGACTGAAAAAACCGGTGAAGATCGATTTTGATATGACTTTGGTCTTTAAATTTTCTATCATGTAAATTATTAGACAGAGAGCTAAACAGATGGTAATTAGATGGCGAAAGATCTGAAGAGTGCGGTGGGTGAAGTAGCATACTCCATCCAAGTGAAAGTAGTTTTTCACGCGTTACTTTTGCTACGTGTGGTCGAGCTTTGTCACGTAAAAAATAAACTTTGCTTTCATTTGTAGAAAGTTCAGCGGTGACTTTGCTCAATTATTCACAATAAATCTTAGCTGTAATTGTACTGTTATCTTGAAAGAGTTCCCTGTGAATAACTCCACTTTGAATAACCCCACCGTGCACTCAAAAGTATCTTTTGTCCAACATTATATTTTGATCTAGGTACACCTTTTTCTCCAGCTCCTTACAACTGCCGTTTACGCTAAAAATTAACAACCGCCACCCACTTTTCATGTCCAGTAACTAGATACTTTAGCCCTTCGTTGGTACGTTGGGAACTCAGTAGCTCCAAGCACACATTAGCTCTCCTCGAAATTTAAAACGATGTTAGCTGACTTGGTAGCCAAACGGAATATTTCCACTTCTTTCTCAAAGCATGAAGTTGTTTTTCCATTGCAATATAAGAGCATGAAAATAGGTCTTCCAAACAGTGCGGACTTAATCTGGGATCTGCTTCAATAAAGCTTATAATTTTTCTAAATCAATTGTAGGAGGTCGCTCAAAATTAGCGTCTTTGAATCTTTGGAACCAGTGTTTGTGTCTTTGAATCTTTGGAATCAGTATTGCACCGTAAGAGGGTATACCTTCACCTATCGTTGTGTATATGTTACGTGATGCTTCACTGGTGTTTTGCCCTAAACGACGTTCATGGAGAAAAAGTCCTCTAAGTTAACTTCGAAATAATTCCATTTTTAATTTATTCTTTACTTGCCATTTACTCAATTGCAAACTGAACAAGAAATATTCTAGAAGGTACTATAACATTCCAGAAATCGATCAAAAAAAGTGGCGGTCTTATAAGTTGCCAACCTAATATTAAAGATTTTTTTAAAGTCAATTTATTTTATTGGTAGGTTTAAAGCCTTTGCTTTATTTAGTACTTAAGGCTTACTGACCCTTTTCATTTTCATATAAACCCCTACATCTTAGGAAAAATCCTACACCGTCCAAACGGCAAAACTTTAGAAGTAACTAGATCCTGACACCATGAAAATCTTGATAAATGTCTTCTTAGGATCGAGTGAAAATGTTTTACCTCTCTTCCTTCGTTAATCCTTCTACGCTTTTTTCCCCTTCTTTCCTTCTAACTCATGTCAATATTTCTATTATAATTTTTTTTGTCTTTTTAAGTATACGATTATTATTTTACATTGTAGCACCTTTTACTTCTACGAAATAGACAATTTTTATTCTTAATATCTTGATTGATTGAAGATTACTCCTATATAAATAAGTCCACCATATGTACTTTACATTAAAATTGGTCAATAGACACATAAATAAACAAAAACAATATTTTTATATTGGATAGTTGGATAGTTTTCAAGTATAACTTATACTTGAAAACTATCCGTAGCAAAATCATCGACGTAAATATTATCAAAGCGAAGGACAAAAAAGGTAATTTTTTACCAAGACTATGAATGTGCGTGTTAATATGTTATTACTATGCCAAATTTCAAGTTTCTACGTCAAGCTCCTCCTGAAGAAAACTGCTGTGGCTTACATACGGACAGACACGTGAATGATATATAAGATCATTCACGTGTTCCATTCCGTTTTTCTTCTTAATTTACGGAACCCTAAAAATGACATTATTTTCGTTAAAGTGGAATGAAATAACATCACTTTAAATTATATAATAAAAAAAAACAAAAAGACTTAAACTTAGTCAAACAATAGTTCTTGCAAATTTTTTGTGACCTTTTTACTGCACGCAAAATTATTTTAATCTTCAACAAATTAGAAAAGTTCTTTTAAAAAAAATAAATTTTGGACAATCTTGCAACGTTGTTTTATTCAATTCTATAGTTTTCGAACGATCCGTCTTGTCAAATTCGGAAACACCGAAAATTTAACGATTTCCCAAAAGTTGTGACTACTATGTCTCCAAAACCAAAAGCTACAAACGAATTATTTATGGCTAGTAAATAAATTATTTATGAGCTTTTTATTTAGCTGGTAAGCAAATAATTTATATCTTTCGCTCATACGTTTTCCATCGAGATAAAAATAATTGATAGGCAGCGGTGATGAATCGCCGTATTGCGTATTCATGGTAACACTGGACATCACCATCTTAAGATACATTTCATAAAGTTATTAGTTTTAGAAATATGGTAATTCAAGTTCATTAGAATGGAACCAATGTAATTTTTTACTTTTTTTTAATTCCATCAAAATTTTAGTTTGTGTCCCAGAGACAATTTTTTTTAAATTGCTTGGGTCATTTGGACTGTTAATGAGTCATCCAGAAAATAGTTACGCATTTTCACAAGGTACTTCAATATCTACTGAAACCTCGGGTTACACACAGCGGCGAGAGAGCAAAGACTCGAAAATATAAAACATCTCAATATCTTATCGTTAAACTTCAAATTACTCTATCAATGTTATTACGATAATTATTAAAAAAAGCGAGGAACTTCTTCAATTGCTCCTAATACTATCGACTCACGTTTGGTAGACTTACTAATCATCTTTCTAGAGTGAATAGGTTCTGGGGTGAAACTATCTTCCCGCACTCTATATGGATAATCAAAACGTCCACAACCAGAAAGATCCTTTCAGAAACTTTGCCTCTATATACCCTTCTCAACTTTTTTTACCTTATATTTTCCTGGAATTCAATTATATTTTCCTGAGATAAAATATTACTACAATTTTACTTGATTTTAGAGTTTCATACCTCAAGATGAAGAAATGGTAACTTCGTTGTCCGTCTGTCTGTCAAGGCCTTTTTCTCAGAAAGTATCGAGTTGAAATTAATATCAAATACTTGTCCCCTGGAGCTGTAAAAAATCAAGCTTCTAAGCCAACGCAATAAAAAAAAATACTTTACGCCGCATATTTAGACACTCGCAAATAAAGCAAAACCTATAGGGTATTTCCCGTTGGGCTGGAATCATGAAATTTGGCAAGAGGCAAGGTCGTTTTAAATATGCGCATGTGCAATATATTTTAGTCCTAAGAAATTAAAATTTTGTAAATAGTTTAATAGGAATATGGTGTATCATTAACTTTTTATAAATGCCTAAATGCATACGGAATCCTCGTGCTATGAATTCCACTCGTACTTGATAAGTTTTTTCTTTTGTTTTTTAATTATTTGTTTTTACGTTCTACATCTGAATATAGCAGCTGCACCATGCGGTATTAAGTGTTAAGAGTAAACTGTTCACACAAAACCGTTTTACGAAAAGAATAATATAGAGTCGCTAGTGGTTCCTAATTCTCAAAACAATAGCATTGACACATTCAATAACATCATCCGTCTAAGGCAAGGTTTTTACAATTTGCAAAAACGCAGGTTTTATATTCATACTGAACTATATGGCAATGCGAACTGGCAACCATTTTCAAATGCAAGCCGTCAAGCGAAAACCATTTAAAAAGACATTAACACGATTTAAAAAAAATTTTTTTCGTACTTGACTTTAACCAACTTACTAGTACTTGTGTACTTGCCTGGTTACATTTAATTATGAAATGTGTCCCGCGCATGCTTGCGCTCGCATTGTTTTGCAATATCCTCCCGTTGATCAACAGGGTTGTCCACACAGCCTAGATTTCTTAATTGCTCAAAAACAATTTCTTAGTTTCTTAATTGCTCTGTCCTAAAATTATTACGATACGACAGGAGCTTTTGACATAAAATCTCTAAGTGTAATTGGAAGGATAAAAATACATCTATACCATCTAGGATGATACCCACGGATATTCACTTAAAGCCAGAAAGAATTCAATCAAGAAATTAGCGAAATCATTATTGTGAAGCAGCATTTATCGAAACGTATAGATCACTTGTAATACTCGTATTAGAATCAATTTACTACTTTAAAAAAGCCATACCAAAATCACACCTTCAAAATAAAAAAAAACAAAAACTATTCTCAACATAGAAGTAAAATTTGTTATCCTCATAAGTTGTTATTATTGTAAAATGAATGCGCCGACTCTGAGGGATGTATTTAAAGTATTTGTTTTGAAATTATTTATCTTTATACATTATATTTAAAAATCAGGGTAAAAAAAGAGTAAATAAAAACTGTATCGATTTTTTTAGATTATATCTTAATCTTATTTAAAACTTATTAAATTTCACTGCTTTTAGATACAATAAACAATAAAAAATTTCATTGCTTATTTTGCGGAAATGAAATTAAATCGAAATACTTAATTTTGAAATATTTACAATTGAATTATCTCAAAGCAGCATTCAATAATAAAATGAGATTTAATTAATTACCATTTATAAAATTTAATTATTTTATGATTTATGAAATTATTTGATTATACTTTTTTAAGCTTCAAAAATGTTTTGTTAAGAAACGATGTGTATGGTATACATCGTTTCTTTTAATATAATACTAACATTAACATTTTAGATAAAATAAAATATATATAAAATAAAATAAAAATCAATTAATATTGATGTCAACGAAATAAAACCTTTTCGATTACGATTGTTAATTATCAACTTAAAATTACTAGTAACCTAACCTTTATTATCAAGAAAACCAACCGGTTCTAGAACTTCTGTTATTTACTTTCTTAATATTTATTAGATAAACTTATTGTTAGCTTATTAACAATGTTGCCTTGTTTATATTTGTTGTACGAGTATTAGAATGTCTAGTGGCTTAAACAAATTATGTTTAAAGGATTTTTCTAAAAGATATTGAAAACAAATTTAATATATCAAACATTTTTCATTGAGCCTTTGGGTATAAATAAAATTTATAATTAATATAATGCTGCCTCCATGTTCCTATAATGATTTATTCTTATAAAAATGAATGACTTATTGTTTTTAAAAAAATTCAGATCTGTTTAATCTGAATATTTTTTTTAATTTCAGATATGAAATATGTTATTGCATATTAAAATTAAGTATGCATTTTTCAGGAAAAAATTTACACATTAATTCTTTATAAAAATTTTATGACAAAATATTCCTAAAAAAATTTCCTGTTTGATATAGAAAAAGTAATTCCAAAGATTTAAAAACAAAAGTCAGTAATAGAAAAATATAATTGTATGAACATTTTGGCTTTACCTATGACATGAAATGTTTCTTAAAATAGTTTACAAATAATTATCTATGGGTAATGTGTATATTTGTTGGTATTTTATTTCACTTGCTTAATGTATATTAAGCAAGTGAAACAATTTCTTTTTTAGGATTAGTCAAACGAGAAACTCGAATAGTTTCGCCATGTCGGTCTGTCTGACTGTAAGTCACAACCGTTTTACTCGCAGACTATTAGTGCTATAAAGCTGAAATCGTTAAAATGTCATACATAAAATAAATTGTTAAAATGTCCTACATATTTATAACGCCTACAAACTTATGAAATTAAATCTTTAAAACTAAGGTTTTTTAGGGTTCCTTTCCTATATGTAAAGTGGGTTTGAACATTTTTTTACGACTAGGGTATCGTTGAATAGGTGTTTCAAAATACTGGGAGTATACCATGAACACTTTTTCGAAACAGGGTTCCGTTTATGAAATATTAAGCTTTAAAATGGTAAATTTTTTAGAGTTACGTCTTCCTCTACATATCAGCTGAACCGCTATTTTTGATATATCTTAAAATTATTCACAGTAATAGTACACGTAACAAAATTAAAATGAAAATTACTACAGCTAAATACGCTCTGTACACTTAAATGTTTATAAGTGCCTGAACCTTCGCAGTGCAAGTTCTACTTGAAGGTACTTGACAGTTTATTGTCACTAGGGGTCGCCCAGTGACCGGTAATTCATTAAATTTTTAAGTTTGAACTTTATATTATTTAGTTTTCTACACTACTTCTCCATATAAACTTTAACTAACCCAAATCTCACACTCCTCCGTGCGCGCAATATGCTTAAAGAGGGTTACAAGTTTTCTCTTTACGTGTTAATATATAGATTTGCTAATACCAAGAGCGTCCCCTACTTTTAGAATGTTCACTGTTGACGTTTACCTCTATTCAACTATTGCAAAATGTATTCAAACAAGTCCAATGCCACGACTTGCATATTTGTTTGTGCCTTTATATCCGATAAAAGCAACTCTGACCGTCACGCACACGGATTACGTTAATTATCAAAAAATCTACGTTGCGATACGATGAAACGAGGTGCGCCATTAGCTCGATACTAATGGTCTATGTTTTTCTTCGTTTATTGATCGATATCGGCAAAGGAAACGCTAGGCGCTCAAATTGACGCGGCTAGCCATTGTTTTCTGCGGGGCACATTTTTACGTTTCCAACGTCGTTATGCAACGCGTACCTCATACGCGCGAGCCTTTACAATGCAAAACATTTATTTGTAATTGATGTATTGACAATCGGGAAAATTGCTTTGGCCCGTCTGACTGGAATAGTGATGCAACAGGACGTAGACTACGATCTCATCATGTGTAATTTGACATCATTATGTTTAATACACAGCAATATGGAGTCGTTTGATAAATTGGTTATTTATTTCATTTTATGAATTATAGCGTGTGAGCGAAGCGTCATTATTCACTTCTATATCGAGTAACTAAAAATTGGAGTCGTTATAATAATAAATTTAAATGCAATCTTGATAATAATTTAAAAAAAATTATAGAATCGACATTTTCAAAATTTTCTTGCTATTATATATTGATAACAATTTTCCTACCATTCTAATTTTGAAGTGAAAACTTCTTTAGACACACCATGTGCACTGTTTCTGAGCAGTGAACGAAACTAAACCATCACGCTCGGATCAGTGTCGCTGAATCGGATAAACTCGTCTCACTTCGGCATCGGCCAAGCCAGTTCACTGTTCGGGTAAACTCGGTTCACTTCGGCATCGGCTGAGCGAGTTCATGTCTAGCACAAAGTGCATCGTTTCAATAATTGCGTTTTATTTTTTATTAATATTTTATTTGAGTATAGTTATATATATAATGAATGTAATATTTCAAGTTATGCTATTGTAACAATCAGTGTAATATTACAGTTAGTGTTTAATATTTTAGTTGATATTGTTTAATATAATACGTGTATCATACGTATATTGTATTTTTTTATTTTAGTATTCACTTCTATCGTGTGGTCATAAGCACACATTAGTGTTTTTTGATTAGGAAACCTTCTCCCATTTTACCTGCTTTATTCCAAAATTTCACGCAATGGGGTTGAAAAAATTAGTCACTCATTTAAGTATAATGAACCCATAGTTTCTATTTAAATAGGTAATTCATATTTTTGTACTTTACATTTACGTATAGACCATTACGAAATATAGAGACCGTAAAAGAAACATAGAGCGTCACTTAAAACAAAAGAAGTAACAAATGTTAGTTACATTGTCAATATCAAGGCGGTATTTCACAGACAGAAAATGCTAAAGGTCATTAAATCCAAAGAGATTACGTTACGATCGAATACGAGATTCGATTTTTCAAAAACTTAACATTCTACTATTTTTATGAATTACTAGCTATGCCTGCGGCTTCGCACGCGTGGAATTCTGTTTGTGACTATAAGAGTATCAATAAAAAACCAATATACTATTTTTTTATCACTTTCCTAAACTAGAAAAATTACAAATTTCTTTTAACATGTACACGAAAGTTGCGGAGATTTGTTTTAGTGTTTTTTTTGTATTTTTATTTGTATATATTTTTAATTTCTTTTCGTTTTATATTTTTTATAATTAATTACGCATTTTTTTAATTATTTTTTTATTGCGATTTTATATTGCACTCTTTTATATTTTGCAATTTATATTGTTATCTGTAGTTGAGGTATTTAAATTTATTAATGGCCTTGTACACAATCTTTGACGTCGTATTATTTATTGGTAGCAAAATATACTGTGTCTCTGGAGTTCCAGCTTAAACCAACATATAGTTGGCCATGGGAAAACACTCTTTGCGCAGATCGATTCCAACCAAAAGAAGGTTTTCCCTTGGGATTTATTAATAGTCATCCCAAACAATGTTTTCACTGGAAATTGAAGGCATTTGAAAGATATGGGCAAGTCCCTGAGAATCATTGGAATCCTCAGGATGTTTGCCAACTGGCTGGCTGCAGGGTCGGTGAGGATGGTCGCCACAATCAAGTTGTCTTTTAAGTCTTTAATTAGTAGCCTTGTGCCATTGTACATATTTGCAGGGTTTAAGTTTCTTAAAAGCATGATAGGCGTACCAACTTTTAATGGTAGTTCGTGAAATGGCAAGCAGAAGGATTAATTGAATTTAAAAATTCTTGTGGATAGTGGACTGCATCTTCGATATTGGTGATTATATCAATCGACTTATAATTTCTGATTTGGCTGGTGACTTTTTGTATAATCAGATTAATGATTTCATCGACAGTATCGTTCGTAGGTGGTACTACCGCCTTGAACGTACCCAATGAGTTTCTTTCGAGTAAATTTTCGATTCCAGGATATACTGAATCTAAAAGCAGCGTACATTCTGTGGACTATCCAACCTAGTGTGTCATTTAGAACGATTTTAGCACAGTTAGTGTTCAAATTTGGAAAAGGAAAAACTCCTTCCCCAAGTTTGATATATAGGTAGATAAAAACATGTATAGATAAAAACATTCAGATTAGGATGGATATACATCATATGTTTTTCCAAAACCAGCATCTTTCTTTATGTCTGGATGCACATACGTTTCGACCGCACTTTCTTCTTAAAAATTTGTTATTAGCGTATAATAGAGTGGTACAAGAAAGTTTTTGCAAATTCGTCCGTGTTGCAGAGCTTGAAAAAAGTTAAGTGTGGTTTTATATGGATTTTGGGCAACTTGTTGCGCCGTTCCTGCCGTGAAGTATATACCTTTTGACAGTTTTCTAAGTATACGGCCAAATGCACGATAGTGGGATACCAGTCATGAATCGAAAATGCTAATAGTGGCCAGACATATTCTGATGTACTTAGGTACCGGCCATTTAAATAGTCCACCGCATAAGGCGTACATAATCCTGCTATGTTTTGTACAAATACATAAAATCAAACTGTATAATATACATCTTTTATTGAATTAAAATTTCAGGTTACGTGCCGAATCAAGCGCCTGTGCAGTTTGGTGCAACATATCCCTTTCTATTCTTCGTCATGGACAGCACTGTCAATGTGGCGCTCATGGCAGGAAAAATGATGGATCCACTTAACTCACGGATTTTATAGCACATGGTACTCTTGTAAATAAAATTATTTTCGTTACACCCTGCCTTTTTTTTTCTCCAACGCCGAATTGGTTTATATTCTAAGAAAGAATAATAAAAATCAAAATATAACAGTGCTTTTACAGGTTGACATCATAAAATACTTTTGATTTTTCTCACACACAACTAAAATAGTTCTATATTATTTTACTATCTCAAAAAAGATTGATTGCAGAAAGATATAAAACTGAATCATTACGTTCATAACAAGGGCTTGAAATTGACATTCCATAATATGCACATGAATTGCTCTACGTGAACATTGCATAAAAAACCATATTTAAAGTGATACAGAAGTACGTGATTTCGTTTTATATTCTTCATCCCATAAAAGCAAAACCTTGCCAAATGAGACGCAACGCAAGCAACATTCAGTCATCGCAATTCAACACGGGAGGAGATAAAGTGACTGCATATGTTTATGTAAATACTTATAAGTTTTTTTGACACCTTACAAATACACCTTGTCATTTTTGAAATGAAAAAATGTAGGTCTGTATTTTGGTTTAAAGTGAATTTCATCAAAATATAACCCCTCCACCCCCACCCCCCGCACGACTCTCTCAGTGGCTAAGGAATTTATAAATGCTGTTTAATAAAAATATTTGTTTTAATTAATGAGATAATTGTCACTTCTTTTAGCTCATCCTAATTACGAAGCAAATAAAAATCTGAATGGTAACAGGTCTGGTGATTATGGTGGATGGGTCATAATCTATCACACTATATTATCTTGTACACAATCCTTTAAAACAAAAGGACGGGCATTGTTACATATAAACACATTCATGTTGAATACAGATGTTAACACTGGTCCTTCAAAAGTTCACCATACACACTAATATTTTTTAGTATTACTGGTACCTTAGGAGTTTTTACTAAATGTTATTTGGAGTTAACCAATGATGATAATGTCCTTAAGAATACTGTACATTTTTCATAACTTGTTAATATGTGTTAAAAAAGGCCCCGTTTTGAATTGAATAATGTGATAAGAGCAAATGGCTAGTCATTGCAATTTATTTTCTGGAGTTAACTTATGAGGCACTCATTCACTTAACTTCAATACATTTCACAGTTAATACTAATATAGATCTTATGGTTTCCTTTATCGTTGCGGTTTAAATTAAAAGTAAAATTCTTTTCAAGTTAAATGCAAATTATTTTCGATTGCAATCCTCAATTTTGACATAAATTCTATAAGCATTCATCAGATTCGTAAGTATTCATAAGTACAATAAATAAGGATGAATAATATGTTTGTGTAGTCTGAATGCAAATGACAAAAAGAATTGATTTGCTTAAGATCACACTGCAGAACTGAGCGACTAATTCATACAACATATAGAGTACAAAATAATTGTACTGTATATGTTGTATGAATACAAAAAATAAAAAACAAAAATAATTATCATTCACAATAGTTGCATACTACCCATACAGTCCCCGTGAGACACGTGAACAAACCGAAACAATGTCATATTTTAACCACTTTGAAATTTTGCAATTATTTGTAAAATACACCACATAATAAGTAAATACATTTGTTAAAAGAGTAAATATACATCTTTATTATAACCTTGGACTTTATAAGAGTACATACTGCAAACGCGGAAGGGACAGTTTTATCTTAAATCTATTAACAAATACTTTTATAATAAAATTTTAAAAATCAACGAAGAAAAAACAAGCATCAAGTTTCAAACTCTGACTTCCGTCACAATCTGTACATCATCCAGTGGTTTACTGTTGCGCCAACAGCTCACTGGAAAAAGTATACTTAGTAACTAGACCGCTCGATGTGCCTCACATTCGACCGTATTCAGCCTAGCATTGAGTATACGTGAAAAGAATTGAACCATTCAGAAGTATATGACCCACCGCCAAGAATACCCGAAGCGCTTCGGGTAAATCTGTTCTCATCAAAAGATTTTGGACATCAAAAAAAAAAATATCCACTTTAAAAATACAAAACGAAGCTTACAGCTCATATGCCGATTGATTGACTCAGCAAATGTGCTTTATAGGTCAAAGAGTTTGCCATTCATAGAATAGTTGTCTTTCATAACCAGTTGATCGTTACAATAATTTCAGGAATTCCAACTAACAATAATATGCTAAAACCTTTTCGGGTTAGCCGATTTAAGTGTTTGAAGGAAAAAGGGTTTCACCTGCAATCCTTAGATAGTTTTAGGAGATTCATTACATACACAAAACTTCTTAAAAACGCTATAAAACTTTTTTACATTGTATATAACAATAAACAAAAACGAATTATTAAATTAATTATATTTTATTATTATTTATAAATTCCTTATTGCCAAATAATCTAGTAGTCTACAACTAAATCATAATCCAGTGATGCTGAGTCAATATAGAGAGTATTAGAAGCTGATTAAAGTAAGCTGGGATGCTTGACAGAAATTCATTACAAGACAACAATGTCGAACAAACTAACCTAATTCCACAACTTTTGTATTAATAGACTAGTCATTTACTATCATCATTGCAAAATTAACTTACTTTTTCTTCGCACAGTTACCTATTTAATGAGATTGTATTACATGGACTGACAATAAGCAAAATTGACATTCTTAATGGGTTTATACATTACTCTCTAAAAGAACATAGCTTATTTAAAATAATAAATAGGTGTTTCCCCTATCAGAATATAATTAATATAACTAATCGAATCTAAAAATATGTTTGTAGATACTGGTACTTTGACCTTTTGGAGGCATTCCGTACAGGGAAATCTTACAATGGCTTAAATGTAATAACGTGTTCAGTTCTCTACAATTTGACATGGGAAAATATTTTAAGTCTTCGCACAATAAAATATTTTCTCTTAAAACTAGGATACATCCAAGTGTAATATTTTATCTTAACATTGAAGTTAATTGAAATACAAAATTAAACTCACATCAGTTTTTACTTCCATGTTTTCTGTAATCACAATCTTAATATTTTAACAGTATGCTTTTACAGATGTTTACAGACATGATATTTTAACTGACTTAAAATTATTGCTGCTATAGGTTACTAAATATTGGCTAGATTTTCATAAAGATCGAGGACAAATAAACGGTTACAAATATCACGTTTCACAAATATCAAAATAAATATTGGATTAATAACACTCATTTTCAGTTAATAAAAATATTTAAGATATTAGCTAGGATAGATTTGGCTCAAATTATTATAAATGGAATTAATGAAATGGGAATCAATGAGAAAACCAGAGGAACTATGAAAAAGATCTCTTAATCTGTTTAAATATGAAACATTTAACAGTTCGGAAATGTACAGTCCCTGGCCAAATTATCAGACACACCGCAATTTTTATGCAAAATCTTCATTAACAGCTGTAAAAAAATGGGTTTGGGTTATTTTACCGGAATAAATCAAATTTGTATGTCTGCTACATGTGATTAGGTATGTGTTGTGATAACTAACACAAACACATATTTTTATATTGATATTTCGTTTAAACACCTTTTGCAGCTATCAATGCTTCAGTCCTTCGAGACATGCTGTTAATGCATGATTTTACAATCTCCTGCATTTGCAGATGATAACTCCTTAAGATGGATGATCTTTTCAATGAGATTTTTCTTTAGTCATGTCCACTCCCTTAGCCACTTTCCTCTATCAACTTCCACACATTTTCAATTGGGTTCATATCAGAATTGTTACTTGACCAATCCAACAATGGGATATTTTGGTCATGTAAATATGCTTCGATTGTGTACAAGGAGCTCTCTTTTGCATAAAAATAAATGGTTCCTCATTTTAGAATTACTTTCTTAACTGTGGAACCAACAAATTCTCTAGGACTTCTTTGTTGAGTCATGATGCCTGGTCCTGCCTCGTAATGCCTTTCACTATGTAAAGGCGCCCTGTATTCTTGCCACTGATGATGAATCAGATCATAATTTTTGTTATGTGTTTCACGGCCTGTACAACGCATTTAGGGTGACATTTTTCACCTTGACGACAGCGAACAAATCGAACTTTTTTTCCTAAAATTTCAAACATATTTATGTCGCTGAAGCAAATCTGTAAAAGAAACTAAATAAGTGCTTAAATTGCAAGAATAAAAAAATCAGCGATAAAATGTTAATTCTAAATAAAATATTTAATTATCTATCTCCACAACTATACATCTTTGTCTTTATAATATTTAGCCCACTTCAGACATTTTGATTTAATCGCAGAAGTCAATTGAGGCTTCCTGGCACTTCAATGATCCTCGTAAGGATTTACCCTTAAATTTTTTGCAAACGATGCGTTCAGATACAATAACATTAGCTTCTTCCAGTTTAGAGTTGATTACTCTTGTGGTAGAAAAATCTGTTTTCCACGCAAATTTACTTGACAGATCTTTCTAACCTGGGGATGATAATTGGCTTTCTTCCTCATTTTCCATTTTTTTTGGGCTCAGTTCTCCACGGCGAGAGGTCTCCCTTTTTACCCATATTTAGAAAATTTTAAAAATATTTTTTCATTCGGAAAAACTACTGATTGAATTAAAATAAGCATAAATATAATGAAATAAACCAAAAACCATAAAACATCCATAACCAGATCAAAAAAATACATCCACACACATAGCATGCAAGAATGCGACAGAAGCTTATCTGTGCTTGTTTGCGGTCTAATACCAAAACATGGATGTTTTATTATATTACAATAAAACAAAAATAGGTTTAAAAAGGAATAATATAACAATTGTCCTAAATAATAACCACTCTTTATAAAGCATAATAACATCAAGTTGAATACAAACTTATAATTATATAAATATTCTGAAAAATGTTGTGTGGGTCTAATAATTTGGCTAGGGACTGTATGTAAATAGAAGTATCCAAGTGACACCAACGTGCTATCACCAGATAGCATACTGGTAGCACCATCAACGTCAAAACTTTTCGTTTCCATACCTTATAAGTGTACGTATCCTTTCTTAAATAGTGCACGCAGACAATTAAGTATAGTCTACTCATATACCGAGAAACTGTAGTGTAAAATAACACATTAAAAATGCTATAATTAAATGTTCTCTTAGATACAAAACAAAATTATGGCAATTTCTCCTTTTAAATAGTATTTTTCTTCCCATTATATAAGCAAGGTCTATATGAACTGCACGCCTCTGACCATAATGTAAAGTACATTAAATGCCTGAAATGCATCAAAGAAAATAGACATAAATCAAAATAGAGATAAATTTCACACAAATCCTTTTTTCTAGAACCATTAGCCATATTTCATTTTCAATAAAACTGATTATTCCAATAGTATCTAAATCTGAAATGTCACATATACCAGGAATATTATACATACTGTTAAAAATAGACACAAATTAATTGGAGCAGATCAATTATTTTGTACACGGCGTTGAATTAAATAAATACATTTTAACCATCCTACTGCATAAACATTAAATTCTAAACAGGTTGAACTTCAACATTTAACAAGTTATAAAGTAAATATTATCCAGTCAATGAAATAAAAGACAAAACACTGAATTCGTTCTTAGTTACAAAATAGAACCACATTACACCGTTACACATCATTATTAGTAACTAAAAAAACCAGAAGAAACAATTCTTATAATAAATTACATTTTTGATATACATATTTCAATGTTAACATCAGGTTTAAGTGTCTTATGGTGTAGGCACACTGCTCAGTCATATCTACACAAGATACGACACAGCGAACCCCTTTTTAGGCTTTAAATATAGAATGATACAAATATTATCTGCTCATTTAATGTTTTTCTTAATTTTTTTAATAATACATGTAACTATAATTGAAAAAATGTTAAAAAAATATTTGATAATTAAAAATAAATTATTTCTCTGTAATAAAGACCCAAGTCAGTGTTATTATTTCCATCTCGCATTTTCAAATACAAAAAAAAATCTTGCCTTAGAGTTGTTATTTTCGGAAGTTAATATATTAAATACTTGCGCAAAAATTGTTTGTCAACTTATGTTCAGCGTACATACCGTTCATGGTAAACAAAAATGGACCTATAATGAATTATTTGCTATCTTAAAAGTATTTGTGAATGTTGTTGACCCTTCCCAGTCAAATAAACTTTTTTTAAAAAAAGTTAAATTTTTAATGTCAATGGTAAAATCATGGAAACTATTAAATAATTCAGATAATACAGAACTAGAAAGAGATAGAACTATTTAAATAATTCAGATAATACAGCCTCTACTTATGCAGAGAAATTGTTATTTAGTAAGGAAATTCACACGACTTTAATAGGGATAATGAAGGCCCATACAAATTTGTTGATCGAAATCCAAACAACGGTGCACATATAAAATTAATTTTTGCATTTAGAAAACTTTGCTGACTGAAGTGAGATTTTAAACTACACACCCCAATAAGGAAGGTAAACCAAAGCTAGCACAAATGGCTCTTTGTGGGCTTGTTCCAAAATGCCAATAATGTCTCCAATGAGTGTGTAATCTATTCAGTCGCATGTCTTGTCAGATTTCACCGATAATAAAAGTTAAGAAAGCAACTATAATCCAAAAATGTGTACAATGCACCTTTCACATAGCCTTTTTCAATCACTAGTTCACTCACGATTTCTTCACTATCCTTATTTCTTCAATTATTTGCCTCACTTGTTTCATATCTAACAAAATTGCATATTTTTAATTATAATTTTGTAGTTGGCTGTTCTAGAAGGGAAATCATAAATCTTCAAATTTAATTAAATTTCAAGGAAGCAAAATTATATATTTTGTAATCTAAGCGAAACGTGCTAGAGACAAAAACTGATGACAGCTATAATGCCAACTATGAAAGGTGCAATCGTTACACTAGTAGAACCAGTTTCAACAAATATTATTTTATCAATGTTGCAAACATTGTTCAAACAATATTGTTTTTGTGTTGAATTAGAGTTCAGTATTATAAGTTTTTCACTAAAATGATTCATAAAACCATTCCATATCCTCCATTGACTTAATTACTGTAACGCTTCCATAATCTACCCTAATTCATTTCAGTTTATAAAATATTAATACTTTTAGTAATATAGTAAGTTTTCATAGACTCGGCGCACTGGATATTTTTTTACACAACAGGCATGATTCATGTGCGAGTATCGTTCGATTATAATGCCTTATCATATGTCGAGATGAGTTTTGTTTTTTTCAGCTTTAGCAATTTTGTTTATTTCTTCAGTGAAATCACACAAGAATATAGCAGCCGATTACATAAATATACCTATCTATAATAGTCAGACGTGTACTTGCAAATGTTGTAGGTTATTATAACCTGGATAAAAATTGTTTGCTGTTACTAGCATTTTAATTCTGTATATACTGTTTCAAACATCGGAAACTGAGTTAATTGGTGTACAATAAATGTCTCTTATATCAATGACTTACTTAATATAAGTATTGTCAGTGTATTTATAATATATTCTAATTTGCATAAAATTATGTAACCTACCAACAAAATATGACAATATTAAATAGGTAAAAACAAAAAATATTTAAGTTACTTTATCTGGAAAAATTCATTGCTTTTTGTAATTTTTACGTGTGTAACAAATCAACTAAAAAGAATGCAATAGTTTTTGAGCAACAGTACGAGTGAAGAAATTATGGTAATCACTGAAAAATTTTGGGGTTTTTCACAACCTAGATATTTTTTTCTCAAAAATAGCTGAATCTATAAACATTTCACATTGTTATTAGTTTATAAATCAAAGATACCATAAAAAATTATTTTTTTCTCAAAAATAGCTGAATCTAAACATTTCACATTGTTATTAGTTTATAAATCAAATAATACACCATAACTCGTTTTCACTGGAAAAATCTAATTCAAAAGTAAAGCAGGCCCCTCCCACTGCATTCGAAATGGAGAAAAGTTTTTCAACAAAACAAAGGTTATTTTTAGTTTGTGATAAAATAAAAATTATGATCGGACATTTGTAGCTATTTGTATTTAATGCATGGACTAAAGTAGTAATCACTAGAAATAATTCACGACTGGAGGAGTTAATATTTAATTTAAATAAAAAATGTAGTAATTAACTGCTCCACTTTATGGAATTAAGGTCCTAAAATAATGGTCAATATTTTACAAAGAGATGATAGATCTCAATATAACAAAAAATAATTCAAAAATTAAAAAACTTTCAATTTTTACAAAGTCTACATAATCTAACATTCGTGATTTTTGCAGGAGCAAGGTATTGGTCTACAGCGCTATTATCACACAGACAACTACACAGGTGTAACAAAGAACGTTTCTATAATTCAAACCAGTAGCCCATTGTGTTGAATTGAATAGAAAAAGTTAAGGAATCATATGGAATGTCTCCACAATTTCTAAGGAAATCACTATAAAAATATACCCATAAGTTGGAACAAATTGGTTCCAACAGAAGTCTTGTAAAGTTTATGAAAATTATATAAATTTGAAACTGGCTAACCAATTTTGTAAGATACTGTACAGTATTTGTACAACATTTATGAAAATTTTTAAAGCTTTTCTGTTTCTTTAAGTAATGAGGCCAATTTGATCCAATTTATTGACATGTTTTTGCAGAGAATGAAAGATTTTTCTAACGAAAGAAGACTTTGACAGTGATTTTCTCACTGGAGAATTTTCACACGGTTTCTTAAAATTTCTATTCAGTTTGATACAGAGAATCAAAAGGGTTTGAACTGAAGAACGTTTTCATTCTTATCTACACGTTTATGTCACCTGTGTTCATATGTGGGTGTTCAGCCACACGAACGTCGTTGATACACTACGATCAGCCACTAGACATTGCTATACTTCTATTATTTTCTACTGCACTTCTTCAAACTTAACTTGTTTGAATGATACGGCTACGGTTTTCACAATCGGAATATATTTGGTGGTCGGAACAAATTACCGCACAAGGTTTGTCCAGTAATTTGTTACGCTTTTTGATGCACTATCAACACATCGGTTTTTAGGTAACAACTAAAAAATACTCATTAAATTCTTTAATATCAAGAATCCACAAAGTAACTTCATTCTGTTTATAAGTATTTACAGGCAAGTAAATTTTGTAAGGCAGTAAATGTGATGATTAAGATTTTTATTGCTTTTTTACTTTAACTAACAGAAATTAAGTTACTTGTAGCATTCAAAACCTTACAGTGGATGACTTAAATTTATCAATTTAATTCGCTTTCAAATATTGTATCACACTGACGCAATAAACACAGAAAACACTGATAAAATTTAAGCAATTATTTCAAGAATATGTAGAGAAAACCAATTGCATTAGAAGTATTGACTAAAACAGGTTCATACTTAAGGATAACAAAAACTGAATAAATTTGATTAGGTCATTTACAGACAATAAATTCCCCACTAACGTTGAATATAATCAAATGTTGTCATCACTTCAGCAAATCAAAACAAATCTTTTTTCGCACTGTACATACAAACATTTGATAACCAAGTAATGAAAAGTTATAGTATGCTGTGGATGGTCAAGGATAAAAAAGTTTGAATGTGTGATACTTTAATGACTGATATCAAAGTTTAAATTAGGATGCCCTATTAACTTCGGTATGTACTGAAAAAAAATTTTAGTAAATTCAGTTAAATCAACATAAAGGACAACAGTGATTACTATGACAAAGATATTACTAAAAGACAGGTCACATAGGAAACGGGAAACAGGATTGGTTAAGTATTTAAACCATAGAAACTACTTTACTGCCTTTTTTTTGATCAGGTGAAAGTTTTATTCACACCATTTTTTTGTATTTTTATACAGTGGCTTAAAATACATTAGCGCCCCTACTTGGCCCGCTTAGATTTGATTTTCCTAAGGTAGAACTCCAACTCCTTTCCTTCTAGAATGTATCCGTCTGCACGTCCACATTGTCCTGGCCGGCTAGCCACGCAAGCTGTAATTTAAATATATTTTATGATTAAACTGCAACAAGCGTAACAATTTTTTTAATTTTTCAATGTATTATTAACAATCTCAGAGTAACTATGACAGAAGTCGCATCATACTAATGCTACATCACACTCAAAACGAGTTATGATGGAAGTGCATTATCATAACTATTCATTTTTCATCATTGAATATATTTTACAATTTTTATAAGCAAAAATTTAAAAGTTAACGTGACAATATTTCTTGCTTTAACACATACTAAATATAATTAATTTTTTTTTCGTTTTAAAATATAAATACTTTTAGACAAAAAATTAAAAATATGATAATTACCAAGCAAGCGACCAGTGTGGAACTGTTCCTCAAGAGCAGGCTCAACCTTGGCGAGGCGCTCTCGCGCTGCGTATTTCTTTGCAGTCTTCTTGCTGCGCTTCTTGTTGATGATGGCTTCCTCAGCCTCAGTCTGTAATCGATCAAATATATTCAACTAAAGTATTCCATTATATAGTCTTTCTTACCAGAACACTGAGAATCAGGATGATACTAGTCTATCATTGTTATTCAGATGACACGCAAAGTTTTCATCATGACTTCAAATTTATATCTTTATCTGATTTTACTGCATTCCAACAACAATTATTTAGCAGTAACCATTAATATCAAAACTAGACAAAAAATTTGCTAATACTAATTACATTAAGTTGGTAACTAGTAAATTCACCACTTTGCTGGGGTCGTATAGTAAGCACAGCATTTGATCTTCTATTCAGTTAGCAAATGAGAGAAATTGTAAAATTTTAGGCATTTTAACCGCATTCTGCAGTTAAAAAATTTTATCTATTTTTTTCTTAATCTCTTCTTATAAGCTGGTTAGCAAGTAAAAAATTATGCTGGTTCTTAAATAATTAGACCTTAATTTTATTTACAACATAAAAAATATTATCTCTTCTGTTTACTGAGGTGACAGGTTTATTAGTTGCTAACTCAATATGACAAACTCATTTTATAAAAATGTACAATAAAAAGTGAAATTTCTTTGCATGTGACAATTGTACAATGCTTCTATTGTACTAAGATTCCAGAATATTTTTAAAAATATAAAACTCTTCAGAAATGTTATTTTTCCTGCCAACTATTTCTATTTTGAATATTCTTTTTCAAACTGACCACGCAGAAAAGTTCTCTTTCATGTCACAAATCTAATTTTACTTATGAATCTACTGAAATTTGAAATAATTTTATGAAGTGTAAAACTATGACCACCATTCCCATAATTTTAGACCTCGGTATAGTTCTTCTTTATTATTTTAGACAAGTGTAATGTTAACTATTTCCTAAATATTTTATGATAAAACTGTCACAAATTTCCTAGACTTCTTCCCTTCTAAAAAGTTGAGGATGTTAAAAATACATACCAGTTTAGCTCCCTTCTTCCTGCCCAAAAGTTGGACATAATGACTCTCGTACCACTGTCTGAATGGGGTAGCGTCAATGACTACGATGGCATTCTTCACCAATGTTTTGGTACGTACAAGCTCGTTATTGGAAGCATTGTACACAACATCAATTATACGGGACTTACGAGTGGAACCTACAAATTGAAGCATTACTTGTAAACAAAAACCGTTGAAATGTTCTACACATATCCACAAAGCAGTCAAACACTGTAAACATCAATAAAAGCAATTTTATAAAAATTAACTTGTTCTTTCTAATACAGAGAGACAAACATTGTATACACTACCCTATCTAACCTAAGTACAACAAGTAAATCTTGTGGTAAGCGGTCAATTTTAGTCTCATTTATTTAATGGGCGATTCTTAATGAAGCAACACAACACCAACTCGACAGCCGGCACGCACATCCAGTCGACACATTTGTATAGAAATATTAATGCCAACATGTCTGCAAATTAAGAAGCATTCCAATGTATTTACAGAATCGTGTCGGCATGTGACAGTGCCGGCTGTCATGTTGGCTAATTTAGAATCACCCAATATCTACATGAAAATTTAATTTCATATCGCATATCAAATAAAATATATATATCAAATAAATAAAAAACTTGCTATATAAATTTAATGGATATTTCGATACAAGTATTCATTATTTTTATTTCAGTATCATGCACTTTTACTAATGAATCATATTTTCAATGCTTAAATAGTATTGAAACAAAAGTATGTGTCGAAAGGAAAGATCCGATGTTCACGTGCAAAAGTCAAGTACATAAAGTTGACTTTTGGATGTAAACATCAGAACTGGCGAAGACTCTACTAATGAAACCACAACCCTGCAAGATCTTTAAAAAATGATCCATTTACAAAATTGGGTATGTTTCTGTACTTATACGAATTCGCTTTGTAATAACTGGTGTTTTTTAGAGGTATACAAGTTTGAAATAAAAAAAAACATAAAAATCTTGATAATAGCTACGGTATTGGCTTCATTGAAAAGGTAATTTAAACACATATGGCATATAATTACCTTTTCAATAAAGCTAATACCAACGCAATTATCATGATTTTTATCCTTTTTTAAATTTGTATACCCCTAAAAAAACACCCATTAGTTAATTGTCTTTAAGATATTCTACCCCAAGTAGATAAAGATTGGAACGACAATGTTGCAGATAAAAAATAAAAATTGTCTTTGAATCTTGCTGCCTGCTATTTACAAAAATTGCTATACGTTACTCGATAACCTACATAAAGCAGAATTTTTTGCATAAATATGTATTTTTGCAAAAAGAATAAAAATATTTAGTTTTAATTAAATTGTTTTAATATTTACACATTGTTTAAAGAGACATTTCCCATGAAACAATTGAATTATAAAATTAATAAACACCATATTCAGACATCAGAGAGAAATTTTATGAACAAGAAATAGGTAAATATATAAGAATCTATACTCAGAAGGTAGCAATACTCTAAAAATATCCAAACATCCTTAAACATAGTTTATATAAAGAAAATATCATTAATTATTAAATTTACTTTATAAAAGAAACTGTCAATGGAAATAATTGATTTTGACATTATATGACCTTTTTAAATAACAGAGATGTCTATATAACATGTTAAGTAGATTTTACCATGTTGGCTAAAATATGCAATTAAAAAAAAATCATTTCAAAAATTATATTTACTCACTTTCAGATCCCCATGAGAAGTTTCCTGTATCTAAGCGGAGCGCACGGAATTTGGTGTTACCACCACGTGAACGTACTGAATGGATACGCTGAGGTCCAAGCTGAAAAAAGATATTATTAAATATTTATTTAATTGCTCATTATTTATAGGGGGAAAAACAGATAAAAATTATAATAAAATACAATTTTAGAGATTCTTACATATTAGGTAGACTTGTATCTTAACACATTGTATTTACACATTTTAAGTTGACTGGTAGTAGAATGCGGGTAACGTGTAAATATGTTTATTTTTATACTTTTTTTATTGTTCTAAAGAGAGCTAACATACAGATATACAAATTCGAAAGGACAAAATTTGGGTCTCTATGGTGAATTATGTATGTACTTCCGGGTATTACAGTAATCTATTCAACTGCGTAGTCATCCCTTCACATAATTCTCTGCTTCGCCACGCATTCAGTTCTTTTCTTACAAAACCTTAATGATTTTGATCAAAGTGACATTATTTCGAGAGACATGAGCCATTTTGACGATGAAAGTGAAGAATTGTGTGTTGATCATTTAATGGATCGTTCATGTGATAGTGATATCAAAGATCATTCAGAATTGGAAAGTGACAATGACTTCAGAAATAATATAAAGTCACATGGTTCCAAAAATATATTATCTGTATAATCGACTGATTGTTTTGTGACGATCATAGTCTGTGCATAGGTGCACGAGCACTAGCACTAGTGCAAGCGGCAGGTAGGTAGAAGCGCTCTAAGCTGCAGGTCATTCTCCCTGGAACACGAAACTGTAACTGATTCTCTATATCTAAGCAATCATAGTGATTATGTTATTACAAAACACAATACACACACGTCTTTTTAGATGCATTAAAATTGCAATGCAATAGTAATTCATATACATAACTTATTTCTGCACCCTTTCAATCATATCAGGATATATAGCATAGTATGGATTTTAAACTGTAAAAGCATATTCAAGTTGAGACCATATTTGCTGTATTTGAAGCAGCTACTAATGTCATTCATTAACATGATAAACAAAAAACGACCGAATAAAGAACCTTCAGGTATCCTTGAAGTCACAAGAAAACACAGTGATCTATTAATATTGATATTGTTACCTGTTTCTATGATAGGAGATGTACTAACAAAGTAAATTACCCTTTTTACTATTAAATGAGTTTTTTCAGCAAGATGAAAGTATCAACTTCGTCAAAAGCTTTTTTTTAAATCTGTGCAAAAGGGGCCGATCCGTATCCTACAATCCATGGATCCAAAGAGATATTGTGTGTATAAAGTTAGTTAGTATTGATCAATTTCGTAGAAATTCAGGCTGCTCTTCAATACCATGCCAATGCAATGACTCCTATGAAACACTTTTTTATTTTTTCTTCTTTTTTTGTTTATAGTTTTCATAGACTCATAGGCTGCTGGATTCATGTACTGGTATTAAGAGTGCAATTTTCCAGCAGCCGGTAACACCTGTGTGATATTTCTGTTAAATTACGTAGTGAGTGAAACGGAAATTGTTTCGTATATTTTTAGATATATAGATTAGATGGTATCTGTGCCTGCTTATCTTTTGATGATGCTTGAGAGAATCAACTATTTCACCTTTTTGGAAGCAGATGAAAGCGATATTAATACTTGTCTGAAATGTCAAATTGTGGTGACACTGTAGTGTCAAAGGTTTCACAAACATCATTTTAATTGAGAGAGCTGTCATGTCACAGAATGTTTATTATGCTACTAAATGAATAAAAAAAAGGAATTATTGATTACAATTATTTAAGATACGCAAATACACCAATTATTTCAAAGGAACTAAATTTACACAATTTGGTTCACAAATATTATGTCGTTACAGGCCTTAATAAGTTTTGAAATACCAACACGTATCATAATGAAACATGAACAAATGTGAGGTTATGTCAAAAGCTCGTGGATGTCTATTAAAAATGCATACAATATAAACAAATTATTGAAGAGAACTGTATATTTAATTTTCTTAATTATTATGACTATTTACCCTCGTGTTGGCAGCCGGGCGACCTAACTCATACTTCCTCTTCTTACGGATGGGCTTACGTTTGCCTCCAGTGGCCCTCCTCTTATGCCAATGGTCACGACTGATACCTAAAATTGATATTCAAAATTAGATTCAGTAACACTTCTAATAAAAAGCGACTTTTATCTTCTTTGGATACGACTTTTCAACACCAATGTGACAAATCTAATGAATCGACACTACTATACAAAATCACTTTACTAACAAAAACATTGACGTTTCAAAAAGCACGAAACAAAAATATTAGATCATTACGAATCGTCTTATTGCACGTTACTGATATATTAAAACATTTCTTAATAACACTTTTTATTTTTAAGATATTCTCCGATTACATTTTGAAAAAGTCACACACGTACTTACCCATCTCGACGGTGTCGTTAGGAAAGAAAGGACTAAGCGGAAGTTCACCTTTTGTCTCTGGATTTATTCGGCGAAACTTCACGTAGCTCTAAATTTATCGTTCGTTTGTTTTTGATAATATTTATTTTTTTGCGAAATATTTTATAATCTATACTTAATATTCTACGCCCTTCTGGAGACATTAATTGACTCTAGAGTCAAAGAATTGACCGAATCTACTTTTTCACTTAGACTCAGTTATGCACCAGATTGTTCTTGATTTACTTTTTATTAACACTTCATTAGTATTTCTTTAAGAACATATTTAATACGTAATTTATTTTATTCTTAAGCACTATTGAAATTAAGACGATAACTGAAATTAAAATCGTAACTATCAACTGATTAGCAAATTCAACTGAACGTGGCGTCAATTTTGACAAAAGAATACATACAAAACAAAACAAAGATGCATTTTATTTATCTATAGGTATTTAAAACTGCCAGGTTTTTTAACGATTATGTTACAACTTAAAGCATTTTGAAAACAATAGATTCTTTAAAAAAAGAGATAGAATTGTTTATTAGAATACGTAAATTCATTCTTTTGTTAAATAGAAGAATATAATCAAATAATTTACAATATAAATAATTTTATTTCACTCTTAAATTCGATTTTATATTTTTAATTGTTATAATTTATGATCATATTATAATTTACAATACACGAGCATATAATTAGATGTTTTCCCCCAAAATAAGAATGGATTTTTTAATGTGTTTCATTTCAGATTATATTAAAATTCTATTTACTAAATTATAGTTGAAAATTTGTCCGATTTGTAATCTGACATTAATACATTAGCTTAAAAAATATAAGGCTATAGACAATTTTACAGTTTTCTATCATGATTTATTACAACTAACTTCAGATTATTAGTAATATACCGGTTGAGAGGTTATAATACAAGCCGTAGTGTATTTATTCTCAAAATAAAAACAATATGTCGACGGATTTCTATATACGTTATTACGTTGGCCATAAGGGTAAATTTGGACATGAATTTCTTGAATTTGAATTTCGGCCAGATGGTAAATTAAGATACGCTAACAATTCAAATTACAAAAATGACACGATGATCAGAAAGGAAGCTTACGTTCATACTTGCGTTATGGAGGAACTAAAACGAATAATATTGGATTCAGAAATTATGCACGAAGACGATAGCATGTGGCCGCAACCAGACAGAGTAGGCCGACAGGTAATTGTATTAATTTATTTCAATTAATCATCGTTATTTAATAACTTTCCCGCCATATAAATCTTCCAATTTATCATTTTGTTTTCATAACTGATTCTTTTGCATTTTGAAAGTTCAGTTAGAATTTGTAATACTATACCAATAATCAGGATCTCGCTGTTTCTTGAGTTATGCGATTTTGACTGATTTCATACTTTCTAAACCCGCTATGTTTTTGTGGCCCCCCCCCAAAGAGAGATTGCCAAATATCTTAAATTCGCTTCTGGAAAAAATATCTAATTGTTGCTACCTTACATTAATGCATCTACAATTCGTGTGTATATAGCCGTCCAAGCCCACTACCGCTTTGATTGTCTCAGAGCCCGCTCCCGGATCCATAATCTCCTTATCCCACACATATTTGCAAGAAAATTCGAAGACCCCCCCCATTGCATCCAGTGTCTACCCATTGCATCCCGTGTCTACCCATCTGTGTCATGTTTCTCCCAATTGGGTTAGAAACTGTCTCTAGTCAAAGAGCCATTTTTTTTTGGAACACATCTCATGCAAGTCACAGTAACCACATCTTAAGGAATCCCATTATTCTACTCTCCTATGTTGATACATGCTCCTTGCCCTGCGATTCGACGTTACATGTACAGGCTGTGGTATTTCTAAGAGCAAAATGATATAATTTGGCATAAAAGGAGATATAAACTTGTCAAGCATGAGCCGAACTTTATCAACTTGCTCAGAACTAACTGGGAAAAACAGTCTAATGGCAGAACCATTAGACCATTTTAAAAAAGTCCTTAAGAAATAATTGAAATCAGCCAGTTTTCTAATGATCAGGGACAATCTTAAAAATGCATTTTTTTGGAGTCCACATTAAACTTGCCCCTAACTAGCATGAATTTAACTGGGTGATTGTAAGATGAATCAGCAAGAGAACTACCAGAACAGGCGAAGCTTACTGAGATCTATGAAGATGCATTCTAGCTACTTCTTTTGCTTTGATCATATCAATATATAGCGTGTTCTGCTCCCTAAGATGGACTCTTCTCACCTGCTGGACCCTGACATAAAAAGCCCACAATGATGGCAGTGTCATAGGCCAACTTACTGAAATATACTGTTGCACACATCAGTTTAAGATATGACCTGACCTTGTATGCCGATTATTGACCCACCCATCATGACAGTTAGGCTCTCTTACCAGTTTGCTTATAAAGAAGAGAACCATGACTATTTTTATGAATTTACCCTAAATATTCAATATTTTGATATGACTATGAATGTGATAATGACACTGTATTATCGATATGAGTGAAGTCAAATAACAACTAATAATTAATGAATAACAATAACCAATTCCATTTTTCTTTAAGAGACGTAATGTGGTTATTTTCAAAGAGATAGTTATTAATGATGAGTACATTTCCATTCTCAACAATGCATTTTATAATATTATAGATATAGTGGTTCTTAATTATCAAAATGAAACCAATTTTTTTTTATTGTCTTATCATATAATGTGCTCCAACGAAATAGGCATAACACCAATCACTTTTTGACTTGCCAAAAATTAAACACATAAGTTCTTAAAATACATTTGAAATATCTATCATAATAAAGTGTACACACCACATCAATTTGTGAGATTATAGAAGAATTATTATAATACCAAAAAATTCTATACATTTAAGACATTATAAACATGTTGATTGTTGAAGACATTATAAACATATCTTATATCAAGATATGTTTATAATGTCTTCAACACTGGTGTACAAATTTCAATTTTGCATCTTAACATTGTTTTCTTCTCCCAAGCAGAGTAATCTTGTGTCTCTAGTCTCAGAGCTTGGTGACTTGTTATCCATGACATAAAAATACAACTTTATATAATGTATCTCTACCAATATCTTTTTTGTATTTTACATTTAGGTGTTAAATTTGGGAAGTTAGCTGTCTTGCCACTGTACACTCTACACTTTGTAGGACTAATCAGCAGATTCCGTTCTGTTTAGCGATTCTAGCTTTTTGATTTAAATGTATAGAGTGACATTTTTCTATCACAGGGGTTTTGGCAGACTGATATTCCAGTTTTTCCTTGGTTTTATTTTTGTACTTTCTCATCTCCCCTGTTTTCTTTTTACGTAAAGCATTGACTGTATCTACACCATTTCTTCTTTGTCCTTTCTGATTATATTCTTTTAAATTCTTCAAATTACCTACCTGATATTAGTTCTTCTATTTGCGTATGTTTTCTTTCTGATGTTTTCTCTTTAATGTTTTCTTTCTGCAGCTGTTTTATCCATCTATAAAGAAATAAATAAAATGCAAAATTTTCCAATGTTGACTAATATTTACAAAAACTAAAGTTAGAGATTAAATTGTTTTTTTCGTGACTAGACCAGTGTCGAAGCCTTCAAAAAAGGTAAAAAGTACAAAAAAATCGTAGTAGAATGAAACCTATTGGAAAATGTTGAGAATATTACAAAAATGAAAGGAAAAATAAATTACGGTCGATTCGAGGTTGGGAAGTGGGAGAGTGTGGGTTTTTAAGGGTTAAAATCGGTTTATCTCGATTTCCGGCAAAACTACAAGTCTTATGGAAAAAAGTTAAATAGCAAAGTTGTAGGTAATAAAAAGATCTACAACTTTTGTATTTACACTTTTTTCTCATAACCTCAAAATTCACATGAAAAACTCAAAAAACCACGTTTTTGGTTTTTTATTTTTATCTTTTACAAAAATATTTTTTTTTTCATGAAATTTGGTGAGAACTTACCTTTGTATATACCAAACACACAAGAATTTTTTGGATTTGAAAAATAAATTTTTTCTCCTTATTTTTATTCAATACCGAAAAAGCACCCTAATTTTCAAACGAAAATTCACGCGTCGAAATATTAGCTTTTTTAAAAAAGTTGGTGGGCTTTTTATTCGTTGGAATCTCTACTTTCTGATAGTGTAATAAAAAATATACGTCACTATGGAAAATATTTTCAAAAAATTTAAAAAACGAAAAAAACTCGAATCGAAAAATTATTTTTCTATCATTATGTACAAATTTGAGCTATTTATTAATATTAACGCTGTAATTACTCATTTAACGTATGATTCTAAGTTACATTGATGAACAAACAAATTTTGAATTAAAAGATACTACTATAATTAACAAACAACTAAGTTAATAATGTGTATATTTGATAAAACATCTACAATATTATAAGAAAGCTTTCGTAGCAGCTGTAAGAACCGTTAGTATTGCTAGTATACAAGATACAGAGCAGTGAACAACATCATTTATAAAAATACACGTGCAGGCTGTTTTAGAAAATACGAAAGAAGAGGTATAGTAATAAGTCCGACCCTCCTAGTCCCTTCCCCACTTCTTTACGAAATATCTATTCATGGACTAAAATTTTCTGAAGGTCACTCAGGTATATAAATTATCTTCAAATAGTAATAAATAAGCATCTACGCATTTAATTTAAAGAAAATTTTATGACTTTCTTATAATATTGTAGATGTTTTATCAAATATACACATTATTAACTTAGTTGTTTGTTAATTATAGTAGTATCTTTTAATTGAAAATTTGTTTGTTCATCAATGTAACTTAGAATCATACGTTAAATGAGTAATTACAGCGTTAATATTAATAAATAGCTCAAATTTGTACATAATGATAGAAAAATAATTTCACGATTCGAGTTTTTTTCGTTTTTTAAATTTTTTGAAAATATTTTCCATAGTGACGTATATTTTTTATTACACTATCAGAAAGTAGAGATTCCAACGAATAAAAAGCCCACCAACTTTTTTAAAAAAGCTAATAGTTTGACGCGTGAATTTTCGATTGAAAATTAGGGTGCTTTTTCGGTATTGAATAAAAATAAAGAGAAAAAATTAATTTTTCAAATCCGAAAAATTCTTGTGTGTTTGGTATATACAAAGGTAAGTTCTCACCAAATTTCATCAAAAAAAAAATATTTTTGTAAAAGATAAAAATAAAAAACCAAAAACGTGGTTTTTGAGTTTTTCATGTGAATTTTGAGGTTATGAGAAAAAAGTGTAAATACAAAAGTTGTAGATCTTTTTATTACCTACAACTTTGCTATTTAACTTTTTTCCATAAGACTTGTAGTTTTGCCGGAAATCGAGATAAACCGTTTTTAACCCTTAAAAACCCACCCTCTCCCACTTCCCGACCTCGAATCGACCGTAATTTATTTTTCCTTTCATTTTTGTAATATTCTCAACATTTTCCAATAGGTTTCATTCTACTACGATTTTTTTTGGTTTCAAAAATTATCGACCCTGGACTAGACTAACACTACAGCTGGACTAAGTAGCCATTTCAATTTATTATCTCTGAAATAGTTAATTTACATAAACAAAAAACTATTTATTGGTTAATCGTTGAACAAACTAAATTATTTGCATATAGCAAATTGTTACAATAATTTAGAATATCTTAAATAACAATGTATTACAAACTTTTTTGTTTTGTTTGTTACAGCTGTTACCTGGCAATCTGTCTAGGGAGAATAAGCCATTAGTTTGTTTGATTTGAATCTGGAGTAAATGTTTCTTTACAAAGAGCTTCTACTAAATGGAATATTCCATCAGATAGTTCTCTTCAGCATGTAGGAAATCTGGTACTCCATGTAGGAATGTCTTCGTTTCAATTTCACATGACTTAGCCCTCCCTACTCATTCCATGCTTGTGTAAGCTCATATGTATCGTTGGAAAGTTTACTCTGGTATTTCAACGCTGTAGTGGGATATTTCTTGTTTAACGGTTTTTATGTTGAGATCCAGGTAATATATATTTATTGCTGGCACTCTCTGGTGTTAAAACAGTTAAACGTTATTCTGATTGCTTTAGTCTGGAATATTTCAAGGATTTCGATGTTGCTCTTGCTGGCTGTACCCCACAGCTGGATACCATACATCCTGATGGATTTTAAGTTGGCTTTATATACTATCATTTTGCTTTTGTTTTGTAATTGAGAGTGTCATCCTATTTACCAGTGGAGATTACGCAGTTTAGTATTAAGTTGCTTTTGCTTGGTCCAAATGTGCTTCTGCCAAATAAGTCGTCTGTCAAGGTGCATACAGAGATACTTTGTGTGGTCTTCTTAAAGAATTTCTTCATCATCGAGTTTGACTGGAGAGCAGGTCTCTTACCTATTCGTAAAAGTATCCTGTGTCAACTCGTTTTAGTTTTTATTCTCCGCTGTTTCAGCCACTTCTCCAATTCGTCTGTATTTTTGTAAGTTTATTGATGCTGTTTCTGGGCTAATGTGGGTAGTTAACAATGCTGTATCATCTGCAAAAGTCGTGGTGTTGTCAGATGTTGGGAGGTCTGAGGTGTATACTAGGTCTGTACCTAGTATACACCTCAGACCTATATATAGAGAGTATGTTGGGCCAAGAATATTGCTTTATACAACACCTGATTTTATCTCTTGAAGAGCCTAGAACTTCTTTTGTCGAGGTAGGATTGAGGATATTAATGAATGAGTGTGGAAGCTGCTTCTTCAGTTTATATGCAAACTTTATCAAACAAATGTATTACAAAACTCCACCACTAAATACGCAATCAGCTTTTAGTAATGATGCCTAATCGAAAATTATTATAAAGAAGAAAGAAAACTGTGCTGCCACTGTGGGAACTTTATGATAGTGTTGCCATTCTACTAAAGTAATTTTAATACCAAAACCTATTATTTTTAAACTATTTAATTTTTCACTACCGGTAGACTTTCAAGAAATTGCCCGGAATAAAAAAAAAATTCTAATGTCTAAATTATGCGTTCATTTTGTCACCTTAACTTGTGCTTTTCAATTCAACTTTTTAAGAATTGTGTGATACATAAGATATTTTCTACCACTATTTCCAAACCATTCCTAAGTTCATCCGAACAATTTGACTGCCAGCCTCCAGCAAAAGTTTAGTCTCCCAGGTCACAAAATGTTATTTAACGATTTTGTGTTTAATACTAATGACTGTTATCCTAGACATGTAATAAAGAATTTATAATTAAAATAATGGCATAATGCAAATGTGATATGATATATACAATGAGCTCAAGCAGCCTCTCAAAAATGAATCCCTCGTATACACTAAATTAGTACACAAAGCCCATGGTGAATGGCATATTAGTGGCAAAAGTGATTTACATAGTAGACAAATTGTATTGGGGTTAACATTTTGTTATTGATATTTATTTAGTCAATTAAACAATTTTGGACCCTCCAAAGAATGAGAAAACCCTTATTTTTGGATCACTCTTGGCTCGAAATTAGGTGATAATTTAGATCAATCAGTGTAAGAACTATTTGGAATAATCCTCTCATACAGGAAAATGGGACTTGCACAGAGCTTAGTCTATTCATCTTAATGTTATCTAAATCATGTATACTGAGATGTGAAACACCATAATGAATGCCTGGAATTTTCCACACTCCTCCAGTCTGCGTAGAAATGAAGAAGAGTATTTTCATCATTTTTACATTTGCAGCATAATGTCTCAACTATTAATACTAATAATTTAAGTATTTGTTCCATTTTAGCATGTTCTCTCATTGATTCTCATAACATGAGAATCAATGTGAGAACATGTTAAAACATAGTTACATGTTTTAGAAGCAAACTAGACGGCGCTTTACTATTTGAAATAGAAGTGTTATTTAAAGATTTTTTTCTTTCAGGAGCTTGAAATTGTCATAGGAGAAGAGCATATATCCTTCACAACATCCAAGACTGGATCTTTGGTTGATGTAAACCAATCACGGGATCCTGAAGGACTGCGCTGTTTCTATTATTTGGTTCAAGATTTAAAATGTTTAGTGTTTTCTTTAATCGGACTCCATTTTAAGATTAAGCCAATATAGATTAATTCATTATACTTAGTTAATACAAGAACAAATATTTCAGTTTTTGTTAAATTGTGCTTTTATTTACACGCATTGTAATTATAAGGTTAAGTTGAGAAAACCTATTCTTTTTATGCTTGTGTAATGATTATATTACTGATATTGTATTGATTTCTTTATGATTGGTACTTTGGAATGGTTAATATGTTCTAATAGGTAAGGTGAAAATAAATATACGCTAACATTTTTGTAATAACTTCAAATGTTTTATATAAGAATTTGAATATTTTATATCCACAGCCTGTGGAGAATTTCTATATAGACATACAATTTAAATAGTTTTTTATAAGCCTATTTAATTTTTCTTGTAACAATATCTTGATTTATCAGTGTTTCAAGTTGAAATAATCACTTTATTTTTAAATGTTTTTACTTAATTTAACCTTATCAACGTGATGTTTCAAGCTTCTATGAGAGCATGAGAATAAAATAAGCAGTGAAATTTATTTTGTTAATACCTGTCAAGGGAGAGAATATTTGTGTAAATTCACTTTGACTTTGGTTCCTAATCAAATATCCAGTTTAAATAAACAGAAAGCAAGACAAGTCTCTTCTATGAGAGCATGAGAATAAAATAAGCACTGAAATTTATTTTGTTAATACCTGAGAAGGGAGAGAATATTTGTGTAAATTCACTTTGACTTTGGTTCCTAATCAAATATCCAGTTTAAATAAACAGAAAGCAAGACAAGTCTCTTCTATGAGAGCATGAGAATAAAATAAGCACTGAAATTTATTTTGTTAATACCTCTCAAGGGAGAGAATATTTGTGTAAATTCACTTTGACTTTGGTTCCTAATCAAATATCCAGTTTAAATGAACAGAAAGCAAGACAAGTCTCTTCTATGAGGGCATGAGAATAAAATAAGCACTGAAATTTATTTTGTTAATACCTGTCAAGGGAGAGAATATTTGTGTAAATTCACTTTGACTTTGGTTCCTAATCAAATATCCAGTTTAAATAAACAGAAAGCAAGACAAGTCTCTTCTATGAGAGCATGAGAATAAAATAAGCACTGAAATTTATTTTGTTAATACCTGTCAAGGGAGAGAATATTTGTGTAAATTCACTTTGACTTTGGTTCCTAATCAAATATCCAGTTTAAATAAACAGAAAGCAAGACAAGTCTCTTCTATGAGAGCATGAGAATAAAATAAGCACTGAAATTTATTTTGTTAATACCTGTCAAGGGAGAGAATATTTGTGTAAATTCACTTTGACTTTGGTTCCTAATCAAATATCCAGTTTAAATAAACAGAAAGCAAGACAAGTCTCTTCTATGAGAGCATGAGAATAAAATAAGCACTGAAATTTATTTTGTTAATACCTGTCAAGGGAGAGAATATTTGTGTAAATTCACTTTGACTTTGGTTCCTAATCAAATATCCAGTTTAAATAAACAGAAAGCAAGACAAGTCTCTTCTATGAGAGCATGAGAATAAAATAAGCACTGAAATTTATTTTGTTAATACCTGTCAAGGGAGAGAATATTTGTGTAAATTCACTTTGACTTTGGTTCCTAATCAAATATCCAGTTTAAATAAACAGAAAGCAAGACAAGTCTCTTCTATGAGAGCATGAGAATAAAATAAGCACTGAAATTTATTTTGTTAATACCTGTCAAGGGAGAGAATATTTGTGTAAATTCACTTTGACTTTAGTTCCTAATCAAATATCCAGTTTAAATAAACAGAAAGCAAGACAAGTCTCTTCTATGAGAGCATGAGAATAAAATAAGCACTGAAATTTATTTTGTTAATACCTCTCAAGGGAGAGAATATTTGTGTAAATTCACTTTGACTTTGGTTCCTAATCAAATATCCAGTTTAAATAAACAGAAAGCAAGACAAGTCTCTTCTATGAGAGCATGAGAATAAAATAAGCACTGAAATTTATTTTGTTAATACCTGACAAGGGAGAGAATATTTGTGTAAATTCACTTTGACTTTGGTTCCTAATCAAATATCCAGTTTAAATAAACAGAAAGCAAGACAAGTGTCTTCTATGAGAGCATGAGAATAAAATAAGCACTGAAATTTATTTTGTTAATACCTGTCAAGGGAGAGAATATTTGTGTAAATTCACTTTGACTTTGGTTCCTAATCAAATATCCAGTTTAAATAAACAGAAAGCAAGACAAGTCTCTTCTATGAGAGCATGAGAATAAAATAAGCACTGAAATTTATTTTGTTAATACCTGTCAAGGGAGAGAATATTTGTGTAAATTCACTTTGACTTTGGTTCCTAATCAAATATCCAGTTTAAATAAACAGAAAGCAAGACAAGTCTCTTCTATGAGAGCATGAGAATAAAATAAGCACTGAAATTTATTTTGTTAATACCTCTCAAGGGAGAGAATATTTGTGTAAATTCACTTTGACTTTGGTTCCTAATCAAATATCCAGTTTAAATAAACAGAAAGCAAGACAAGTCTCTTCTATGAGAGCATGAGAATAAAATAAGCACTGAAATTTATTTTGTTAATACCTGACAAGGGAGAGAATATTTGTGTAAATTCACTTTGACTTTGGTTCCTAATCAAATATCCAGTTTAAATAAACAGAAAGCAAGACAAGTGTCTTCTATGAGAGCATGAGAATAAAATAAGCACTGAAATTTATTTTGTTAATACCTGTCAAGGGAGAGAATATTTGTGTAAATTCACTTTGACTTTGGTTCCTAATCAAATATCCAGTTTAAATAAACAGAAAGCACGACAAGTCTCGAACGTGCACAAGAAATAGCAATACAGAGAAAATATTCATGGCCATCATTGAAAATTAGTTTTTCATGTGAACTGACGCTGAAATCGAAAAACTAATAAAGATTGTGATAAAAACGATTATGATAAACTTGCATTACTATAAAACAAACTTGAAGAGACCGGCAAAATTTCATACAGTATTGGGCCCAGGGGTTACAAAAAAAGTGATATTCTTTATATAAAAAAAAATTAAAAAATAGGTTCCTTAAAAGTTATTTAAGTCATCAATAAGGCAAACGAGAAATCTTATATTTTTTTGTAAGGTTGTTTTTTTGTAATAGTGTGTAAATGCTATTTCTGCGGAATTCTGAATTAACAAGATAAAATAAAGTGCGCATTGTATCTCGTTTATACTAACATATGGAACTCACAGGTATGGCAGACTCATTGAAAAAACCCAAGAAAACATTCCTTTTGACAATAATAAAAGAAATATCAATGTCGGTTAATAAAATTTTTTTTAATTAATATAGGCAATGGCTACAAATTAAAAAAAGCAATTGGTATTTATTATTTTTTGAAGTTACTTTTAAAAAGTTATTATGTACTTCATTTCTTTTTAATTGGTATTTTAATTTCTTATTAATAAATCTTGATGTATTAAAAAATAATTTATGAAGGTAACTTTTTTCTTTGTATTATGGTTACAAATTGTATTTCTTTTCGGCTCTTTCCTGACTGTAAATTACTGAATTGGTAATTTTTTATATTCTAAAAATGCCAGCTTTTTTTAGTATCCTTTTTCTGTAACGCCAAACCAATTTTCGTTCATTTCCTATGGCATCTATGATTCTCTTGACATCTAAGTAAAGATGTAAAAATGGATTGAAAAGTTGTACAGGAATTTCAAGATAATCAGAAATATGAAAATTCAGGTTTGGACTCTCAGATTGAAATAAACAAATGCTCATTTCAGAATTTTTGAAATTATTGTATGAAAGAGTGAATAAAACAAAAGCCGTCATACTTCTTTTTGCCTCTGATATCGAGATGGGCAACTGGTTTTCATATACAGTCGTGGCCTTATAATTAAGAACATCATAGTATTGTATTCTTTAAGAAGATCTCGGAGTACTTTTCTGATATTACATGGTGTATATCCAGAAGAGTTAGTAGTTTTTTAACTATTTTAATGTGTTTAAAACAAAATAAAACTAAATAATATGTTTAATTATAATAAGATTTATTAAAAAATAATTATTAAAACAAAAAGTATGTCATAACATTAAAAATTGTCTGGCCTGCTAATTAAGAACAGGTTATTGATGAAGTTGAAAATATGAAAATAAGATCTTTTTTCTGTTAACTTCTGTTAAATGAAGATGTTATTCACTGCAGTACACTAATACTTAGTTGGAATTCCTTTATTTTCAAGAACTGCTGTACATTGCCTTGACATTGAATCCACCAGAGCTTGACAGCGTTCTGCTGGAATAGCATTCCAAGCCTCTTGTGTTTCTTTGAAAAGTTCATCCAAGTTTTAATGTTTTTATTTACCAGGCTTTTCTTCACATCATACCACAGGTTTTCTATTGGGTTAAGGTCGGGGCTGCAGGAAGGCCACTCATCACGTCTACTGAATTAGTTGTGAACCATTCTTTAACTGATTTGGCTGTGTGTTCGGGATCATTATCTTGTTGGAACTTCCAAACAACTGGCAGATTTTCCTCTGCATATGGTAACATGGTATTCTCTAGAATATGTTTGTAGAGATTTTGGTCCATGTTACCTTCGATTTTTACCAAGAGTTCAACACCGAACCAGGAGAAGCAACCCCACAATTTGATATTACCCCCACCGTGTTTCAAAGTCACAGTGGTGTAATTTGGGTTGGAAGCTGTATTTGGAAACTGCGTACATATTGACGGCCATCAGACCCAACTCTATTTATTTTAGTCTCATCAGACCATAAAAGATACTTCCACTGCTGTAGAGTCCAGTTCTTGTGTTCAGAAGCAAACTTAATTCTGGCCTTCCTGTTTCGCTTGCTCACTAAGGGCTTCTTGTGCACCAATCTATCATACAATTCTGCTTCATTGAGACGTTTTCTTATGGTCCTGGTAGCAAGTCCTGATGGATCCTCACCAAAAAGTTGCCGTTTTATGTCAGTTGATGTGAGTTTGGGGTTAATTTTCGCCATACGAATAATTTGTGCATCAGTCCTTGGGGTGGACTTACGAGGACGTTTCTTTCTAGGGACATCTTCATAAGTCTCATGTCTCTTAAAATGTTTTATAGCATTAAATACTTTAGTTCTGGAACATTTTGAGTGGTCAGCTACCTTCTGATATGACCATTTCTGCTCAAGAACCAGAGATGCAATAATTTTTCGAGTGGATGCATAACAACTAGTGTCTTTTCCCATTTTTCCTCACAAAAAACACTCACACCAACCTTCTTGTGGCCAAAATATAGTCGGAAAACAAAAAAGTACTAAAAAAATTATAATCAACTGCACTATTCAACTGTATCTTCAACAATGAGCTAGTAAACTGTAGTGTTCTTAATTAGTATGCCAAGCAAATGTTACCCATTTGAACAAAGGGTCAGATCTATTGTTAATTTTCCAAGAAATGCAGTAACAGTAAACCCCTGTTCAAAGTCATTAGTGATTCCTGGTATTATCACAAAGAGCCTGAGTGCAACTTGACTTACATTTGCACATTGAGATGTTGAAAATATAATTAATCCTTAATTATTATTTAACAAAATATTCATGTTCCTAATTATGAAGCCACCACTGTATGTCACTAATACTGCCTCTTATTATAACACTGAGTAATAAAGAATTAATTAAACAATAACAATCTTTCCGAAAGTCATTTTCTAAACAATATTTTATTAATCAGCTAATATGCATGAATAAGCATTTGGATGTATCAATTAATGCAGTCCATTTTAGAACAAAAAGTTTTGAATTGAAATAAGAAAGTTTTAAATCTAAACTAAGAAAATATATTTAATACATTATAACATTAGAGTTTCTATTTACACTACACTTTGCTTTATTGAATAAAAGTAAGAAAAGTTAAAAATTATTATTTACTTTGATACAATTTATTAATTTAAGCAGAAATGTGGTTTTTACTATTTTTTTGTATCATGTTTTTGCCAATATTCTACCAAAGCTTCAATTCATATTCTGTGCAACATTTCATAAACTTATGTAAATCAAGGAAATTTTAACACACTCACCCACTTACAGAACTGAGTAGTGTAAATGGAGAGTGAGATAAAATCAATATGACAGATGATGTGTTTAAAATAAAAAATAATTTTTTGTTCTTTAAAAATTGTTTACACACTTATACAACTAAAAATATAATTATGAGTAGGTAGTGAACTCAAAAACTCCATAGGAACCTTTATAGATTCACTATCTCCATTTATATGTTTGTACATCGCAGCTGTTTTATTCGCTGATTGGAATCTAAAAGGCAAGGTACGGCTTAGATATTTGTCAACGTATGCTTTTTCCATTATAGATTTTTTTCAGTTACGGTTTTACCTCAACAAAATTCAAATTCAACAACCAATAAATACACCAACTTCAAACACTCACTGCACACCAGCTAAATAATACATAATTAGGTGCACTATTTATGATGTGTCTAGAGAAGATGCAATTAAGTGATTACATTCAATACAAATCTACGACCGCTCTTGCTTTTTTTCCTATTGTTATATTCCTAGAACTTTCTAAAACAAACTGTGGAGTAACTTTTATTCCGATAACATTTTTTATTCATAAAATTAACGCAGAGCCTGGTTATAAAAAAAATTTTAGGGTCCCACCTCTACATCTAAAATGGGGGTCAATTATTCAATTTATACAATATATATGTGCATATATAAATATATATGTGTTGTTGTTTCACAGACCCATTGTGTAGAGTATAATTCAATACGTCTTTGAAAAATATTGGGAGGGTATATCATGAAAACTTTTCCGTTACAGGCATCCATTTACGAAATATTAAACCTTAGCCTCAGTGGTAATTTTTTTGTCCTTACCCCTACCAGCTAAAACATTATTTTTAAATATTTGAAAAATATTCACGATAGTAGCATATAACAAACATATATAGTATAAATAAAAAGTCAAATTATCTTAGCTAAAATTTGCAGAAATTCCATGCAAGTGACTTAAGTCAACTGCAAAAATAATATTGTATTTTCAAATGTATATAATATATTAGACAGTATATTTATACATTTACATGGTGTAAAATAATATTATTTAAATATGCACCATGTTTTTAAACCTTTGAAAGATATGTATTTATGTTGTGGAGAATTAATATTTGTAAATAGTTTAATAGAAATAGTACAAACTCTTAAATGTTTACAAGGCCTGAATTTGTATGGAACTCTTATAGTGCTAGGTCTACTTGACAGATTTTTTCTTATTTGTGAACAATTTTGTAGAATTACTAACATCACAGTTCTTACCGGAAATAATCAGGGCTAGGTTCAGAAAATGTTATGGTTTTAAGAACAAAATACTGCATAAAGAAATATATATAATCAAGCATAAAATGTGTTCAAAGTCATCTCTGTTCATCCCCTTCCTCTTAACGTTTACACCATCATAGTAGTTACTTATTGTATTTCTTTTTAATACCACAACCTAAACCAAATTTACTTACAAAATAATGTATATCAATACGATAAAAAGATTTAGAAAATCGAAATAAAATGATTAAAAATCTCATTTCAAACTTATAACTTTGAAATGAGATTTTTAATATTGAATAATGCGCATTACTAACATGTGATTTTGCAAAGACCTTTTTTCATATACTATGTATACAGAAGATTCAATAAGTCTTAATTATGTAGACATCGTACAAATTCCAACTATGTGAATTGTGCAAATTAACTTTCAGGAACTGAGCGGATATTTGTATGCTTTTTATCTACCCAGTACCAACCCGAATAGAACAATTTGAGATTACAACCTAGTTTAATATGAACTTTGGAAAGATTGAGGGAATTTTTGCTTTGTGCATTAATGTTGACTGTGTACCGTATTTTGAAGACAGAAAATTAATGATTTATGCATTTATATTGACATACTCTTTAAAAGATAACCATTATTTTTTTGCTACATGACAGTTAGCATTTAGGAAACATGAATACCTAATGTACAATACGATTATCCAAAATATTTTATAAATTCTTCATTGGTGAAGTTAGACTCATAGGCAACTGATTGAAGTGTTTTAAAGATGCAACATATTTCAGCAGCAATTCATATACCAACCTAACTATCTATGGCATTTGTAGGCTATGTCCCTATATTTCAAGGTGAACTGCGGTGTATAGTAAAATGAAAAATTTTCATGTGAAGATTCTTGGGTTTTAAGTTGTTTTCTTTTCAAGTCGTCAAAAATTAAGTCACTACTCTGCGTGACAGATGTTTGTCTACTCCTTAGCTGGTGTTGACATGTGCCACACAAATTTTGAAATTATGCGAAATTTTCGTAATTCCTTTCATTTCTCCTTAGGAATTACCCTCCGGTTCAATTAATCCTCAGGTTTCCTACTATATTGTAGTAAATGGAATTATTTTAATTGTAATCTAATTATTTTTTAGAGTCTAAAGTAAATTATAATTGTCTTTCAGATTTTTTTTAATAAAAATAATTGTCTAATAAAAATGATTTCTTGGTCTTTAATGCATAAATATATAAGATTTATTTTTACAGGAGCATTCGATTCCAATAAACCATAGCACCAATTAAAAATATATTGTGATCTGGATTACAAAAGATATATAAGACTGCAATAGATTATGTTTACATTGCAAAAGAAATAACAATTAACTATTAAAAATATATTGCGAAGAATAAAAGAGAGGGACAGGATTTAAGAGGAAAATCAGGGAGGGGAAGATGAAAAGTTACGAAAGGAATTTTTTTCATATTACTCTTGCATGCTTGTATTAACTGCGTATCGAAGTCCATCTTATTTCACAGTTTGGTAGCATGAACACTGAGTGAATATTCATAGATAATCTAAGATAATCAAGGCAACGCAAATACTTCAATACATTAAAAAGAAGGCAGATAATGTGCATCATGCGCTTGCGCGAATCTCTAACCAGTTAAGCTGTGCCCTGTAATAAGAAACATCAGAATATGAGGCCGAAAATGTAGCGAATGCCCAAAGTTGAAGTTGCTCTAATTTATTTAAGCGATCTTCATTAAGATTCAGATAGCATACTTCTCCACAATGGAGCAAAGGTAGTAAAAGTATGCTATGTGAATTTTTCAATACATTAAAAGGAAGGCAGATAATGGGCATATTGCGCAAGTAGCGAATCTGTAACCAGTTAAGCTGTACCCTGTAATAAGGAACATGTTCAGATTTTTTGAGGCCGAAAATATAGCGAATGCACAAATGTTGAACTTGTTCTAATTTATTTAAGCGATCTTCGTTAAGATTCAGATAGCATACATCTTCACAGTAGAACACAGGCGGCAAAAGTGTTTGACACAGGTTTTGTTGGGATAAAATATTGAAGACGCTTTAGAGAATGTACCTTGCTGAAAATGCTCCCAATGTTCTCCTTATCAGTTTTTCGGCTCCTCATTGTGAAAGACCCAATGGCTGCGTGCAAAGGCATTCATATCCGGTTAACTTCTTATTTTGCATTTGAATTAAGCTTTTACAACTGTTCAGTTTTTTATAATAGTAAGATATATATATATATGTGTGTGTGTGTGTGCATATATATATATATAACTGATGTTAACATCCGTTTTTCAAGGTTAAAAATGTACTACAATATCTTTGTATGAAAAGTAATTGAAAGTAAAATATTTGAGTATTTAATTAAGAGGGCATCATTAAAAAAATGTGAAGAGTTGAAATCTTTGAATAACTGCAAATCTGAAATGTTACTCCACATTTATTTGCATATTTGTTCTTTCACTTGTAGCTTTGTAATTATTTTACTTATTTTATATGAATGTATTATAATTTCCCTGTGATTTTTCTAGAGTTATTCAATTTCGAAATTTGGTTACCTTCTTGACCCTGTCGTATTAAATTTTCTTAAAAATTATCCAAAATGAGTAAAATTGAAATTACATCAACAGTTTTAATAATAAAGTATGATTTTTCTCCAATTTATTTTTTTTTTCAATTTAAAATTTAGTCTTGTTTCACCAATTTAAAGATCATGGCTTAACCAGCAACAAAAATCAGCATGACCTTTGATCAATTAATTTTTAGACTAAGCTTGGCACCCTCCCTGATGCTTTGAAACAGTTGATTCTTTTTTCTTTATTGGATCTCTTACAACCTGTTTCTTCTCATTGTAAGTATAAAAACTTAAACTTCTTGATCAATTATTATTTCGTGATTTAATAAAAGTTCCCTATTTAGCTTCAAACCTGTCTGTTTTTATAAGTATTTAAAATTCAAAATAAGTCTTGTACTTAACAAAAAATTTTATTATGGAAATTGGATATAGCAAATGCTACTGCAATTTCAATTTGTTAAACAGAATGTTTGCCTCAAATAAACCAAAAATTAATTTTTACCTTAAGTAGAATTATTTCACATTAATAATATTTCAATTTATTAGGGGAGTAAAAAATAATGCAGTCTTATACATTCAATCAATAAAGAACACATTTTCAAGATAAAGCCTCTTTTGAATATTGTTAAGAACTTTGTCCAAGAGCAAAAAATTTCTTAAAATTATATATATAACCAACACATCTAATGTTGATTTTGAACACCGTCAAGGCTACTATAAAATAAATTTATAAAAATACGCCTTATGAGCATTTCTGCATTCATAAAATTTTCACACATTCATCCATAAAATTTTCGTACATCTGTCTAATTTCTGATTTTATTAATCTTATTTAGTCATGCAATTTTTCCATGTACCTACTTGATCCCATATATTTAATACGACTTAATTCACACTTTTTTTTTCTAAACTAGTTTTATGTAAAAGAAATGGAAGTAATAATAGTATTTCTTAAATGCGTTTAATTGGTACTTCATTACACACTTGTTCCTAAGACGAAGGACCATAATGCAAAATAGTTAAGTGCATTATAATAAAGTCATACTTTAGTATTTCCATTACAATACATTAATGGCAAATCCAATAACACAATGGGAATGTATTGAAATTTTTACATTAATAATAAAGTATAGATCATAATCTATGATAAATCAAAGAGATTTACAAATATTTAAATTTTGTAATAAAAGTACTGTTCTTCATATATTTTGACCTCATAAAAAATCACCTAGGTATAATGTTTTTACTCATAAAAGTATTACAAGGTGATTTTTGAGTTTCTCCTGAATTTTCCTTCTCTTAATCTTATGAGTAATGTTTTAGTAACTTGGTATTTTTCATCTATCTAAAGTTGATTGATTAATCTATTAGTTGAGCTGTTGATTTTTACTAACTAAATCAACATTGTGTTTTATTACATTGTGAACTTGTAACTGACGTTGACCTTAAAATTCAAAGAAACTTATTGCACACAAACTGCTAAAATATACAGCAAGGACCTTTATAGCCTAAGAAAAGAAGCAAAGCTACTTTACATAACAAATTCATAATTTTAGTAAACATTCATCACTAATGATAAATAAAGGTTGTAATTTTGGTAAGTACCTATCTGAAATCTACCTGTATCTAACTATAATAGCTCAGAACATTTATTATAATAGACAGTGAGAGTAACTCTTCGTAATTTTTACGTCATCGATATTGACTGCAAGTATTTAATTGCAAATAATTGTTTAATCAAGTCTCAGGACCCTAACACAGGCTGCATATGGAAATAATTAATTCACAATATTTGTAGTTCTCAACTAAAAATGTGAGATTTATTAAAAATAAATTGCTGAAAAAATTGTTTAATGTAATTTGTATATTGAAAATGTAGCAAAAATATTTGTTGTAATAAATTTTATTAATGAATGCAAATTTGTATACAAGATTTGCTCTATAAATATAAAATTCTGAACAGAAAGGAAGTATTTGAGTTACTTTATTTACTACATTTTAGAGATATCCGAAAAGTTTTCTAATTTTATGAAATAAAGTTCAATATAATCGTTTATTTGATTTCAAAACCAACAATATTTAAGACGAAATATTAATACTCCTGTATTAAATATAGTTAATAAAAATGGTAGAATTCTTTTAGAATTACGTGTCATTTAAGGTACGCAATGCTAAACATTTTATGTAGAGACGCCATTTCATGCCGGTAAACTATATTGTCTGTAGACGCCATGCGCGTCAAATCGCATAGTCTGGTTGAAAAATAAATAATTTAACTGCCGATTTCAAATAAACCGCTGCAATTACTGTCAATTTAGATATATAGAGAACAGACATACGTCTTCATTTCATACTTTTCTATTCGACAACAACGAGTGAAACAGAAGGTATAGAGTTGTCTATTCTATATACTGGCGTCATTTTTTTTGTCATCTCCCATGACAGTATTGCGCGCGCAGTCAAGCCGATATGGCGGACAGACGTTGAAAAATGTTTGCCGTCTGCTTTGAATCAGTAAACATCGGCATATTTAAATGGCGTAATCAGATTGTCGCGTAACATTTGTACATTGTAAATAGTTCTGTGTACAGATAGTGGTAATATTTGTGTGTTTTCTTGATTCTGTGAGTGTTCTAAAGTGTTATTACTGCAGTGTTTGTATTCGACCGACTTTTTTATCATACCGACGCCGACTATAGTAGGCCTAATAGAGGAAATGATCATAAAATACTCTTCTTCCATTAACTTGTAGCATTAATAGTGTAAATTTAAAGTATTTTCTCTAGCAGCAAAACGCAGTCTTTCGCCTATTCCAGAATTTTCTTTGTGTAATCACTTCTGTCAAAGCGACGGGTGCCATTTGTTATACCTAATATTTTGGTTTCCTAAGGCGGCTGTCATTGTCTTTTGTAATTTGTAATTCTTTCATGTTTTACTGTATGTATGATCCTAAACATACGAATACATACAAGAAAACGTTATTTGAGACAACATAGGCATTTCGGTAGCTTTATTTATGTTAATTTGTTGCAGATAGATGCATTTAAATTTATCTTTAGTCATGTATATTATAAGTTGACTCGTTGTGTCAACAATACAAATAGTGTTATAATAAGTGATTATCGTACGCGAAACTGTTTATCATTGTTTCGAATCGTGTTGAGCGAGGTGTCAATTGAATGATACAATCTGATAACGCCCTGATGAAGTGGTTGGGAGCGGGAGAAGGCGCAGGCGATGCGGCTTCGCAAGCTGCTCGTGCAGCTCAAGGCAGATCTCAGGATGATGCCACAGTTGGATATGTATTCCAGAGAACACCCCAAGAACCCGAATTTCCACCATTCGCTCCTAAACATCAGAGATGGGCTTTAGGAGATGATTCCGTTATAGAGGTTTGTATTTGTTTTTTTCATTTATTTTCTTTATTTTATACCTAAAATTGATTGAATTTTAAATATTTTACCATCCTTGATAGTATATTTTTTAAATAACAATATTTCTATAAATCTATTAGATTTCATGCAAAGATTAAATAGCTTTTTAGAATATACTTAGTTTGTGTGTCTAACTGCATAATGCACTCTTAACACATTTTAGGCAGTTTATTTATACAGAGTTCTTCCCATTCACACTTTTGTTTTATTGTGACTATTATTATTTTGTTTTACAATGCCTCATCATATTCCAAAAAGTTTTAATCAAAGTTAGAGGTTAAATCATTAACAAAGCGCTTTTTATTAGTTCTGACAAGTTTGATATCAATTGCATATCAATATTTAACATTGGTTCTTTCTCAAATTACTCACTCCAGTTTCAGTTTGCTAATTGTTTATGCAATTATTGATAGATAAGTTTATGAACAGTGATATCACTGAACCCTGTAATCTAGCCAATATTTCCAGTTTCAGTATTACGATTTTTCACTAGAGTTGGTTTGCCTGAACTTAATTGACCGCGTCTGGTCACGTGGAGATAGATGATTTCTTTCAGTGTTATTTTGTCACGATATTCATTCAAATATTATCTACTTCCAGTTATTTTACTGATCGTCTTACATGTCAGAATTTTATTTAAATTTTATTTTGCTCTAATAATTTTAAAGCAAAATTATTCAATATTAATTTACGGAATTTTCTTTCCGTGAAAGAAGCTATTATATATCCTAAGGTAATTAAACGCAGATGCGATGGAACTGTTCATCATATCTGCATTAAATTATAAAATGTGTCCAATATTCCTACAACGGGAATTTTATTAGTGCATAAAGAGTAATATCTTGGTAAAAATAAAACTATTGTTACTTTGGAAACAACAACATAATTCATAAGCTAGGTTCCTACATTAAATAGCTGTCATGTTTTCATTAAAGTGAATTGCTCATTTCAAATTGTTAAGTTTATAAATTCTCTATCAACATATTTAATTTAAAACCTGGAATGTGTATTTTATTGTGGAAAATTATTAATAAACATACAAATTTTCATAAGACATTTTGATAATTTGAACTTTGTGTATGCTTCTTTACAGAACCAAGATAAATGGAAGTATCCTCCACCACTCGCAATGAATAATATGCAAGGGGCTATTCAGACATCTCAGTTGAAAAATTCCCAAGGCCAACAGCTTATAAACCCAGTCATTGCCTCTACACCTGGAGGTCTCACATCGGTTAATCCTTCCGTCATTGGCAGTCACCATGCACATTTATCATCGAACTTATTGCCCACTCAGCTGGCCCCAGGCCTACAAAATCACAATATTGGAAATAATCTTACAATGCAGTCATTACAAAATAATGCGATGATGCTTCCACAATTACAAAGCTTGCAAAATCATCAGCAATTAAGCCAACAGGGGCTATATGATCTACATCAACACGCTACTCCGAATCCTATGCAAGCTATGAACGGAGTAAATAAGGGAGCAGAACACTTGATGTATCTTAGTCAGGCCGGAATGCTTGCACCTGCTACGAACCAATATCTTCAGCAGAGCCAAAATCAACTTGGTCTCAATCCGATGGCAGCTATAAGAAACCCGGTAAGTAAAGTTTTTAAAAATTAATTTATCATGTAGGTGCTAGAAAGACATATTATTCAGTTATCTATTAAAATTTTGCAATCTATTAGTACTCTCCACATTGGGCATCTGATAATTACTCGTAGGGATTAGAGAAATTAAAATTTTTTGATGGTTATGCTGTTAATTTATACTTTCCTATTATACCTTCAATAATAAACCAAAGTATGAATAATTTGATTGTAGATTTCTTTTAATAACAATGTTGTGTTTTATCGCACCAGTTACTGGTTACTAACTAAGATAAAGAGAAATGGCTTCTATAATTATTTTAAATTTTATTTGATATGCCTGATCGTATGAATGAATCTATTTTACAGTAAATACTGATTTCCAGTCAGATTTTTGATCTGTGCCGCAGACGTACATTTTTTATGAAGCTAAAATACTGATTTCCATTTAATCTGATTTCTAGTCAGATTTGCAATCTATTCTACAGATGTAAATTTTGTAAGACCCTAAAATACTGATTTCCCTTTAATCTGATTTTCAGTTAGAGTTGTGATCTGTTCCGCACGTGTTATTTTTTTATGAAGCTAAAATACTGACTGAATTCCTTTTAATCTGGCTTCCAGTCAGATTTGCGATCTATTCCGCAGATGTAAATTGTTTATGAAGCTAAAATATTTATCTCCATTTAATTTGATTTCCAGTCAGATTTGTGATCTATTCTGCAGTTGTAAATTCTTTTATGAAACTGATTTCCATTTAATCTGACTTTCAGTCAGATTTGTGATCTGTTCCGCAGATGTAAATTGTTTATGAAGCTAAAATACTGATTTCCATTTAATCTGATTTCCAGTCAGATTTGCGATCTATTCTGCAGATGTATATTTTTTATGAACCTAAAATACTGATTTCCATTTAATCTGATTTTCAGTTATATTTGTGATCTATTCCGCAGATGTTATTTCTTTTATGAAGCTAAAATACTTATCTTCATTTCATCTGATTTCCAGTTAGATCTATGATCTATTCTGCAGTTGTAAATTTTTTATGAAACTGAAGTAATTGATTTCCATTTAATCTGACTTTCAGTCAGATTTGTGATCTGTTCTGCAGATGTAAATTTTTTGTGAAGCTAAAATACTGATTTCCATTTAATTTGATTTCCAGTCAGATTTGCGATCTGTTAAAAGTTAAAGGTCTCACCAAAACTTTTAAAAAACGATCCTAGTTTTTACTAGAATATCCCATGTAGAACAATGTTGATTTTACTCTATAGGCCTATAATTATTTTTGCTACTGCGTCACATGCGACTAAAAATTAAATTTAAACTGAAATTTAATTTTTAAATATATAAATATATTTGTAGACTTGTTTTACAAATTAGATAAATATTTGCATAATTATCAAATTAGCTTTTGAACAGATAAGTAGCTATCTTTTAATTTCAAAACATGATTTATTTTTAAGAATTATGTTTGTCAATTGAATTAAATTATTATTTGTACATAATTACAATCTTTTTAAATATATAATCTTTAAAAATATAGTTTGATATATTTCACTGATTATTGGAAAACAGAAGGCTTTAGTTTGTGTTCTAAATGCTAGACGTCGTAATGTTACAATTCATTTCAGAGGAAAAAAATTTCTTTCAATCGGTAATTATATACAATTGAGAGGTGGGAACTATTTTCCCGTCAACTTGAATAATGAGTAGTCATTGGATGATGCATTTTGAACATCAGGACACTTTTAATTCCACAATTTAGCACTAAGTGAAGGGATGTTTATGATAATTAGTACCTTTTTGGAAATATAGAAAAAGAGTAAGAATTTAGAGTTTAATTTAAGGTGGTCACGCAACATAATGTTGTAACTCTAGATTTAAGGCGGATTATAGAAATTCTTAAAAGAGGAAGAAAAATATACTGGTCACATGACTATCCACCTGGGATATGTCCTAAATCCATAAATTGGAATATATTTTACGGGTTTGTTTTATTATACCGTAAAGAAATTTCTAAGTAGTAATCGTTCTTAAAGCCGAATAACGTGTAGTAAGATTATATGGAAGATCTTTTTCTACCTATCAAATTAACATGGATTTTATTAAAATTAATGGAAATACTCATTTTTTTCCTCGTTATCTTACATCCTTGATTAACTGTTATATTGGTAGCGATATTGTATTATGCACTGACTTCTGTTTGTATGCAATCAGTATATTTTTATACATATTAACTAGTAAATAAATTTTATTGTCATTGTTGTTATCATTACTTTATTTTTTAGTACGATTCTGTAGTATCAGTATTGATGACTAGTCAAATTGAAAAATAATGCTTTTAATATGACCACTTCAGTTTTTCTTCAAATTTCATTATTTTTCGTGAGAAACATTAGTTAAAACTTTCTTTACTGAAACTTTTATGGACACTTCGAAGTCTGTAGTGGTGTGTATCTATAGTTATTAACAATATTAATGTGTATATCTATAGTTATAACACAGTACTTAATTCAAAGCAATATGATTAAACTAAGTGTGGTAAACTTTGGTTTTTACTTTGTATAGATCAGTTATCTATAGAGATGTATACAAATGTAAATACCATTTTATTAAAACTACATTAATACACTTTAAAACAAGATTAGATGTAATTTGCTGCAGAATTAAAGCAATTATGTTAATTTCATGTAAGACAACAAATAATACGACGTTTAAGTTTGAAATATTTACGAACTTTTATACATGCCTTGATCTGGAAACAAATATGTGTATATATATATATATATTTATATATATATATACACACACACACACATATTTGTTTGCAAATAAATCACAGGCTTTTACAATGATTGAGGTCAAATTGAAAGAGTGCGTAGGTAATTTAACTTTTACATTAGATTTTTTTTTGTACTAATTGAGTTTAATCTCTTTGCTGTGATGTGCATCATGTACGTAGATGTATGCGTGTATTTTAGAATTCTCACCTGTTTTCATTAACTAACTTTTCTTGAGGGGCTGTTTACTAATTACTATATTTCACAAATCATTGTATATTTGTGTTTTTAAATGCCTTTCTTTCTAATGTTGTGATTTTTTTCTATGATGATGAATTTGTCTACATAATTTGAGCCATATGATTTGTATTGGAAGTAGATTTATTGAAATCTAAGCGATATTGCCTCTTCATTTTTTCACAAAATTCTTTTATTTCCATTTTGACATTGACAATCTTTTGCTTAAATAGTGCTAAAGTGAAAAATAACTGTGAATGCTAATAGTAAATAGAACACAATATCTTTTGCAACCTACAATTCGTCGTACACAAATTCATTGTGTACAGGGAAAGGAAATAAACAATTTTAAAAATCATTATTGTGTTGCAACCATGAAAATATAGGATCTGCTATGATTTATTATAATGTCTTCACAATTACATGAAACTACGTGATGTAATATTATTTCTACTTTCTTTAAGTTCTTTACCACAACCTATGTTTCGTTGTATCACAACATCTCCAGGTGGACGCTTAGCAAAGATCTTTGCTAATAGCCCACCTGAAGATGTTGTAATACAACGAAACCTAGGTTGTTGGAAAGAACTTAAAGAAAGTAGAAATAATACTACATCACATAGTTTCATTTAATTGTGAATAATGAATTTCTACAAAATTAGCGCCAAATATATTCAATAACGTCTTGACATAAAACTTATGCAAAAAGGCTAAAATTAGTTTCACTGTAACTTTACTGCATATATTACAATTTATTTTTCACATTAAGAAACTCGATATGTTGTTTGTCGTATGAGCTTGATGTGAATGCTGAGGTGTGCATCTTGTTTTAAAGCGAATGTTGAATGTCACGCAGTACTCTTTTAGTCTCATTACGTTTTGTATGTCTAGTTGTAAATTTATTTTTGCGATTATTATTTAATATTTTTGTTAATTGTGAGTTTTAAAACTAATAGTAATATATTTGTGATATGATGTTGTAGACTTATTCTATGCTGTGACTATAATATTTGATATTAGAATTTGACATTACTTTGGTATGTATAATAATATATAGTGAACTCTAATTTTTTGTTGGGAACTTACATAATACATGAAGTATAACTTATTTAATATTTTGATTCTTCAAAATTTCGATTTGAAATACAAGAAAGTTTAAATAAAAGAAATAGGTAAATGAACATTTTAAATCAGTTGCAAGATTAGACAATGATATGCAATAGCGCTGATTGCATGAAATAATATTACACTTTCATGAAACTAGTATTTCACTTTTCCCTGTTTTTATTTTTCAAAATATGTGAGCATGTTTTAGATATTCAATGCACTGAATAATTACATAGAAAGATAAAGACAAGTAACATGCGTCACACTACAGAGCATTCTACTCCAATTTTAAATATTTGTAATTTTGTGTTAATGATCATTCCTTTATAAATTTACTATACTATACCAAAAAGACTATGCTTTATAGCCGTAAACCGTATTATAATTAGTTCCAATTATCCTTTTAGGTGAATGAATAAGCATCTCATGAATCATGACTAAAAATTACTATATCTTCTGGAAATAACTATGAAGTTAAGAAAGAAATTTGGCTTTTAATTGTTTTTATATTCATCACAGTTTATGTAGGTAATTCATCCTTGTTAGAATTGATTGCGTTTTATGTTCCCAGATGCTATAGAGCAAGAGTACATATTTTATCTATCGCCTGCAATCCACAATTCTGTGTGTTCACCGTGACCCTCCTCTTGGTCCTATATTTTCACAATTCCTAATATAAGGAAAACTATTTTATTTTGGTATTTGGGTAATTCACGGTCTAATGTGACCACCTAAGTTATTTTATATTTTTTTTTATAATTTAAGAAATATACCTTAGCACATTTGGTAATTATACAACCCTTCGATCTGTGAGCTGCTTATTTTGTACAAGTAGATATAATAATTCTTAACTTGCTGAGAATACATAGCTTTTTTATTTTATGAAATGTGTGGTGTCAATATTGATAATATTCGAACGAAATGTGTAAGTTGGATGAATGTATATATGTATTATTTTAAGTGAATGTTGGATGTACAAATCTATACACTCAATGCAGGCTGTTTTAAAACATCCACCAAAACATGGTAAAACAGTAGATCAGTTCTATATTTGATATAATACATAATAATTCAGAAGTTTTGAAATCTTTATATGTTGATTTATTTTAGAATTAACAAATGATTTACTAAATTTAGATATAAACACAAAAATACAAGAAATTCGGGTTGTTTTAAAGCATTCTGAAAAAATAATTGTCTTCGAGGATAATACTTTAATTCCGACATTGCTAAAGTTGCTAGGCAAGTATTAAGTCGAACTGAAGTCGTATAACAAGGTTAAAATTATGAAATGTTATAGAAGTTTAATTGGGAACTAAAATTTCATAAAACAATTCACGCGGAACCCACGAATTTGACGGCTTGAGCTTTTTTATTTTCTTGGTCGCGCCGCTTAAAATTCTTACGTTGGCAACACTGCGCACCGGTGGCTTCGCGCAAGCGCACCACACCGCGTACGTCCTTTGTTCGGTACGAGTCAACAGTCGGTCTCCGTGTTTGTGCCGCGTTTCGCGTCTAAAGTCGCCACTCTGAATGTGTCAAATATAAGCTGAAAAGTGTGTTTTTCGTGTATAAAAGATGTGCAAAGTCAGTGCCAGCTGCGTAGTGTGAAATTAGTTATATATTTATGTGTAATAATAGTGGGCAAACGGTGTAAATAGTGTGAAAAAGCTTTTGTTATCATTTTGGTTTGGTGTGCCGCTCAACGGAACGAATGAAACCATTAAGTGACTTCTTCTTCAGTCCCGATGTGAAGGATATGGGTCCGGATATGGTTAGAATATATCCTATTACGTTTTTAATTACTTTGTTTTACCATTAGTGTGTTTTAAGAATAATCATGTAATTAGAAAAAGCAACAGGTTTACGTAGTTTTGTTTACCTGTCACCGGCGTCGGCCATGTCTAAACATTTTGTTGCATACAAATTTATTGGTGCGAGTTCATTAAACGTTTATTTATCATTCGACTATGAATATTCAGATGTGTTAACTTTATTTTGGTAAAATTTATTTTAATTAAATTACTTAAAAGCATTCATTACGATTTCATACATTCTTGTCGGGAAAAGATCCTTCTTAGAACGTGTTTTGTTTTAGCAGTCTAGTCTTATTTTTTAAAATATATTGAAGCATTACAAAGAAGATATATTACAAAAACTTTATTTTTAAACCAATCTTAATTTTAAACCAATTTGCCTTTTTATTCTAATTTGACCATTTTTCTTATAACTTTCGGATGCCTATTTATGCCACAGTTATTAAAGTATGTTTGCGCTTTTTATTTTCGACCGACAAAGGCATTAAGGGTGCTGTTTCTATTATTATTATACGTTAGCGAGAAAGTTGAGTATAAACGTTTATACTTATATCAATCTATATTCTCGAATCGTCTAATAAATGTGTCGGTCTGTAGTATTCGATTGTTTAGGTTATGATTTTACTGACTGATGTTATAAAGTAGTAAATGTATTGAAAAACGTTGGCTATTTAAGAACATGCTTACATTCCAAAATTATATTAAAAAAAATTGATAACAGTCGAGAATTAAGCACTTCATAATAAAACACTAAAATAATACCAGTTCATGTCAAGAATCGTATCACATGTATCCGTGCTTACGATTGAATACTCATAAAGCTTTTAATCCCTACGTCAATAGTGATACCGTTTTTCGCTTCTCAATCATGGAATGTTTCCGGGCCTGAGAAGCGAAAACATATTAGTACATTTATAGTCAAGTATTTTAATCCCAGTGTAGCAATTAGTTTTTTTTCTTCTTTATATCTCAAACCAATGGTCGTGACTGTTCCATGCGAGAGTTCCGAGTGAGTTGAGTTTCTTCGCCTATTGTATGAAACGATAGAGAAATTCACGATAAAATACGTATAAAGGCGAGTGAAATGCATTAAACATTTTATACAGACGCGATAACTTTATTATTATTAGTACATGATCAGACTTTAAATTTTACATTTCCCGATAATACCGTTTTTTCGCCAATGACATCGTTCTTTTCATACTCCTAGTCTAAATAGTAATGTGGCTAGTTATAGATATTTATTTTAACGTAATTTAGGAATTACGTTGTCCAACAACAAAGTATTTGGCAGCAACGTGAGGAGGTACATCGTAATATTCGTATCTAAAATTGGAACGGCGGGAAAGAGCCGTTTTACGTCGCCCTTTTTCTATTTGTGATGCGCGTTGAGAAGGGTCATGCATGAGGCGTTCGTTATCGCGGTAAACTCGAGTGGTGCGCGCTTGGTATGGTGAGCAGCATATCAATTTATATACATATCTTGACTTGTGTAATTAAATGATTAAATGTTGCTTTAGCGGAAGTATAGTCGATTTTATTTATTAATATTTTCTGTACATCAACAGAAAACGTAAAATATAAACTACATAAAAATGTAGTTTTCGAAATTTTAAATTCTTCGAAATATCGAAAGCGTATACGCCTATGACCATCCATGGCGTTGATCACTCCTTTTGTTAGCCGGATAATGTCATAGAGATCTGTAGGTGGAGATGGAATAAAGACGTTATCTTTTATATAAACTGAAAAAATGATGGCGTTATGTTGATCGAAGCAAATTGAATGAGAGTTAAAGCCTTGAGCTCCCTTCTGCCCATTCAGAATAATTAGATGTTATCCAAATTTATTTTCATGTAACGTATTATATACTACATTAGTTTGTTTTTGTTCGTAAAAAGCTTATTTCCAAATATAGACATAATAAAATACTTAAGCAGATGAATGTTTAAATATTACTTTGTAGTTTAAAATATATTAACAATATACAGTCGTGACGCAATTCGTACATAATGAGACGAGGGACCATTGGCCTCAGCGCGCTTTTTGTGTGTCCGAACTGATCGCGGCCTTGAATTGCTGATATGTAATAGCTATCCATTGAATTATTTTTTTCTCGTTATTTAGAGAGGCCGAAACGTGAATATTTTTTTTGCGAAGAGCAATGTTTAGTGAAAATATGTCCGACGAAATTTCTTTTCCTCGGGACTGAATTTGGTATCAAGTTGTTCGTATTTGTTATTGGAAAGGTGTATACAAATTTTTAAAAGCAACGTGATTTATGTATTAAACTCTCGTTTTATTACAGTAATATCGCAATTAGCGGGGATTTAATTTTTTTTGAAATTACACATGATTATTCCGTGCGCAGTTTTACATAATGAAAACTGTGTCGGCATTCACTGATTACACGTGAATGACGGCACAGTTTGTTTTTATAGATTTACTAAAAATTAATGAGGTCATACACCAAAGTCATGCTTCTTATTTGTAAATTCGTCGAGATCTCATTTTCCTGCTGATGAAGAGTCGAGGCTCTTAATCAGTAGGAAAATGAGATCTCGACGAATTTACAAATAATAAGAAGCATGATTTTCGCGTATGAGCTCATTCATTTTTATAAATTTTTAGAGTAAAATCACAAATAAGCTTTGATTAGTTCACTTCTTTTAATTGTTGACGGCTGTAATTCTCCAATAATTTCCTTTGCGTTAGCAAAGCAATCTGATGTGAAGCAACTTTTCCAATATTGGCTCACTGATATGCCATATAATTTACATGTACCTATATGTAATTTTTAACAAAGGGGCAAACGTATGTGTGCGTGCGTTCTTGGTCACACACATCTGAGTGTGTGTATGTGCTTGTGTTAGTACCATTATGGGACTTTTAGTGAATACTTAAAATCACGAATAGCAAAATCCGCGTATAACCCGGAATTACTGTGGCGGTGAATAGGTGACAAGCATGAGTTTATAAGAAAGTAAATGTAGACAGATTGTACATAATACCACGTATATATATTATTTTCAATTCTAGATTTTCATTCGTTTCGTCGAAAGAAACGTTCAAGCGATTGGATTTACATGGAAAATTTGTTATTTTTAAGTTTGAAGAATTCCCAATTTCGATTCAAAACAAGGCTCATGTTCCTTTTTTCTGCTTACGAAATAACGATAACAATTAAAATTTTTATTTTGATATTTACAATATTTTAATAATAATAGAATTAAAAAATTGATTGTATTGATCACGCAAAATAAGAAGAGTAAAAGTAGAATAAATGCGTAGTTTAAAAATAACGCTGCACTATATCTTTAAAGTGACTAATTGTCAACTCCAGGATTTTTAGTTGAGTAATTTGTGTAGTATGTATGTGATACTATAAATATACCATTTTAAGTTGGGTAATGTACTGCACACATGTACATGCTACTGTAATATTATAAAAGGATTTGTGTTCTTTTGTATTTGGTCTTTAAAATCATTCCATGCGAATACATACTTTCACTTAATAGTGGGAGCAAATTCTAACATGAAATCCACCTAAGAAAACATGTGCGTATCGACCACAGAAATGAGAATATTTTTCTTATTTCATCTAACTGAGATTAGCTCTTTGGTTTGTGAAATTGAAATTTATTGAGTCGTTAATAGAGCGTTATCTTAACCAAATTTTGATAAAATTCTTTTATTTCAATTTATTACGGATTGGCAATAATTCTTGCCAAAAATATTGTCTAAGCGTTGTTGCTCCTAGTACAACTATAACTGTCTAAAAATAAAGTGGAACGTCAATAACGTAATAAATTACTGTCACTGTATAAACCGGAAATTTTCAATTAAAAATTAAAGTAGAAAACGGCTACTAATGGGATTCCGATTTTTAACATCGTTTGGCTTCATTTTAAATAAGTATGTTTCAAGGACTAATAAAGTCTTAGTGGTCTAGAGGATAAAACTTTATATTTTAAGCAATCATTCTTTTTTTTTAATAATAAAGAATGCCTCTAAATATCTGTATGCCGCTAAAAAGCTAGAAAAACAAGTATTATTAATAATAGCACAATGAACATAAATTGTATTATCTTACTATGGATATACCTATAGAATTAAATGAGATTTCAATTAATTGTTAATGAGTTTAGTTTGATAAAAAGGCTAATTCAAAATAGTTTTGATAATTTACGTTTATTGCTCCAGGGCTGACGTTGAGAGCATTCAGTGATTATTTTTTGTTATCTGTTTCAGTCACTATCTGCTTTGGCCAAACCGATTCAATATAAGTATGTATAAACAATAAACATCGAGACCTCAAATAATTGTATACGAAAGTGATTGCACATACATTCGATTAATTTTGTTTTTGTTGATAAAGATTTTCCACCAGGAATAGCGTTTTAACTAAATCTTAAACATCTAAAACACACATTCTATTCAGATTATTTGCTCCGTTTTGATATCGTAATTTTTCCTCAGTAATTATTTCTACCTTTTATTCTATGAACTTCGAATGTTTTTGGATATTCAACAAATTACAAGAACTAAATAATATCATCATTTCAATTTGCTTGAACAATTTCCGCCGATAATCCTCACGTGGTACGTATGTATATGTGTATAATGACTGAATACTGACAATTGGTCTAATTCACAATCAATACGAAACGACAAATTCTGCTGCGAAGCTCTTTATCTCCGGTCGTTCGTACGAGATCCCACCTCCCTCTGCCAATTTCCCGATACAATAAACTAATTTGATTTTCGTTTGTCGTTAGCTATACAAAGAGATGTTATTAATGAGGTCGTTGCAGGTACTTACGTATATGACGGTGTTATTGGGGTTCGTGTAAAAAATATATACATATTAACAAAGATGGCGAATACACGCTCATTAGTTCTCATTGTGAGAAAACAATTAATATTTGTTCTATAATCACACTTGATTTATCATTGACTTCGTCTATCATTCTCACTTTTATTTTTTCAATAAAATGTAAATTGGAGACTCGCAGTTGAATGACAGTTTACGGAGCAAGCAACACGTCACGGTTAAAATGAATACTCACAATAACTAATTCAATGAATTTAATTCTCTGCCAAATATAAATAGATGTATTTTAAAATGGAAAACTAGCCACTCTTACTCTGTTTTCAGTTCGTTTACTCTGAATGACAGATAATCAGTGAATGACAGCACAGCAGGGATTGTTGCCTTCTGAATATAGCCGTAAGCCACGGGCTGCTAGCTTGTCCTTGCGCTCCAAATCGGCTTTTGCTTCTCGAAAACGCTTGTAATTTCAAGTTCGTAAGGACAATGAAGTATGTACAGTTCATTAAAATTGTACCTGACTAGTAGCGTCCGGTTTGTGCGGTCGGACTACAAGATCACACATTAAATTGCGGACTTTGGTTGAATACCAAAAATTTAATATATTTAAAGATTCATAAATATCTGATGTATATATGTCAGATGTTTAGAGCAAGCTATGTGCAATTGCTTATAAGACATTGGGCGCTACTGCATTAAAGTGAACGACTACGACTTTACGTCTATGATTACACTGGCGTAATTGTTTCATAATACATATCATAGTGTACAACGTAAAAGGATATCTTCAGTTTAGGCTATGTTTTGCTATATTCGTGACTTCGTTAAAACTTATTGTATACAGTGGCGTGCAATGCTTTTTGGAAAGAGCAAACTGCGAAGGGACGGACATATAAAACATTATATAGATCTCTCGACATATAGAACCCCGACTTATAGAACTATGACTTTAATCGTAATCATAAAAAGCTAATTTTTTCTTAAGTAAAAATACAATAATATCCATTAACCTTTTTAAATTATGTATATTTTGTGTCATTCATATTCCCGATACGCAATAATTACTTGCTCCTAGATACACATTTCTGTACGCCAAGAACTAAAATTTTGTAGTTTTACTGTGCACAATAAATGTTTTTCAGAAACTACTTACTTGATTCTTACTGCTACTTTTTATCAGAATTTTTCAAATTACCTAGGTTATCAAAACTACCTTCCTATATTCAGTTCCGAATAAGAAACATAGCTAGCAAAACATTTTATTTAAAATGCAACTTCTGATTAGCTAGCAATACAAATTCTAAAAATTACAGTGAAAATGCCGTACACTAGATTTATTACGAACGTATAGTTTCAAAATTGGCTTCAATTTACCATTCTCAATTACACTATTTTTTCATTAAAGGATAAATTGGAAAAATCAACTAATTAACAAATCAACATTCGATAGTCGCCATTGTTACTTTACTTTCTTGACGAAAATGAACATCACGAAATAGACTAATAAAATATTAATCTTAATGCACAAAGAAAACGAACACAGTAAGTATTTCACTGACAAAATATAATACGTGTATTTAAAAACCGAGAAACTATTAAAATTATTTTGGAACGAAAATGATAAACTGACAGCAGATAGATAGTTATAATAACACAATGATTCATTGTTTGTATGCGAATGTCATAAATACGGGGTTGTTTCAGTCTGAATATAGCCGAAGGAGTCTAGCAAACTTCAGCTTATTTGGAGACTATGAACTGACGCTCTGAAGTGAGGTAATCAATTTTAATTTCTGACAGAAGTTTTTGTAATATGATTATAATACAGAAATGAAGTTTGCTTTGTGCAAATCATATATTGAAGTACGGATTTCCTTTGATAATTAAACACGTTTAATTTTTTGTAAATATATGATGTATATAAGCTAAACGTTCAGAGCAAGCTACGTGTAATTGCTTATAATGCACTGCGCGCCACTGATTACATACGTACTTTAGAGCTGTCTGAAAAGACTATTATTCTTAGCCCTCTACATATATGCGTGCATATATTATCGTAGCTCTATTGTACGTTTTCTGCTATTATTTGCATAAATGCATAATATTTTATTATTATACCAGAGTGCAAAGGAATCTGTCGATCGGGTGCAACAATGTTCAACGGATCGTGTCACGATTACGAGTTGGAACACCACCCTATGCTAACTAGGCATTATCGTCTGACCACTGCACTGCGGGTAGAGTTACCGCGTTACCTACGGTGCAGCGCGCTGTACGCATAATACTCGCTCGTACACAGGCCGGTGTACATTTCCGTGGCGTGACGTGGATGCGCTAATACATGCGATATTGGTAAAAATAATATCTGATATAAACAATATTCGTACTACGGTATTACAGATTTGTATCTAACTCAGTCCGGATATTATTTATACTTTTTTATTATTTACGTACATATGTTGATAAGTCAGACTCGGAGGCTGATGACAAATGAACAGAGTTTTATATGATAATATTCAATGATTCTTTGATTTTCCACAATCGCCAAAGAACTGCACAATTTTTGTAGTCGCTGCACCAGTTTTGTTTGTTGCTTCTCATGGTGTACGTTACGAAAATTTGCATTGTCCTAAATTTCGCTAACAGTCTATAGGCACAATAAGAATGGTCTTATTTAGCGAAAAATAATTTTGTCCGGGTTATTACAAAGGCAATCCATACCCAAAAATAATAAGATAGGAATATTAAAATTTATAAATGAGCAATATTAAACTATATAGCGACATTAAATTACATTAAAGCATAGTTATAGCAGTAGTCAATAGTATAAAAATAAACATGCGCCATTTCTAAAATTATATTTAACTAAATTATATATGATTCACTATTTAAATGCGTATCTTGTGAATAGATATAAATGCTACTAACGAATATGATCGGCATTTAGGCTATGTTTCTCTTTGTAAACCTAACAACGCATAGAAAACGTCTTCACGATATTATACCTCAAAAGAAAAATGGAACTCTTACAAGATCACTCACGTTATTTATCACAGTCGATTTTCTAACACCTTACATTTGACGTTGAAACTTGAAGCGTTAACTGCCGCCTTAAAATATTTCTGTAGTTATTTTAAAGGGCGCAAATTAAGTGTTACGTTTTTTTAGTTTTGTGTGCCCACCTTATTTCTGAAATTACAAAAATACAAATCGGGGAAATTAAGGCTGGCAGAATATGACTAGAAGATTTTAGAAAAAATACCAATTTTTCTAGATCTATAAGATTATAAAAAATGAACGATATTTTTATGGCACTGAAATATACTAGGCAGTATGATACAAAATAAAATTAATATTTGTAAGTGTTTCTAAGTGTGCATATGAAACCCTTGTAGAGCGAGTCCTACTCATAATTGGCAGGTTTTTACCTAACAATTTTAGCTGAGCCAGTTCTCATATATAATAAATATCGTGACACCATAACTATTTAGCGGAGTAGTCTACGTTTCGTTAAAAACTGTAGTCCATTAGTTATATTAGGTACTTACGTGGTAAATCGTATAAATATTTCGGTATTCTTATTAAATACGTTCATGGCTACAAGCTTGTTGCTTTGCCATAAATCGGCGGAGATAATTCCTCAAAGTATTTATCGCGAATAGCACAACAAAGTAGAGACGGCGCGTTCGATACGCGGCGTGTGCGTGCGGTCGGTCGGCCGAGACCGGAATAACGTGAAGCTGTATTAATGCTACCCGGCTCGGTTATCGTCGACTCTTGAGTTGCTCGCGCTGGGGCGCGCGGGGACGCTCGCCGAATGGCGTTCTGTCGGAAGTTAGGTTTATTAAAAGTTGTTTAAAATTTAAATTCGTTGTTTTTATTGCATAGCGCTTTTCTTTACATGTTAATAGTACGAAAATCCGTTAATTTTAGCATTCGGACGATATCCGTTAAAGCCGATAATTATGCGTAAATTTGGAACTCTAATTAGGTATTATCAACATTACCGAACTCCGAGATATTGTGTTAAAAGTGTGCGAAATCGTATATACGTAAATATTATTTGAATATTTATTAAAAAGCAAACATAAAAATTAGTATATTAATAATAAATCAGCAAAGTTAAAAACACACGAGGGCTTATTGATTTTCTTTGTAGTCAAAGAAAATGCAAAAAAATGCAGCATAGAAAGTTGCAGCAAATTTTTTTCGCGCAGTACATATATGCGTGGAGTATACATAATTATAGCATAAGTATATAGTAGACATAATTATAGCAAACTACACATTATCCATAATATCTCTTAATAAATTAAATTGTCAGTTAGATGTTTAGCCGAAATAGTGATATAAACATTAGAAAGAACCAGCTATTGTTTATTTATAAGTGCCACATAAGATCATACCGCTGGATCGATGCAATAAAACTGTTGTACTGTATATGCATATAGCTCGCATTCAGTTTGCTGTTAACTAGGAGAGGATTAAGGTGTATTTTTTTTTGTTTTCCTTGTAATGAACGGTATTGTCGATCTAAAATGACAGTGTACCGTGAGAAAAAAGATTTAATATCTACAGTTAAAATTAATATAATTAATAATCTAGAAGAAGAAAAAACTTGCATTGTATTAGCATAAATATCGAATGTAGAGATTAGATTTAGAAAATTTGTTATGAAATATTTAACCTGAAAATTATATAAAAAATCCAGGAGGCCGACCAAAAGTCACAAGAGTGACAAATATAGAATTGCTTCAAATTCTGCGTTAACAGCGCTTCCGTAGCTGGAATAAAAACGAATGTGAGAAATGTTTAACGTCTCCCACATAATGCTAGATATTTGAAAATAAATATTGTGTCGTAGAACCTACTTTTAACTGAAAATATGACAAAAAATGTTACGATTTGCCGAAGAACGTTTCACAAGGAAAAAAGTGACGTCATGTATAATTTTCAGATGGAAAAAAAGTTTAACTTGGATAGACCTGATGGATATAAATATTGTTATTGTTATTTAAAGAAGGACGGGATGATTCTAGTTCGCAGATCGTTTGGTAAAAGCAGCGTTATGTGTTGGAATGTTATAGGCTTTGAAAAGAAAGAGAGAAATGTAATTGATTTCTGGAACAATAAATAGTGACTTAGGTTAAGTTAGCCAAATATAGAGCACATACTGGACGAAGACAAGGCGATTCCGCGAAAATTTATAAAGACAATTGTTTATAGCCCAATATTCAAATTTTGAAGCGGCCTGCTTGTCTTTTATTGAAAATTGTTGACGATTCGAAAGTATTCAACAACTAAAAAACTATTCAAGGCGGGTGAAGAAAGTAAATTACTTTTAAAATATATGGAACGCTACGAATAGACTGAGGTTTTGAAAAATAAAAGATGCGAATATTATTAAAATAAAATTTGATAATCTATATCAAGTTTTATTATTTTTTAATCTAATTGTAGGTACTATAATTTTGCGGTATGGTTTTATGGGGCTCTTTTAAATAAGCGGTAACCGTCGCTTTCTGATGTTATATAATTGTTTTAGCTAGACAATTGTAGAATATACATACACGCTTAAGGTTTCAATTTATTAAAAGTTATGAAGAATAATGTATGATGTTCTATAGTTTCGTCACCAAGTGTAATCTTTGTCGACGTAATTATATCTATATAAACTAAATTGAGATTTGCTGTACGCCATACGCAATTTTTCCACTAATGTTTTCATGATAGATAAGTCATCCGTATTGAACCAAATTGAATGACAGCCAGTTTCCGTTCTGTTTACATGTGGTATTTTTATTTTCTGCCTTCAGATATTTGTTATCAGATATAAATTTTCGTTCTTTGAGCTTGCAGTTCTAACTAGCACCATGCAAATTTAACTTTTCTAAACTTTAATAATCATAGATCCGTCGTAACTGGCTAACCAGATTTCTAAAGTAACCAGAAAATTTGTTTACACACTATAAAAAGTGTTTTTTTTTAAAGATTATCTGCTCGGCGGATAATCTTTTTCTTTTATTTAAATGACCGTCGTTCTGAATTTGTATTAGATTCAAATACGTATCTGAAAAATTACGAGCATCTAAATTCATGCGTGATAAGTTTATATACAAAATCGCATGCGCGCGGAAGTTCTGTAATGTTTTTCCCAATTATCTAAATAATTAATTAATAAACCTCCAAAGTTGCAATTTTCCAATATTGCGGACGCTCAAAGTACAGTTAGCAATAATATTTTTCGTTTGCTTAGAAATTTGATTTACTAGTTTCGATGTCATCGACTTGCTAATGTTGACATTATATTGATATAGTTTGAAATCATACTTTTTGTCGCACAATTTCGGTAATGTTCGCATTAACTATATTGGTAATGTCAAAGTTAACAGTTTTAAAAATATGAATTCGTAGTATAAACTGACACATGACGTGCAATCACGAGTTAACTCATCCGAATTCCTACGTTTTTTTTGCGAGTATACGATAAGGTGAATTTTGTCCATGGGCATATGTTTAGAGACGCAAACATTAAATAAAAAGAGTCCTGATGATGCAAACCCATAAACTTTACCAAAATATTGTATATAAAAATATTACGTGATTTAAATGTAATTTTGAAATTCAAAATTTTAATAGTTTGGATCCGTCCGAATTTGGTCAAGTTGTAAAAAGGTGCCACAAATACTCGTTTTTAGGAAAAGGCTCTTTTAAAGACCTTTCAGGTGATAGATAAAATGGTACTCTTATTTCCATCCAGTATCCGTTAAGCGACAATGCTGTTACTTTTGATGCATACGCCCTATTGACTATCAGGCCATTTAGTACTTTTCATTAATGTGATTTAAGCGTTTACTGGTTATCGATGCATAAAATGTGTCTATGCAATTGTTTTTTTTTACATAAGTATGAAATAGTTAAATGTATACACGATATTTTTTATGACATTTTGTCTGTCTGTCGTTCTCCTCGGATTACTGTGTACATGACCAAAAATGGGTTATTGTTTTGTGAAACATGACAATATTATATTAGGGTTTATTTATCAATCCGTTAAGTCGGATCGCTTGTCGGCCGAGTTACCTTAAGATGAGTGAAGGTGATTTTTGTAGACTGATATTTCGCTGCACACAATAGAAGTCGTTGGTGTAAATTAATATAAAAACAAACATAAAAAACATATTTTGTCCCAACAGTACGATTATTCTATTCAATAGGCGTTGCGTGTAGCTACCTTTGCGCAGTGGTTCTGCGTTGCGTTTGGGACGTAATAAGTATATGTAGTGAATACGTATTATTCTGATTTGCGATACGGCGGAGCGCGCGTGATACGGCCACGCACGCCGATATTATAATAAACGCGCCGTGAAGGCAGGTCGCGGTCGGGGAGCGACCAGCGCCGTATCCTCGCGTTCATGCGCGTCTGTGGTACGATTTTCGAACGCAAATATAGCCAATTCGGTCGGCCACAAATTAATTTAAAAATGTATTAAACCTATGTTATATTATTATGTATTAAACCTTTTTGTAATATCCAAGTCGGGCTTCTTTTTAAATAAATAAATATAGTTATCTATTTCAGATATAAATATATTATTAAAGTAAGTAAAAATCACACTAATGTAATTATGAGTGTTCATTGCTCTTAGTTAAGAAACGAGTCCGTCTGACTGACATAACTCCATAATTTAAACATTGAATTAATTTATAGAAAAACCAAGTTTCTTCTCTTGTTAATTTTTGAACTACTCGTTAAATAAATATTTCTCTAATTCAAATGGTTTTTGTGTAGACTTCAAAAGCATATAAATGGAAGGAAAACCGAGCGTATTATAAAGAAGTTGCCCGCCCACGCTCGGAAGAGGAAGCTACTGGCCAGTCCCAAGGGCCATACAATTAATTCACTGTTCCGTTGGTTTCAATTTATTATTTGCTTGGAATAACAATTTCTCAATACTTCTATTGACGGAACCAACATATGTGTATGCGCATTACTGCTTTGTGTTTTTTTTTTCTTTTATTTATATTTATTCCTTTGAATTTCTTAATGACACAAATTTCAATAATAAATTTCATTCACCATAACTTACGCAAGTTACAATGAAACCATGATTACGTGGATTGCGAATAATATCAAATGAATCAATGACGTTATATTAGGACAGTCATGTCATTAGCGCTCTTAAAGCAATTAAAAGACAAGGTAATTATCTTGTCTTGAACAACTATCTTTTTGTAGTCCGCCATTGAACGTTATCTGGAGCCACTTTTTTATTCGATTTTAAATTGTATTTTTAATGTAACGTTGTTGTGATCAACCTCATTAGTTTAGCAGGAGAGGAAGATAAGTTAACTATCTTAACTAAGAATCGTTTAACTTATAAATACAAAAAAATAAGTAAAAAGAAATTCGTCATAAGCAAAGTAAATTATAGCAAACTTAAGTAATGAAATTAGCGAACGAACAGTATACAATCATAACCAGCCCTATATGTATAGTTTATTACTTTATTATTATCCTGAATTACAGTTTATTCTTTTATTATTTAATTTTTTTTTCGTCTTTCGCGGGCCTTTTAAAAATCTAGACGGCTGCTCGTTTCAGCTCCATAAAATTGAGGCAAAATTTGAAACGAAACGATCGTGTTATCGATTGATAAGTCTATTTTCAGTCATGTGACTCGTTTTGATGTTATGACATCACTAAAGCGATTCGGGTAATATTAGATTAGCGATGTTATTACAATAAAAAAAGAATACAAAATAATTATGCCTGAGGCAATTCAAGACAATGCCGCTTTATTGACTTATAATAGAAAAAATGTATACAGCATGAAAGTATTTTGAATTATCTAGTTAATATTTTGATTTAGCGAGATATATAATAACTGTTTGCGAAACATTATTAGTTTTCTACTTTCAACGTCTAATTTCATATTTTGTGAGTAAATAATCTTATTTTTTGTGCGTGATGAATATAACTTTATGAACGCTTTGTGGAATGAAATCTTTAGTCTTTACGGCACAATCGGGTAGAGAGTTACTTTTTTGGCATTAAAAGTATATAACGATGTAGTGAGTACACAGCCCAAATCAAGCACAATTTCCAGTATAATGGAAGCGGACGGGCAATTAAACTTCCTTTAATATATTCGTTACTTAAATAGCTTTTCCAGTTTCGATTTCTCAGAATTTGGTACCATTTACGCCCTCATCCCACAATGGGGCAATGTTAGCCTCGAGCTATCGGTCGCGTGTTGATTTAATGTCCGAAGGATTGCCTCTAACATCACGTTGCCAACCATGAGTGATGAAAATATATGAAAATATAACTATCCCTGCTTAATACCGCAGAGGCGTTGAGTGCTATATCTATATGGAACCTTTTTTTGACTTTGCCCTAAAGTAAGCGAGGTTGTCCCCAATATGTGAAGAATGTTTTCCAGAATTACAGCATGATATTGACTTTTGAATGTTGGGGCCCCGTGCCGTTATAACAAATAAATAAAATATATTTAAGTTATATTTCGCGTATTTAAGTTACAATAGTACTGTACTTCGAAGGATGAGTCCGTTATAGTTTGTGCAGAATTTACCGCTATGTAAAACCTTGATTGCCAATTTTTCCGGTGCCAGGATTCCTCAATACTGTGACTTCGAGTTGATACTCCATATAGAATTGTGTAAATTTGTTATACACCTATTTAATCTATATGCACGCCGTCTCCCTAGAATGGAGGGTAAATGGCGAAGATGCGACTCTAAACCGTTTATCCCGACAAAGCTGACCTTCGTGCGTACCTTTTTTCCAAACTGAAACTGATTGAAAGTGAGCTTAGAATATAGTTTCATTTTAATATCAGTCACGACCTTTTAAGATTTTACTTGTTTGTTATTTCCATTATAAACAAATTTTACTTTTTATAGGTAAATATGGCAATTAAAATGATGCAAAATATATAAGAAACATATTTAAATACTAAATTTTCAACAAACATTCCATAATAATTCCTTATAAAATTCTTGAAATAATAAATCAAACGTTGGGGAAATTTTGGTGTAAAAATTTAACTGAATGTTCAAAAATATATTTTGCAATTAATAAATATTGGTCTATAAAATGTTTGGCCGCTCTTCGAACGGGGAAAGTTGTACTGTGTAATAACACTTCCAGCTTTCGAACTTTCTCTCTTTGGGGTGCATCCGGGAGTGTGCTCTAGAATCTGATAGGTAGTGGTGTCACATTATTTACTTATATGTAAATATAAATGCTTTACAAAATTAAAAATAAAATAAACATTCATCTACTGAATTATTATTTCTTCTAATTGATAATTTGAACAAACCTCTGTGGTATAAAACTACAATTTACCCAGTTCTATATCAGTCACGGCCTCATTGATATTTTATTATACGCTATATAAATCTAGTAAATTTTTCAGCGCGAAAGGCGCAAACTGTGAACAGCTTTTTAAACTGATTGCGCTGGTATATATAATCTTTGAACTGAACCATGAATCTATAGTTCCTACAGCTATTTATTAGCGTGCTATCTGTTTGACGTTTAGATTTATTAATGACTATTACAACTTTAAATACGAAACACAGTACATGCTTTTCAAGAAGCCTGCGTTGTTATACACTTTAGATATAGACATTTCTTAATGAGTTTAATTTCTTAATGAATTATATTTGCTATTTAAACTGTAACAACACGTGGTTGACGAGAAATATTTAGTTAATTGCTTCTTTGTTGCAATCTATACGATTTTATTGTAAGAAATGGAAGTAAAAAATGCAAGTTATTTTCGAATTAATTATTCTTATACACAATTTTATAAATACGGCTGAGCATTTCAACCGTGAGAATATTCAATATTTCGAACAATATCCAATACTAATGGATTATTTAATTAAGCGTACCACATCGTTATCAATTCTTAAAGCTTATTTGCCTCATCTACGTGTAGAAAATTTCAACGGAATAAAGAGCCGTTCTCTGTTTTTATTTGCCGTCTTCTTCGTTTGATATCTTCACCGTTCGAAGTGCATCTACGTCTTGGCATATTGTTTATAATACACTACGCTGAGGGGAGTTTTATGCCCTACGTATAAAAATGTTATTGTTCTCATCAAGACAGGCCGTCTGCCTGGGGAGATTGGGGCGAATTTATTATTATCGTGGGTGCGTATGCACGTACCCGCGTATGTGAGTAAATGTTCAGCGTCGATCTAAGGGGTAAGGGGAACGTGATTTAATGCATCGAGATTGTCTACGATCGTCACCGTGGATTGGGGTGAGTTAAGAGAGAGACGAGTGTCATCGTAACAGCGTGCTTTATGGAAGTTACGCTATGGGATTGAAGTTCTTATTTATACTATGCATAATATATTACATTTTATGAGCGGGAAATACGCCGGTTAGAATCCAAACAATGGCCTGTCTATTTTCGTACGTACATCGTGGCCGCCATATTAATGTTCTTTGTATGTTGTTTTTTTCTTACAGTTGTTGTATAAAGATTTAAAAGGAACGATTCAAAGAAGCGAGAACGTAAGGGTCAATTTCAATAACGTTGTTGATTTCACATGTTTTCGTTATTTCGTATTCTCATAATATCAGTATGAATTGGGTATTTGACTTAATTTTTTTCTTTCATTCATCATAATTTCAAGGTACAAGCTGATGAAGAGTGAAACTAATTAATTAACTTGATTATCGTCGTTGCCTAGTGACAATTCGTCACTAACTTAGCTAGCTTTTAAAGAAAATTTAAACGTTTTCATTTGACACGATGAATCTATAAGGGTGAACTTGTAGTCATTCGGCGTAGATGAGCGCTCTATTTAGTTGTCGGCGGGGCGCGGCGCGGGGCGGGCATGCGTGGTGCGGCGCGGACCACGCGCGGTGCTCCGGACAATGACACAACCTTGGGGCGGCCGGCGCGACCGGCGCGCGCCGCCTGATGCGCGCTCCGCTCAAGGCCGGACCCGGCCCGACCGCGCGCGGCTTACGAGTATCTATCTAGCCGCTGGCTGGCCCCAGGCTGTAGCTTGTCTCATTTGATTTGGACTGCGCTTTGAGATTTGACATCGTTTGTTGCGATAGAATGAGTTGACTTCGATGGATGTTTCGTTATCATTATATATTAATGTAATAAAAATGCTTTACATGTGGCTTTATTCAGTTTGAAAACAAAATATTTTGGCTCTTTCTAATAATTTTAAGCACATGATTTTCCTTAGAGGTTTCATAAAATTTTATTATGATTGTAGCATTGTAGATTTTGTGATTTGGACTGAAGTTTGAGTTTTGACTTCGCTTCTTGCGATAGAATGATTTGGATTATATGGATGTTTCGTTGTCATTATTTACATCAATGTAATACAAATTCTTTGTATGTTAAAAAGGCTTACTACACTTTGAAAACAAAATATTTGTATCTTCTTTGCGAGAAAGAAGTTTTCTCGTGTATGACAAAAAATTAAAATTAACTTCAATGGACCGAGTCAGTTAAAGGAACTATTTTATTATTGAAGTTAATTTATTATCGTATTCTCATCACATATAGGAATGTGTAGCAATGTACCAGTGCTTATTAGGTCCATGGTACCAAGTTTTGAGTTTTTAAGTATGCGGTAAGTATTTATAACATTTTTTTACCATTGGTAATATTAGGGTCGCATACCATTTTGTGTATTGAATGCTTTTGGGAAATTATGCCAAAGGAAATCACATTACACTGTGCCGATTTGAATTGAACTTTATTGCATCTGTTCAGTAAAGGATTTCGACAAATCTAAAAAATCGACTGAGCTACTAAGGTTTGAAGTTAATATTTAAACAATGCAACTATACATAATTGTGACTTCATACTTACTAATGGTCATTGTATTCCGCGAGAGAGTGATACCGGGAGATATCCCTTACGTTAAATTTAAAATATATAACTCGCTTGTAAATTCGAAATATAAATGAAGTTAGTAAAATACATTAATAATATATTTTTTTTATTTTATGGAGAAATTATCAGCAGAAGTCGCACACTCAAAAAAGAAGTTAAAAAATATGTTTTAGTTCACAATAAAATAACAAATTCGTATTTCTAAATAGCTCGATTTTTTACTATTTAAAAGTTGTAACGTCAATTTGGTGATCTAGGAATCATGTTTATAAATATTTTCCAATGGAAGAATCCCTTGATTATTATTGGTGTAATAACAACGCATGTCGTTACGAAATCCATTATCTCGACATCAGTAACGATGAGCCAAAATTGAGGTAAACTGAATATTTCCATGAACGGTAAAACAGGTGCGCAAAAGACCATCCGTCCATGGTAAGAGTCGAGTGTAGGTGGGGCGTCAGCTGTTGATTCACGTCACAATACACGACGATGGGCAGGCATCATTAAGTTGCCAATTGAATTGGAACATCGTTGACGAAAATCGCTAATGCCAAGGGCGAAACCATTTAGCTTGGAATTAATTTGACCCTGTCTCTAGTCACTAAAACAGAATGAAGCACCGCGGTGACAAAAACGCCGAATGGCGCACTTGACGGTCGGGAATTCTATAAATACATTTTAATGAATTACCCGTAAGACGTTAATGAGTCGATAAGCCGGTGAATTGGATTCGCCCGGGAGGCACCAGCGCGTGAACGTACGTGACCTTGCTCAGCACGCGGCGACATCCACGATTTGTTGGTTGACGGCGAGCTATTGTGCGGTGGCGAGGTTACCACCAAGTCATATCGAACTTATACTGGTGTGATGTACAAATATCATCCCCTATTCAGAGTTACAAATTCTTCGTTGTAACGAAATGGAGCGTATTTTTACTTTATCCGCAATTACACTCGTAGAAATATACATACGTACATACATATATATCCATATTCCCTAACATTTTCAACTAGCAGTCGTAATAACGCGTAAATTACCAGACGTTTATTTATAAACTAGTTAACAAAAGTTTACTTGAAAATAAATAGCGCAGATTCCGGAACTGAGTGAAAATTTATTTATTTACATAGTAAAATTCCTACTTAACTTCAATAAATTTTGGAAATGCGTTGAGCAAGTTATTAAACAGCAACAATTACGTAACAGATAATTAAACAGATAGTGAATATAAACGTAAATTTAACATTTCAAAAATAATGTAGTTGCGGTGATCTATCCAAATATTCCACGACCTTGATTCTAAAGACGCCAAACGAACAGAAAAACAAGTCGAGATGGGGCATTGCTTCCAAAATGAGTTAAGCAAGTTAAGTGCGCGGAAAATCACGGATTGCAAACAGAAGTTGGTACGTGTATAAGGAATATAAAATAATGGATGTTTCGCATTCATTTGATTAGTGATTAATAGGTTACATTGACAACCCGGAAAATTTAATAAATATAGAGATTGCTGCAACTCTCTTCTTACTTATAGTGATAGTTATATTCAACAATTTCCAAAATCGAAAGTGACGGGTCTATTTGGTACATAATTGTTACCATCCGGTAACCATAATTTTTAAAATAAATATAATGATCTTTTTTGTATTTTCCTCCAACATACATCATGTAGAGACCAAATAACTGGATTCGTTTCGAATGTACTACGAACAAGAGTATCGTATAAAGTATTAATGCAGTTGATATCATTGAATTTACGGGAGTGCCTCATGACAAATACAAGTATCGTAAATGTTGACATACAAGTATCTATGAAGTTATCGTGACATTTTAGCAGAAATGATTACAACTGGAAGCGCAAATTTCCGAAACCCCGACAAGACTAATAACTTGAAGTCAACCCATTAAATATATAAACATAACGTTATTACTAACGCACAATTGGTCAATTTAGATTATTGGATAAAGTTTTAGATATTGTTCTAAAATACGAACAACGCTACCAGTGTTGTGTCCGTTATTATATTACATTTCCGTGAGGCTCCATTAAAGATGAGATTTTTCGTTATGGTGGTTACGAAACATAACCGTATCTGAAAATATCTAGCCTATATGCATTTAGGTTAATAAAAGTAAAAGTCACTAGATATGTATGATTTAAAAGCTATATGTAAGAATTTTCGTATTTTTTTACATGAAATTTAACTGGTAATTTTTTTTTAATTAAGTGCATACATGGTTTATTATACACTTGATTGATTTATTTCAACAATATTAGAATGGTTGATTGTGTTGCTTTTAAGATAAAACCTACATATTTTGTTGAATTATAGAAAAATAATGTATGCTTACCTTTAAAATTGTTTTATTTTAAATAACTTTAATCTTTTTTTGATTAAAAACACTGTATAGTTTAAAGACGAAAAAACCTAATGAAAAAATAAAGCTCGCATAAGAGCAGAGTGCGCAGCGAACAATAACCTTAAGAGCATGCTTTATGCGTTGGTGTCACCATTGCCCAAATACGCATGTTTAGATTGAGCAGGTGTCATCGAAATTTGCTGGCGTATGTGAGTCAGTTTCCGAATGAATAGTAAAAAAGTAGCTTTGCATGTGGACCGCGCTTTGCCATTGTGTGTGGCTTTGTTTCACGCTTGCCATTGTCGTTTTAAGTTACTGTGCGTGAGGGAAACCTTACATCAAGACGTTGCCTGCTGTATTTTTGAATAAAAAAACTACGAATGTTTCTCAGAAATCATTAATTAGTAAATAATTTCATTACTTTATTAAATACTGACGATCCGCCCCGGCTTCGAATCCGGTACATTTTAGGGTAAACAAGAATAGCGTCCAAAATATCTACACTACGTTAAGCGTCCATGTCTCCTTATAACCACTGTGAAGATTTCGTATTAGTAAAATTAAGTTATTTGATTAAGATTGCTTTGAAATATGATGTAATTTCTTACGAAAATAAAATACAACTTTAAAAGTACTAAGCTTTTCAAAACAAAAGTCAATAGAACAATTAAAAGATTTTAAATTTTTTTCTAGTGTTGTCACAAATTTGTCTGAATATCACCTGAACTTCTCTATCTTCTTCAACCCTTGTACATAACGGTATTCTATTCTTCTGTGTAAACAATTTACTAGCACAAATTTGTCGTTTCTCAGTATTTTTGATGTTGAGGGTTGCGGTTCAAGCTTGCGTAACTAAAAATGAAAAAAAGTCGTAGGGCTGCGAATTTTTTTTAAAATGTCTTTCTGAGATATTAGTGATACTAGTGATTCGTCATCACAATCAGTTTTTGACTCGTATACACCCGAAATATGGAGATGAGGTTTCGAATTAATAGATGAATAATCCAAAGTACTGTTTACAAAATGATTGCAGACATCAAGTTCGTAGAAATAGCTTAAACTCTTCATTGATAAACGATTGGGAAGAAATACGCTTTCTATAATTTGTTGAAACTTTAGGGTGCCTGAAATACTATTTATGTTTTCAGTTGATCTGAGTTATGTTTCTTCATTTGAGATATCTGCGTCAAGAATGGTCCAAACTTTGATGTTGGGACGACTTTTCTGGAAGGCATTTATCAAACGACGAAATATAAATCCACTTGCAATTAGTCTATTCCGCAGTCTTCTTGCATGTTGCCCTTGCCGTTACCGGCTTCGTGGTAATTTCACGTGAAATAAACAAGATTAGGAAAAGGTCTCGTAACCTTGTTGCCAACACATGAAACTTAGTTTTATTACGGCACTGAGTGACCAGTCCATCACTCAGAAAATGTAGGTTGACAAATTCAGTAGGCAAAATATCGAGTTAGGCTCTAAACGTGCTCAATCGGCGAGTGTGACAAATTTTTGGATAAAGTGTTTTTTTTTTGTATAAACCACTACTTTGTGGGATACTTATCTGCGCTCTGGACCCTCCGAAATTAAAGGATTGCACTCCTTCAGCGTATTAATTTAATAATTTTCACTAACGTCGACGTGAATAATTGCATACTTTTTAGGACCATTTTTATTGGTATCGTAATCTTTCTGCTAACACCTTTTTCCAAACCTTCTTCACGTGTTAGTTGTTTTCGGGCTGACATAACCTATAAAAATAAATATTTCATACTTTTACCATGTTAATAAAGAAAAACGAACACCTATTCTGTGACGGTACTACAGCCTATATTAAACCATAAAAACCTCTGAACTGCCATATCGTCCAGTTCAGAGGTTATATATAATTCGCGCTTGTACTTGTAGCGACAAGTACGCAAGCGTAATTAATATTTGAGGGATGCTCAGGGGCGGAGACGCGAAATACGGGGGATAAAAATTATGCTATTTTTATATGAAAGTGTAAATTTGATGATGTGGTTAAAATGATCTTTATGCTATTTTATAAAAGAAATGTAATTGAGCTATTTTAATGAATTTTGATGGATTTAAATTCCTTAATTTACTGTCAGAACAGTAAAGAACAGTGCAGGGGAAGAGAATATTGAAAAAATGAAGGTGCGACTAAGTTAATTTAAGTAATGAAATTGACTGGTAATGAAGTGAACGTTTTATGTTATAAGTTATAATTGTTATTTATCACAATTTTTGAAAAAATGTGGATTTTATCGGGGCTGTTAAACAGTACCTATTAACGAAGAGTAACCCAAATAGAATCTACATCAAATAAGATAAAAAAAGATTTCTGAGCACAAGTCGATCGTTTGCAAAATACGCCCTTTTGAACATCTCATACGAAACAAGATAAAGTGAAGAACATCGCTCTTGACAGAAGATGTTTGCCAATGGCGAAAGCCTAACCGACGTCGTGATAGCGTTTTTTGTTGCCCCGCCTCGCTACACGGCGATAACTCATCCGTCATCTTCACATTGATTTATTTATTTTTCGTGTGGCGCTCCGGCGCTCGTTACTCAACGGCTAAGGATGCAGTTCGCATTGAGTGCCGCTCGAAAGCGGCTAGCTTAGATAGGAGGATGAAGTGGCCGGTCGTTGGAATGGATTATGTGCTAGACGCGTGTTAGCTACGAGTATGTACACGAAATTAGTAGGTCATTGCGGAGGTCAGTACGTCGGGTTTAATGTTTCGAATTCTGTCAAAGTGGAAATGCCGGCCAAGGCAAAGCTAGCTCATTATGAGCTAATTTTGAGGTGATTTTATTACACGTACCTAAATAGCCAACAATGGAACCCTATAAGATTGTTCAAACGTCCGTGCGCCTGTCTATAACAGCCGTTTTTCTCAAAGACCATTCGATGGAGAAACTAGGTATGATGATAAAGGATAATCCGTAGATATAAGTAAATTACTCGGCATATAATCCAGTTAACACTCAAAAATATTGAAATATAAAATGTTGAGGGGGGTAAATATAGAAAATTACCCTACTCGAAATTGTCTTTTTACATTTTCTTGCATCGTGTAGTAAAAAAGCGACTTATAATGATTCTAAAATTATTTTTTTAGAATTTGACGTCTAAAATCATATTAAATATTCGTAAAAAGATTAGTAGAAGTAATTTTTTTTACAAAAGTACATTTTCGATGACATAAGATACTTTAAGGTTTAAATTATCTCAATTATTGATTTTACGCAAAATTCTCCGAGTAAGTAAGGTTTATATACAAATGTGTTTTTGCTTTCAACTTGGTTGGCTATCTCAATATTGTTGAAAGCATGTTTTCCTTAGATATGGTCATAGAATATGTATGTACTAGGGTATTTGAATAATTCGTAACGAATTGAATCTAACTCTTCGATTACTCAGTGTACGAATTATTCAAACCATTCAGATATTTGAATTATTCTTCTCGGAATTCAAATGATGTATATATATTTTTTACCATTTTGCTTACGCGATCTGTTATTAGTAAAATTGTAACTTCGTATGTTAGTATAATTACTATATTTAAAAATCACTTAAAGTTAGACTCAATTAGAATAATTTGTACCAAAAAATAATTTCCTGTAAATTTTAAACATATAAATGTTATCTAAAACGTTACTTTAATAAATTAAAATGTAAGTATACAATGAAAGGAATTTTTTGAATATTAATAGTGTAATGTAATGTAATAGAATAAGCAATACGAATATTTGAATAAAACGAAATATTCAAATATAATCTGAATTTTCGAGTAATTCATCTTTTGATTCGATTCAAATTTAATGATTGAGCTCTAGTGTTTACATTAGATTCAGATATTTGGCTGCCATATTGGATATTCCACATACGAATATATCGAGCTTTAAAAAATTTACGCTCTGAAACAATTTTGACGACGAACACAATTACCGAATTGCTAAATTTGATTTCTTCACAAAGATATAGTATGCAGACTTAATATTCTAGTAAATCGTAAGTTAGTTAATTTACTTATAGGTAGCATTTTATTAATTTACCAATCACAATATATATATATATATATATATATATATATATATATATATATATACTTGCAACTATCTTAGTGGATTATTATTATACTTAATTTTATTTATACGTGTCGCATTTAAACTAGATGTTGCTTATGAATAGAATAACTAAAGTAATATTGAAAAGTTTTGGTGTTCAGATTAAAAATAAAAAAGGTCTTTCCTGTAAATAACATTAAATTATTTACGTAGTGATTTTATTACTTTATACTGTATTTATATTTAAAAGTAAAGTTTGGCTACGAACAGTACAAAGCATATACGTAAATATAAAGCGACACGATCGGTCGATGCATAGTCGTTATGAGACTATTGTAATCAGTTGCTGAGTAACCTTCAAAACCTTTTTATTGTCAAATGAATGGATTCTATTTGCAAGCGATGGAAAACATTTTTGCACATCCGAAACACTTAGTGTTCACTTAGAAGACCATTCGTACAATTCGAATAGAAAAAAACCTATTGAATTATTTATGAGCCGTAAATATTTGTTAGCTTTTTCCGATTTTGAAGTAAACACTTGTTGCTACGCAACGCAATACTTGTCGTTTCGCTGAAACGTTTTCTAGAACAATACCGTTTCGATGAGTTTTAATTGTGACCTAATAGAGATGCTTATGCACACTATAGCTTTATAGCGAGTTTGGGTTCGCGTGTCAGTCGTCACAGCTGCATCGGCTCTCACCGCTCTCTCGATCGTACGGGGCTAGGTGTTCGCTCGCGTGGCGCCGGCGGTTTTATTACAATTGCTACGAGTTATAATAATTTTATATAAATAACAAAGCTAATCTAGGTTATTGCGTTTTTTTTATGAGTTTTTTTTTTGTGCGTGGGCTCCGATGAATATTGCATAGCCTTTATTGGCCGGCCATAGAGATTTTGTGTCATTTTCCGTGAGTAACGAACACTTGGAATATTGATTAGATTAAGGAGAGTATTATTATTCTTATTTGCCTTTCGGGGAATGCGCGTTCCTTTTGCTGAATTTTAATGAAAGTATCTGCTTTTTTTTCTTTATCATGAAAAAACTAAACAAGTACATTGCCTTATCGGTTCGCAAGCCGGAGTCAAGCTTGGCTTCTTTACCAGTATACTCTTGGGTGAAAACGTTTTTTAAATTTTACTTTTAAAGATTTTTTTAATGATAGTCCATTCGACAAAAGCTTTCACCCTCATTTTATATGTATAGGGAAGTGAATTAATATCTTTCTTCTAGATATCAACCGGGAAATCTATTTAAAGCACCCACTTGCAAAAATGCAATTATAATTCTTGTTTTTCCTTTTTTTTTACTAAGGAACTCTGAAGTGATTGTGTTCATTTGAAATGCCCTTAACGCTCTAAAGGACCCTCAACAGTTGAGAATTCATCTTAAGTAAGATTATGTTTTTTACATACTTGCTTTCTTAGACTCTGTTCTCTTTCATTATAGTTTCCAGGTAGTTTGCAGTAGCTATAATGAAAGAGGTAGCGATAAGATTTTTGTTTATTTTTTATAGGTTTAAGGTACCCATTGACAATAGTCATTTAAAGAATAATCAAACAAAAATGAATAATTATATGTAACAGTAGATTAAATATGTTTTATCATGCCTATTCAATAAAGTATAATCATATAATACCTAAATAATATTTACCTAGTATTAGGTTCACCCAAATATTTTCCAAGTACCTACGCAAAATATAACTAACTGAAAATTTGTGAATGTTATACTTGACCCATAATAACGCGAACCAGGCAAGGTCGTTAAAAACGCTGTGTGTGTCTGCGTTTAACTTTATCACAATATCTGCCCTTCATCGTTACTAAGAAATAGTCGGAGTACGTAAATAGGCAGCAACGTGAACACTATAAAAATATTTCAAAGTAAACGTAAAATAATAAATGGAGCAAACTTTTTTCACTTTTACGGGCGACCGCCGTCGAACTTCATCTAATGTCGTTCGTTTGCACCGACTTAACTATTATGTAGTTACGAAGTGACTCTGCCGCTCTCTAGCTTAGTAGCCGAAACTTTTTTTCGCTATCTTTCTCTTCTTTATTTGAATAATTTCTGCTCGGCGAATATCTAATTCTGTCTCCGCTCGCAGCACGCGAGCCGCAGATAAGCCCGTCGATGGCGGCGCCTAGCTCTCTTTTGTTTTGCGGACTCGCAGCGTATAGCTGTGTTTTCATATTTCCTTTTATTGGCGCTGCAGCGGACGTAAGACGAGAAGAAATGTCGTAAAATAAAATATATTCCCCCCGGCGGCGGCGCGATCTCGTTACGCAACGCGATAACGTTTCGCGCTGCGTTAGTTTTGAAACTGACAGTTGATCGCGCGTGTGTTAGGTTGGGTTCGGTCGCGGTGCGCCGCGCGTTGCGACGGTTAGTGGAGCGTATACCTACGTGTGTTTCCATAGGACAGTAGTGGCGGACCTAAATTTGAATGAGGAACTTAATTGGCTAAGGGTAATGTTAGCTTCTGTTTATAGCCAGATTGCTTGAAGCAAAAGAATTGGTTTATTTTCTTATCCGTTTATTTGTGTCCAAGCAAAGACTACTAAATTAAAATGTAAGATTCTTTTGTGGTTTAGAGTTTTATGCTCATAATCCAATCAATGAAAATAAAATAACTATAACCCAGAGATCACACGAATCTATGTGTACCTATTGATTGAATATTAACGGGACGTTTACAAAAGACGTACTGTTGGCCTCTCTACATGTCGGTTACTACTTTTTGTTCTCAATCGATTTCTTCCTAAGTAACTATGCTAGGTTTTATCCAACGTTTTTAAGAATTGTATTTTTTATCGTTATAGAGTATAATTTGGTTTACTGTATTTATATTGCTTTTTCGTTTTCATAAACCGAAATATTCTACTCTGATATAGCCACTATCATTTTGTAATAGATATATCGAAAAATTACCGAAATTCTTCATTTTAACGTCAGTAATTTATATACTTAACCGTCTACGACGGCATATATGTGTCAAATGAAAATATTTCTATTAAATAAACCAAACATTTTTTATCGGTTACTAGAATTATTATGCAATTCGAAGTTTATGTGAAGAGATATTATAGTAGAAACACATTGTTAATAGTCAGTAAATGGCATTTTAAAATATGTTATAGTGACTATCTAATTAATAATAGATAAAACTAGTTTTTTTACTAGACGAATATTGGTCTTATTTGAACACTAAAGCAATATTGTTTTACTACGATTGTCTTACCTAATAATCTTGTTTGTTTACCTGTTGGCGATCGTTAAACTTAATTCTAAAAATTACAAATCGCGAATGAGGAGGGTCGTCTCGAATATTAATAGTGTCATATGATGAATTGCAAGGATTGTTGGGTTACTGTTATGTGACTAAACTTAAATTGATTGTTGAAGTGTGAAGAGGTTTAAACATATGAACTATGGATAACAATTGGCGAGGATTCCAATAAACAAACAGTACGATAGCTCGCCATCGAATTTATCAAAGTTTTGTTGACTTCTACTTGAAGACTGAAAATCTAATACGATTTTTAAATCACAAAATACAACTGGACAGACACAAAAATTTAATAATTGATCTAGCTACTTTCAGCTCCTCGGATCTTTTTTTCGTTTTTTTTTTAAATTTTGATTACACTTTTTATTTCTACTGCCTTATTATTGTACTTACAAATATAAAAAAAATAATTTGTTTTGCCATAAAGACTAACTAACGTTGCAATAATTAAGTAAGTTATGATTGTCTAATAGTTTCAAATTTTCTTTTAAAATATTGAAGGCATGAGTCGATGAAGGAGGGATATATAATAAAATCGCGGTATCAAAAAATAGCATCGAAAGTTTTTTTTAATTACAAGACTTGCTACACAAATATCCTATTCGTTATTACATGTATATACATGTAAATATTAAAAGAAAATAATTTTTGTGTGTTAAATATCCGATTTAGTTTGAAAAAGTTCCATTTTGTCAAAAAAAAACAAAATATAAATTTTTTCCTCTTTTTCCAGACGCGTATTATTAACTTGTAGTTGATAAACTAAGTATAACATTAATGGACATTCCACTGTCGCTTTTAAAAACGACTCGCTCAACACTAGTAAAATTCGCACTACGAGGTATCTGTTCACATTGAGGTTCTTATTAACTTTTAAGGGCACACAGAATTACTATTAAACTATTCATATTATTATTCACAGCGTCACTGTACTGCCTGTTATATCTTTCATCTAACATGGTGCATATTTCAAACATAATAGGATCTAGGATAATAGCTGTGGTTTTCCTGCAACTATGATATGAATTATGAAAAAATAGGGTTTTTAGAAGCCTACGTATAGGGCTTCTAAAAACCCTATTTTTTCATAATTTTAGCTTGGGTAGTCTCGGAAATAAGGGGGAGCGTTTTTTTTGCATATTTTTCTCTATATCTCTGAAGATATACTGTCTAAAGTTAAAAGAAAATAATTTTAAGATTTTTTATTGTTAACCCTATCCACGGAATTAAAAAAAACAAATACTTAATTTGTCCCTCCGCTCCTTAAAAGTAGCTACAGAGATATATGCGGTTTAATATTTTATTACTATGGCATATTTTAAGTTTTGAAGTCGAGCGATCGGATAAAATTGGATGTGACATAAAGATAGACAGGCGAGTGGTGGTCTTATAAGGGTACCGTTTTTCGTTTTAAGGTACGGGCTCCTAAAAATTGCAGAATTTATACCTATATAGTTTTAATAGAGCCCCATATAACCAATTGTGTTAAACATATATCAAAGCAGTGATAATTTGTCTATACATTTTATAAAAGACATTTTTTCAATGTTAATCTTTAAACTATTTAGATATTAGACCGCCATGTTGGGCACAATAATTTAATGTAAAACTACATTTTGACCGAACTTTGCACCCAATATTCTTAGGCTTTGCGCGCACTGCGATAAAATTCCATTAGGATAATTTCCGCATAATTTGAGAACATGCGGTAGGCGCACGGTTGCAGATTTGTTGCTGTGTGATTCCGCACGAATGTTTTGCAGGCTAGAGAGCAATATGAAGCTCCACGCAACATAAGAAAAAACCGCCCAGACACCGCACCGTTTCACGCAGTAACCGTTCTCGAGGCGCTGAGTAGGAATGCCGTCGTCGCTCAGCGAAACTCCGGCGGCGGCAAACTCGAGTGTCATAGGCGACATAAAACAAACTTATCACAGCTCCAAAAAAGACCCGGTTTGTGATTTTGGTATCCACTACAATGCTACTTGTCTTTAAAGAAAGTTGCAATATGAATGGCAAATCGTGCGGATATTCCACCGCAGTGTGCGTATCCTATGACTGCGGTTTTATTTTTATTGCAAATTTAAAACCGCTCGTATTATATTCGCACCGCAGTGCGTGCTAGGCCTAAGAACCAAATTCGTAATACGGAAAATTAAATGTTACAAATTGGCTTTTATGTCACACTTTGACACGATTCCCACTGCGGTTTTTTTTTTGTAAATTTGAATAGAAGTTTGCCCTAAAATTGGCCCGATTGTATTACCGTCCCACGCAGTTGGCTATGCTTGGTTCCATCACTTGCGGTTGCACTGACTATTAGAAATAACAAAAAATATCTTCCTTTTTTGAATAATTTAAATATAAACCTCTTGGATACTTGCGCATTGAAATATAAAGTTTCAATATAACACGACCACCAGCAATATCTTTATTTTTATTGTTCTTTATGGTTATCGAGACCAATGAATAGGCTCGGTTAGAATGCCTAAATAAAAGCAAACTTGGGCCAGTAATGTGGGCGCTGGCGTATATAAAACATTTGTAATACGCAATTTACGACTGAAAATTTTGGTGTACAATATCACACATATGTGTGATATTGTACAAACTGAAGGCAAAATTACGTTACGTCCCGTAATTTATTAGATACAAGATTAAAGAGCATTTTAATAGCCCTCTGCATTAATAAACTAGAAAATAAAATCAAGGACTGTTAAAAACTTATATTACTTAAATGAAATTTGGTTGTTAGTTAAGAAATATTGATACGAGAGAATATAATTGTTAGATAGGATTATTGGTAGAAGAAATATGACTATATGGATCATTAGTTATTTATCCGTACGGACTTTCTAAAATTTGAATTGATGATATTTTCAAAATTCTAATATTTACAGAATCTTATGTGGAAACTAATCTTCAATACACCTGCCAAACAGCTAGTACAATAATCACAACTCAAAAGGCAAAAATATCGTACCGTACACTGACCGCGGTGACAAAAACGTGTCTTTGACTAGCGAATTTATTTTCACAGATCTCATTGCAAAGAAAGCTGCCCAACAATTATCGCTGGTCGTCTGCGATAGATTTTCACAGTATTATTTAAATGAGTCGCACTTGGGTTTAGAAACTTTCTTCACACTTAAAAAATCATCGTTGGTGTTTTTCGTATTGTCAACGCTGAGTTTCTTATTTTCATGGAAAATGTGCGAAGGAATTTCTCATTTCAATGAGACGACACTTCGTGCGTGACGGTTCATTTGTGAAGCGATTACCTACTTGGTGATATGTACAGTTATTAATTATGTATATCTCTATTGATTGATTTAGCTAAAAATGGAAATTTTAAATGTCAATTCCCGGTATATATATATATATATATATATACATACATACATATATACATATATATGTGTGTGTGTGTGTGTATGTCTTCAAAACATGTACAAATAATAGTTTTTCTCTGAACGTCTTAATTGGGGAAATAACTCCCTTTCTCATTTCCAGCTAGACTCAAGTTTATGACATCCTTAATAAAAATATTAATTTAATTTTTAAATGACCGATAAATTATTTCTCTTAAACTAAACTATTTCCATATTTGAGCATGCTGTGAACATTCCGTCTGTGTGTCCGTTCGTAAAGCTTTTTTTTATATTCAAAAAATGTTACAGTATTGTATAGAAAAATTGTATAATAAAATTTTGTCTACTTTTCATACCTTCAGCGTTAAAAGTGTAACGGCTATAATTTTAAATTATTTGAGATTAGAGTTTAATATTCGTAAACCACATTCTACTTTTTTAATCTTATATAAAAGCTAAAATTTTCTGCTATTCTTTTGTTATTGGCGTTTCAATTGGATTTGTTATTTTGAATACAGCAGAGGAATTTGGATAAGAGTAATTTAATAGGAGTTTAATAAACGCATGGAATTGGAAACAATTTTGTAAATTCCGATTGAATTGTAGATATGGTCTATTAAACAATTTTGGAATAATGATGAAAAGTATGCTTTAAGATTTATCTCCGGAAATACTTTTCTGATTGTAAATAAAAACAATTAGGTCATTTGTAGGCCAAATACGAATTAGTATACAATTTGAGTATTCAAAATTCGGTTCCAATTCAATCAGTTTTTCCTTAGTTTTTGTAAGACGTAGGTTTATATTTTTCAATGGAATAACTCAAGGGCGAAAGCGATTTCCGAGCTCGCAAAAATTATAGTTTCATTCGTTTCGCTGAGCACTACCAAATACAAGTTACTGCGTAAGTTTTTTTTTCATACACTAGAAAGTTACTGACAGTAGAGGACTGCGCAACAGAGGAGGATGACTGCCGAGTGGAGGCCGTTGCTGTGGTTACATTGTTTGACAGCTCAGATTTTAGATACTTTTGATGCGAAGTCATCCAACCATGTTTTGCGATATAATGCGACATCGGTTGATTTAGTATTACAATTGTAATTATCATACTTTTATTAATGCAATTGACGCTTTACTTCATTTTGTTTTGTCTGGCTTTATTCCATACCACTCCTCTATTTAAGTATTGTATAAAATGATATACGATCAGGCATTAATGAATAGCTCTCTGTATTCGTCGCATCTTATGTGACGCTATGATTAATAAATATTGGCGCCTTTGACAGTGATCGATATTGGGCACTGCGGCAACGGGGTCCGCAATACGCGTATTTGACACGTTTATATAAAAATATAGCGTAAATTCAAATAAAAAGTAAATAATATATTATAAAATAGTTAACTACACACAAACATAGAAGTTTCGGGACGTCATAAATATAAGTGTTTTCAAATTATAGACTTGATGTTTGATGGCCACCGGTATAATAATCGATTAGCTATTTGTGCATATTTACTTGTGTTTATCGCGGCTAGTTCGCTTTCAGTAATTTAGCCATAATAATATCTGTTGAACATTGTCCGAGACGTAGCCGCCGGAGCGTGAATACGAACGACGCCTCTGCACTTCAGTTGTGATGGTGCGACGCCATCTAATTACACGTGCTTTGTATTTGTACACTTACGCACTGCTCGTGGGTTGGTATTGAGAACTACGGATAATAACTATTTCATGTATCGTCGAACTTGTAATATAATTATATCGTTGCGTTCTTGTATCGAGATTAAACTTTGGGAGATGACCCTAATGTTTACTTTGTGTTCAGGGTAAAAAACTGTATGTGTGTTACACAATATGTAACTTTGTAATTTAAACTTTGACGTTATTTTCCTCAGTATTTGATTTTGACGTAATTGTCATCAGTATTTATTTTGACTTAAACGGATTTTTTGACATCATTTTGATCTCTGAACATTTAAAGTGGAAAAATATAGTACTTTAAATATACATTATTATTAACGGTCTAACCGTAGTCTTTAAAATGCAAGTGACACCTTCAATTCAACATAAATTTTTACGTATATTTTCCTCATAATTCGCACGTGAGCGCTACCTGAAAGGTCTTTTTAGGATTCCATAGCCAAATGGCAAAAGCGGAACCCTTATAATTTCGCCATATCCATCTGTCCGTACATCACAGCCATTTTACTCGGAGACTATTGGCTCCACATAGGTGAAATTTAGATCATAGGTGTCCTCTATAAAGCGCTATACAATGATGAGGGATGAAAAAAAGTTCGGTACACATACTCGTGTGGGGTATCGTTAGTTAGGTCTTACATTATTTAAAGATTCAAAGATAACTTTTTATTTAAGTCAATATTTGATGGGATATGCGCTTCTAATTTATTAAAAAGTGTGTCCTTCGTACTTTTCAGCTAACATTTGTAAGATTTTGAAAAACATTAAAGTAGTAGAACTTAAAATAAACTTTAAAAAAAGTGGCTCGAATAAGAAACGTGTAATTTATGACACCAAAAATATTCTCTCTAACGTAAGATACGTTGTTTAGTGAGGATATTTTCGGTAGCGATTTTGTTTTTCAAAGTGAGAAATACAGACTTAGAGGTTTAATATTGTTTGGTTCTATTGAACCGACTCATATTTGGCCTGTTTTTTGTTTTTTTTGAAAAAGTCATATATTAAGCTGCACCCGTAAAGAAATGATCTTAATTTATACCTTTTTATCTTTTTTGATTTCGAAGCGTAATAGTCTTCTGTAAGAAATTAAAGTAGGAATAAGTTCTTCGCAGTTTGATAAAGAAACTTTTTATAAAGGTTCTTCAAGTGGATACTTCTGTTAAATACAAGTACTTGAAAAATAACACAGGTTTGCATTTTTAACTTTTATTTTCTCTTTTTGGATTTGAGAGCTGATCTTATGGTATTTTGGTGTGCTGATTACGAATATGTACTTAGATTTTCCCCATCACTACGAATATGTACTTAAATTTCATACATGGAAAAATCCTATGTAAAAAAAAGCCAACTTTACTAAGTAAAAAAATTATATAATAATAAATAAACAATTACATGACTTTAAAATATTACAAATACGAAATTAAGAAATAAATTAGAAATATTAAATATTTTTGTGATATCTTGTTTTTTTCACCGAAGCTCCCGATTGTGAGATTTTCTAAAAGTCCAACTTGCATCGTCTCGCCTTAGCAACCAACAATAGTCTGCCATCATCCTTTTATTCCACCTTGATAGCGACGTTCTATCTCTTTCAAACCTGGATGAAATCTTTCGTTTTGTACTTGACTTACTTAACACATTTTCAAATTGTCGTTGCGTTCTTTCAAATGTACAGAACGGGCGACTGGCAGTGTAGCTCCAGTATGGCAGTGTAACTCCTGTAGTCCTTATTGTCATTATGCAAAAGGACTGCTTTCAAACTTCCCTTTGATGAGTCTATAAACAATCTCCGTTCTTTCGCGTCATATTCGATGTTAAACATTTTTACTAAGCCAAGAATGTCTGCAATACACTAGATCATGTTCTTCAGCAATATGTGGTACAAAGTCTTTCTCTGTTGCGTTACCAAGAAAATGAGGTGCCAGGAGCAAGCATATTCTTTTCCGATAGTCTAGATCCGAAGAGTTCAGCTGCATCTTTTGACAGGCTTAAATATTTCGTTAAGTCATTCAATTCTGAATGTGAAAATAATTGAGTTCCACTTGCATTTGGCTCAAATTGAGCTTCAGGTTGAGATACATCTTTGACATCATTGTACATGTTTTGCTTGCATTGATTCCAAATATCGAGGTGATAGCGGTGCAACGTTCCGGCCTCGATGTACCGCGCGCGTTATCGATTGCAGGGTGGGATGTATCAAGTCCTTTTTTGTTTTAGAATTGTAGCCTGTAGTCTTACAACAGCAAAAATAGGCGATTGTTCATCAAACGTATTGTTCTGCCTTTTTGACCTCTTTGTAAATTTGTCTTCGTTAGCGATTGCTAGGCCGAAATACATGTTATAAACGTTACTTATGAATTTGGTAAAGTTATGCTGCTGTTTTGTCAGCATAAACTACCCACAAATATAACAAAAATTGGCCAGTGAGTTTAAAACACCTTTCGCGATGATATTTTTTTTGTGAGCGTTACGAAATGCACGGAAGTACTGATTTTTGTAAAAACAATGATGTTGTTATTTATACAAAAATCTAAACGATTTAAGTTAATTAAGGTAAAATGAGATCTTTAGCAAATGACCTAAAATCCACGTTTTTTTCTAATAATAAGAATATATCAGTTAATTACGTTATATTTAACTAACTATTTTTGAGAACTTATTCATTGTTCTTTACTGCAACCATTCAGTATGTTTTTTGTTTTTATATATATATATATATATATATATATATATATATATATATATATATATTGCATTAAGTTGATTCTTTATTTGGGGGCATTCATCTTCCTTTGTTACACTAGAGGTTTATGTAAGCAAATATTATTATTTGTAATTATAGTACAAACGTATAGGCTGTCATTTAAACGTATCAGTTGATAATAACAGTGAAGTCATTTCTGCAGTAATTTTTATCGATAATTTAATTCTCCATTTTACGATACCATTCTTTATGCGTAAACTAAACTCCATTTCCGTTCGGACATACGGGTCGCATACCCGCAGCAGCTCGCAAGCCGTAGTTCAAAGTTATATGCGTATACTGTAATTTTACCGCGTCTACTGATACAAAAGGATTACATGCAAGGGGTTATACGTTCTTGAATAAATGAAGGGAAAATCTTAGGACGCAAATAACAGTAACTCGCCAATACAACGTTCGTTGCCAGTCATCTGACGATATTATTTACATTCTATTGAGTTGATATGAATGCCCAAGAGAATTCAATTCTTCGATCATCGGATAGTACTGAAAATATCAAAATCGTTGTGAAAATCAATAGGGGTTTATTCTAATAGTTAACCAATCGATATAAAATATAATCAAGAATTGCTATCTGCATTGTGTCCTCATTCGTACATACATATGTATATGGGTAAAAATATACTAATAGATAACCATATATACAAATACAACCGTGAGAAATTTCTAAAGCATCCTAACACCATTCATTTTTAGGATTCCGTAGTCAAACTAGGAATGGAACAGTTATATTTTCGCCATGTCCGTCTGTATGTCACAGCCGTTTTACTTGCAGCTGAAATTTAGTAGGGTTATACATATTTATAACGCTTACAAAGTTAGGACAAAATCTTTAAACAAAATCTTTCACAACTGTTTTTTGGAGTAGGTACCACCTCCACTATATGTATGCTTGAGGTAATTTCTTTGCGCATACCACATTGTTCAAGATGTTGCTGAGAAGATCTTTCATAATTATTGAGAATGTGTTATGAATATTTATTCGATACAGTTTACGAAATATTAAGCTTTTGGAGTTGTTTTTTTTTGTTTGGGATACGTATCCCCAATCACCTACCAGTTAAACAGCTTTTTTATTATATTAAAAGTAATGACAATACTAGTTTGTATAACGAAATTAAAAGGAAAATTATCACAGCTAAGTTGGTTCTACTAGTTTACAAGTAATACTCCATCAACTTGCGGACATATATCTGGGATTGTAAACATTTCATACAAACTTCATACAAGTGATTTAAATCAACTGCAAAAATAATTTTTTATTTTAAAATGTATGTTTATTATGTCTATGAAATATATACATTCGGCAATATTCTTTATATATTAACATGTAGACAAAATGACACTTTTTAAGTAAGCGCGAAAAGTGTACGAGGCAATATATTTACGTTGTAAAAAAATAATATTTGTGAATAGTTTAGTAGAATTGCTATGTACACGTAAATGTTTATTAGTACCTAAACGTGTACGGAACTTTCGAAGTGCGAGTTTTATTCGTACTTGACAGGTTGTTTATAGTTGCTTTTTCGAAAATATACAAATATGATACAATTTACAGGTGCTGATTAATCGGTATAGGAAGAATCTTTTTCCGGATTTCTCTCGAAAATGTATGATTAGAAATTTTCAATTTGGGCTTTATTATGGAGAAATAATTAATTTTTTAATGACAAATTGTTTTTTTTTATTTTCTCAATCATAAATACGGTTTAAACGGTTCATTGTTATAAAAAAAAGAAAAATAGTTAAATGGAAACTGGAAACTAAAGTAAAATTGTGTTATTTTCTGTGGGAAGTATAAATAAGTACACTTAGTCACTTAAGAGTCCACTGTGTCCCAATTCATATGTAACAAAGTGGACTCATAACGTAGTGGACACTTTCGTCACTCACACCTACACACCCTTCATTTGCACTGACTATTCGAACAATAGAGGACACGTGAAAAAATGCGATGACGCAATAATACCTTAATATTGCATAGTCCATTGCTATTGTGACTTCAATTTGGATGCTTTTTTCTTTTGACAGAATAGTATCATTGTAAAAGTGTGACTGGCAAATACAGGGACAACTTTTAATTGTAGATAAATATAAAGTTATTAGAATAACGAATAGTGTTTATTAAAAAATAGAATCAACAAGTTTTTCAGTTGTATTAATTTAACTTGTATAATTATAATTATTTCAATAAACAATTATTACTAGGAAGATTAGATTAATTAAAAATCAGGTATAAACGAATATATAATATTTCATTTGCTCCTTAAAATATATTTTATAAACAATACATTATTTTATTACAGCCTATGACAGAAGTTGTGTAAAAGCAATAATAAGGAAAATAAAGCGGTGTTAGTTTAATTAATTGATTAAATTTATCCAGGGACAGTAATTTTCAACATTGCTTTATAATAAGTTATAGGCTCAAGGCATATTTAGAAAATAGTAAATCTATAAAAATTGGAGATCATATAATTTTTAGAGGTAGATTTCCTCTTCTCAAAAAGCGATATTAAAATTGATTAATTCAAAACTAAGGGAGTTATAGTACACTTCTGTCGTCAAAGCTCGGAGCTATCGCACTAATCGATAATAAATTAATAAATCTATAAAAATTGGAGATCATATAATTTTTTAGAGGAAGATTTCCTCTTCTCAAGAGGCGATATTAAAATTGATTAATTCAAAACTAAGGGAGTTATAGTACACTTCTGTCGTCAAAGCTCGGAGCTATCGCACTAATCGATAATAAATTAATAAATCTATAAAAATTGGAGATCATATAATTTTTTAGAGGAAGATTTCCTCTTCTCAAGAAGCGATATTAGAATTGATTAATTCAAAACTAAGGGAGTTATAGTACACTTCTGTCGTCAAAGCTCGGAGCTATCGCACTAATCGATAATAAATTAATAAATCTATAAAAATTGGAGATCATATAATTTTTTAGAGGAAGATTTCCTCTTCTCAAGAAGCGATATTAGAATTGATTAATTCAAAACTAAGGGAGTTATAGTACACTTCTGTCGTCAAAGCTCGGAGCTATCGCACTAATCGATAATAAATTAATAAATCTATAAAAATTGGAGATCATATAATTTTTTAGAGGAAGATTTCCTCTTCTCAAGAAGCGATATTAGAATTGATTAATTCAAAACTAAGGGAGTTATAGTACACTTCTGTCGTCAAAGCTCGGAGCTATCGCACTAATCGATAATAAATTAATAAATCTATAAAAATTGGAGATCATATAATTTTTTAGAGGACGATTTCCTCTTCTCAAGAAGCGATATTAAAATTGATTAATTCAAAACTAAGGGAGTTATAGTACACTTCTGTCGTCAAAGCTCGGAGCTATCGCACTAATCGATAATAAATTAATAAATCTATAAAAATTGGAGATCATATAATTTTTTAGAGGAAGATTTCCTCTTCTCAAGAAGCGATATTAAAATTGATTAATTCAAAACTAAGGGAGTTATAGTACACTTCTGTTGTTAAAGCTCGGACCTACCGATAATAAATCGTACACACAAGGTGTGTAATACTAAATTTGAACGCTTATTGACAATTCCTAAATTTTAAGAAAGCCATGGCAAAGTTAGTCTATAGCTATAACGAATTTGTATAATAAAAGTCAGTATTTTTCACCTAAGCGACTAAAGATGTATTAAAATAGATCACCGAATACTATATCCATAAACTATCTCCCGATAGCGCTTATGTGCACTTTTGTCAAAAGCGAGAATGATTTAATTTCTATTGTAAATTAGACAAATTCCAAAATTAATTTATAAAAATATTATTCAATTGTTTATCGTTTGGTCCATATTAATTGTTTATTAAAAATTAAGTCACAGTAACTTCTTTAACTTGCCCATTGGATGTAAAGTTTTAGAGTTCGTTCAGGAGATATTTGTTTTATTTAAATTTTATGAACAACAATAAAAGACATGATTTTGTTACGTAATTTGAAGATTTCATCGTATGACAATTTTTTTGTTGATTGCAATCTGGTAAAATTACGATATAATAGTGAAAAACCCCCAAAATTCGTATATAACTTCCTTAAACTAGCTAAAGTGCCTAGCGTTTTATACAGCTTAAAACGGAAATAATTCATCAAAAATTTTGAGTTCGTTTTGATGTCCTGTATGTTAAATTATGTATTTTCGCTTTGTCTTAGAGCCTGGCTTTGTCTTTCTTAGACCAAACATATTTTTTAAATTGATTATATAATCACACACTATTTTAAATGCCACGTGTCCCATTTCGTTCAATGCTTGTGTCATGACAGACAGACAATGACATTCCAACTTAAAAAATATTCCATAGTATTTATTTGTACTAACGTTTTATTCTTTTTGGAACGAAGTTCCTTATCGCGGGTTGCGAAAGGGGGCTAGAGGGAAACAATTAAGACCAAAAGTTGTAACGACACTTTTTGCTATAGTTGCTAGAGGGCGCGCTGCAAGCCGTGCGGCGTGCGCGTGTTTCTCTGTCTCTCTCTCTCTCATAGAAAGCAAGCCAGTTATTTTCGTTTCGTCTTTCTATTTCGCATTGAACAGTGTGGTGTCGCGACGATTATTTTTGTTGAGTGTATATAGATTTTTGTACATAATAAATAATAAAAAATAATAATTATTATTATTATAACTTAAAAGAAATAAAATTTTATTACAATTCCTTCACTAATTAATCGAGAGGAACTTCGTTCCATCCGGGTGTCCCTTGACACCTCTCAAGTTTTTTTATATCTATGTGTGCTAAAAATAAAAAAAAGTTAAATGTTTATTTTTTTAAAGTTTTTTGATGTAAAAAAATAATTAAAGAATGAAATAATTTAATAGATTCGAAGAATGCACTGTTCTATAGTAACTTAGTTTCCTCTAGAAATATTTTTAGGGTAATTATTAAATTTATGAAGCTATTATCAATATTTTTTAGACTAAATTAAGATGACGGGTAAATTATATACATATAAAATAAATTGAAATTACTCTCTTATTCTAACCATAGTATATTAAACGGCTGTAATTACAAAACATGTGCTTTAACCAATGTAAGTCGTCACAGCCTGTAATTGCTTCGCGAATTCTGCGCCCAACCGGTTTGAGGATCACGCCCGCGGCGAGCTTGCCGCCGAAACCCGGCGGCGCGGCGGTCGCTTGGCGTCGTCACATTGTATCTCTCGTTCGCCCCCCTTCTTATATGCTGTGTGTGGTGGTGTGCGCGGAGCGGAGCGGCGCACCCGTGTGTGCGTGCCGGTCGACTCACGGCATTGTTATGTCATGGCGGCGTGCGCTGTAAGTTCGCTGGCGACACTTTATTTATTGTGCTTTCCGATAGAGAAGTTACTTCCTTGATTTTGTTTCGGGTTATGCGTGTTATCTTTGGCAGTTGTTTGTGTTTGCAGTAGTAGGGTTTCCTCAGAAGAAAAGAGAATGGATAATATTCAGTACGTCGTTTTGATCCGTTCGTCTTTACGTTTTAATCCTAATATCCGTAATTTTTTGTTTAGAACACGTAGAGATCCGACTTCCCGGAGATAGTCTCTGTGAGTAAATTTAACTTTTCGAGACCGCACTGATTACTGGAGTAGCCGCCAATAAACTTTAATTACACGAAATATGTTTGTACTTCAGATAATTTTGCGCAAAAGGGGTCTAATTTTTAGGAAAAATGTCCGTCCTCAAAATGTTTAACAATTGCATAATGTTTGCAGAGTTCAAAAAACGCTGAAAATAAAGGCATTATGCGAAAAACATGGAAAACATGAACACGGTTAAGAATTTAAGGTTTTAGTTTATAGTATGTACACTTTTTAGGATTCCCTAGTGAAACAGGGAACCCATATTGTTTTGTCATATTCGTCTGTTTGCTTACAGTTTTTGCCGTTTTAGACTTATGTGAATGAAATTGTCCAATTATGTGCTTCATTAGGAGATGTCAATTAACATGTTAAAGAATATTTTTGTTAAAATCAATTTTTTATTGGTAATTTGAATTTCAAAAATTGTATTCCTTTAAGGATAAATTAAAAATAAGGTTAAAAAAATGAAAGTTGAAAGAACTCTTAGAAATATTATTTTTTAGTAACCGACGTGCAAAATGTAAGAGGACTACTTAGTCTTACGGTAAATGGCATATCAATTAAAGAATTAATTTCTTGTATAAATTATTACTTCTTTAGTCACTACGTGCGCCTTGATATAATATGCTCTACGTTGTTTAATTACATTTTCACACTCGCTCAGCGAGACGTAGCCGATTAGCGAGGTCGTTCGGTTCACAATGATAAGTGGCAATGGGATAAAGGTGAAGACGATCCGTTCGGCTGACGTTTATGCTATTGTCAGTTTCCTTGCTATCCTATGACGTCTCTTGCCACACTTTCTACTTTAGCCACACATCACTTTGATCTAATATGCTTTGTTTTAGACTTCGTACAAAATATCAGTGTAGTATATTCGATTAGATTGTTTGAATTATTTAGTGACATTGCGTGTCAGTGACTAATGCCCGCAACGCAGCGGTGCGTTTTTACAACGTTTGTCAAAGTTGTAACTCGTAGATTATAAATTAAAATGTAACGTAATTATGTACTTATAATTTCCTGTTTTGTTTCCGGGGCGAAGGTGAGCCGTCTGAAAAATAAAAACAAAATTTCATCTCTGATGTGTTATTAAATTGTGTTAAACGACATGCAAGTATGTGTATTATGACCGGAATCATTGATAAGAACATTAGCATTATTTTAATCGAAAATTATCCTAACTACTTCTAAATAAAGATATTACAAATTTGAAGGTGAATTTGTTTGCTTTATGTGTCTGATTCTTAACCGATATCAATTAAAATCCATGTTTAGATATTAATAATAACAGATGACCGAATAATAGATGATTGTGTTAGTTAATCATGTGAACATCGATATTTCTGCAATATCTCTCGTCTTCGTGACTTTCTACAGGAATGACTTTGAACGCAATCTGTTCTTCAGCTACTAACTAGTTCAGCCCTGTGCGGACGGCCGTGTCAAATTTATTCTCAGCTATCTACATATATGTATAAATCTCGGCACGACTCACGTCATTGGTTCGTTTCGAATTCACGAGAGGCATGCGTATTTAATTACTATTTATACTTTCAAATGCTGAGCTTGTTGTTTACTATCCAGAATGTGATCAATGAAAGTAAGGGAGAAGGGCGTTATCAAAGAAAATGTTAGGGATTAAGCATAAGTAACAACGGAGTCTGTGTGTAAGTATGCAAGTACGTACATTAACGTTCAAAGGCTCAGTGTAATTTTGCATTCATCACAATCTGTGCGATGAAGATAAAACTATTCTAAACTATAAACATATATACGATTATTTACCCCGGTAGTATTTTTTTTGCAAATTACAATAATCATTCCTTAAATTATTAAAGATAAAAGCATGATATGTATGTATATTTCCATAGTAACTAGATAATACGGTCTTAATATTATAAATTATTGTCTTGATTTTATAAATATTTGGTAACTATACTAGCATTTTTCCCTATTCCACTTGAGCGAAGACGACGGTCAAAACTAGAATGCAAGATAATACTAGAATGGATAACACTATCTAATATCAATAGGTATTGCATTACCATTAAATTGATGTCACAAATCTAGCGAACCTGTTGACAGTTGATAGTTTTTCCACTTATTTGTTTGCTTAACAATTTAATTTTATTTGACGGTTTTATTTCAAACTCCTTAGTATCGTCGTGCAATTGTACAGTGATTATAATAAAGAAACATAAGAGATTAGTTTAGCGATGCATTTTCTAACATTTACATTTACGTTGGTAGGTGGGTTAATATTAGCTCGTGGGAATTCGATGTGTTTCGGGACAACGATACATATTCACTTTAGAATACTGTTTTTGGAGACTTTCTAAAAATACTAGTGTTATATATTTTTTTAAATTTTTTTTTATTTCGACATTTTATTGAGCCAAGTTTTTTTCTGTAATAATGAAAATAACACTTGATTCCTTAATTCCATTTAATAACCCCACATGAGTAGCCTCGGAAATAAGATTTTTTAATTTCAATTTTGAGCGTTTAACACTTCCTAAAATACCGAATTGAATTTTTTCTAGAAGTGACTTACATATTTGGTCTAATATTAATTAACTATGAAAAATATTAGATCTAAAATTATTGTTGGGGTCATAAACACTAATCATTGCAACGCCGCGTATTTCCATTTTTTCATATAAGGTTCATTGTCCAATGTAGCATTGTAAGTTAATAAACGTTACTTATTTTGTAATCATCTGTATTGGACTACAGTCACTTTGTTTGTAAATTTATATTTTATATAAACTGATGTTGTAGGTTGAACTAGAAAAGTGATGGAGGTAATTATTATAACATTAATTTGGGCGCTGGTACCGGAGCCAAGTCGGTTTAACACTGGTAGATGGCGGCGCGTCAAGTGACGCGCGAGCGCTCTATTTATAGTGGACGCTGACGATCGGCAGTGCTGTTGTAATGAGCGCGTCCTTGCCACCGTGTTATTGTTATCGGGATTATCGGGGTCGCGAACGCTTTTCCCGCTTGTGTACTGGCGCTAATTGGGCCTTACAGATGCGGCTTCCAACTAGCGTCATCGTCGCTGCTGTATGACGCGTTATCAAAGATGTACGTGAAATTGAATTTAAAAGCTTTCTATTAAGGTGTCTTTCGATGTTAGGTAGTTTCCAAGTTAGGAAGGCAGTTAGGTATAGTATTTGAGTTACGAGCGTATTTACCAGGGTACTGCAATAAGGTAAAATATAAATTACACATGACAATATACTTCAAGTCTCGAGCTATTACTGCGTAGAAAATTTGGCGTTTGGTTTATTGTTTCATTGCATATCAAAATGTTTCAAACAGTGTCCCACTAAAGTGCAATTTAGCGCTCCGTGATTAGCACCTCTCCTACTTTAGTCACCAAGACACAGACTTGAACAAATAGGTCATAATTTTTAAATTATAAGAAGAAACTGCATTATTGCAAGCTTTACGTGTCCGTGGCTCCGTCCGCATAAACAACCAACTTACACTGCCTAACTCCCACACGTGTTTACACGACTTCACGAAGTTCAGTAGTTTATAATTATCCCGAGTAATAGACAAAAACCTGTCAAGTACGAGTAGAATTAGACTTAAAGAGTTACGTACACATTTGGGCACTTATGGATGAGGGTACATAGTATTCCCATTAAATTATTTTTAAATATTAATTTTTAACAACGTAAATATATTTCCTATTGTATCTTTCATAGACATAATAAATATATATATTTAGAATACAAATTTATTTTTGCAATTGATTTAAGTCACTTGTATGGCGTTATATAATTTTTTTCAGACCCAACTAGATTTTATAAGTTGGTTGACGTAATTCTAACCACTTTAAAGCTTAATATTTCCTAAAAGAATCCATGTATCGAAGAAGCGTTCTTGGCATACCACCAATATTTTTGAAAGACCCCCAAGGATACACAACTGGGTATGCGAAAATAATTTTTATATGATGAAAAGGTAAAATATTTTTTTCAAGTTTTTGTTTTATGACTTTAGGCGTTACAACTGTGCCAAATTTCAGTTACATAACACTATTAGGCTATTTGACTCATATTGTAAAACTGTTTTCAATTTTTCTGTATTGCATTATATTTCCAGGATATATGTCCTAATTTTCTTAAAAATCGTTTTTAAAGTTTAAATTACCAAACTCGCGCCAAAACACGGTTTCTTGATACGTGCCATCAAACATTTGTAAATATGACTTTTGGCTACGGAACCTTGGTTGAATGGATGTGGTATTTAAGCCAATCTATGGACAATCGTTATATTTAATATATCTAAGGATGTACTTGTGAGGTATTACGTGAAATGAAAGTAGTTTATCAAACTGTTTTGATTTTTAGCATGAAAGAGTATTCGAAGTATTATAGTTTTTTAAGTAAGTCGTCTCTGTTTTAAATTACACGTTGCTCACTTAATTTTTTTTTTCATCATATGATGATACGTTGTGTAATTTAGCTAAATAATTTTTATATGTTCAAATTCGACTCTCAACAGCTTGGTTTGAAACAAGGTTTTGGCGATTTTTAAGTTGACAAAATATCACGTCACGGGTTTTATGTTTGACATTCAGAATTAACGCTGCAGTAATGTAACATATGAAGCAGCGTCTTAAACTCATTAATAGAATCTTAACCTTAACCCGGCTATGAAGTAATACTTTATCGTTGTGTAACAGCCGTTCAAGTTCAGTATCATGCATGGTTTAGTCAATTATATGTAAATACGTACGCGCTGTTTGGGTCGCGTTGAGCTTGTTATGAATACGAAATAGCATTCGGATTAGCGAAAACATGATTTGTAGATTCGAACTCGTTACGCGCAACGTACGAATGAATTTATTTATTCTGGTGGCTCTGTTATGGCCGCACTATAAGCACGGGAAAATGTCGCAACTTGAACGTGTACATTTTAATCTCTTTTTCATTTTAATTTAGGTTCAGAAATATGTTTATTATTGCATATCTTGCAGTGAATTGGTATAGTCCAATACACATTTATTTTTAAGAATGGCTAATTGGGTATTTAACTAAATTTTTTTTATTTCATTAATCTTAATTTCAAGGTACAAGCTGATGAAGAGTGAATTTTTTTTTAATCTTAAAAATTGATCGAGTTATAAAAGATTAAATTTAATATTTAGACAAGGACAGCAATATTGTATTGTGAGGTCATTTTTAAAATTGCACATTATATTCTACAATAGGAAAAGAGACGGATATACTCAATCCTATCCGTATCTTCAAATTTAGAAGCCTATAACTGGGTTATTTTTCAATCAATTTTTGAATTTTTTTCAAGACTGGTTTTTAATTGACTTATATTTCACAATATTGTACGAAAAATATCAAAATTTAGAATGAGTCAACTGCCGTATTATTGTCACAGGAAGGTTGATTCTTCTCCGGTAGTTAATATAAAACGATTGAATGAGGCAAAGTTATCGGTATATTTGTTGACTGGTAATTTTATAAACGGTGTGCAGGTAACAATTGGCATAATAGGTTGTTTCGAAGTATGAAAATACACATAGAATTGGTTACATTAAAGTCTTTGTCCACATCTGCATTGGAAATTTAGACTATTACTAAATTCTAACGCTACTTAATTAATTGATACATTATTTTAGCGAAGGTTACTAATTTAATGTCACTTTTATATTTACTCATTAATAACTACTGTACCTTCACTGTCAGAAAAGAAAGTTTCAAAATTTATAAATGTGTAATGTAGTACAACTTTTCCCGCGTGAATATAGAAGTGAGTAATAATTGAGCATCAAAAACTTCTAATGAAAAACATTAATTCAGAATTACGTGCCGATTTTCTGGTGAAAAAGCTATTTTGATGAAGTTATAGTGGGGTCCTGATGCAAAACCGTTTTCTATTAGCACGTAAGGCGTAAATTTTACATTAACAAATACCCTGTTTTGTCTGAAATAAAAGTATATTTGATTTAATAATACGGGGCGTGATTTTTTTTCCATTAACGAAATACTGTGTAAGCTGGCCTGCGGATCATTACGGTATATTATACAACTCGCTACGGTTATTATCAGCCTTTTACTAATATGTATTATGAAAAAAAAACTGCAAGTTGCATCCATGCGCCTGTATTTAATCAAATTATTAAATTGTAAGGATAAATTTTTCTTTTGTGAATGAAATGCAAACATCGATGTCACCATTTTATAAACGTCTTAAAAGCGCTTTTGATCGTTTCACAACATACATACACGTGACTATAAATTGAGATGAATGAATCCAGCGTACACGTCTCGCGGTACAAGTCTAAAATTTTTTTCTAAAAGAAGTTGTGCATCGGAATGAAGTTGTCCACGCATGTGGGCGTGATATGTGTTCTGCTTGTCCTGTGTCCCCTTTATGAATTTGACTTTAATCTATACCGGTTACGTCAGGTTCATTATGGACGCGGATATAATCTGTTGTAACCGACCTCCAGCGGATAAAGTTCTTCAAACACTATGAACTTTTGATTATTAAAACGATTCACAAAATTAAAAATAATTGGCTAAATTTGAATAAATAATTTGAATAAATATTATACATTTCCGAAATAATTAACATTTTATTACGACAATTTGTATCGTGCAAATTGTATTGATATTGTTGCGCGACAATGGGATGCAGACCAAAAAAGGTTCTATTTCTTGTTATTATGTTTTTATCCATACTATAAATTAGTATGGTACTACATTTATGATGCATGTGGTTTTTATCACCTTTTTATTTACATGTATGTGTGATCAACTATTTGCAACTGTTCTTTGTATCTTAAAATTAGCTATTTTTATCACCTTATTATTTACATGTATGTGTGATCAACTATTTGCAATTGTTCTTTGTATCTTAAAATTAGCTATTTTTATCACCTTATTATTTACATGTATGTGTGATCAACTATTTGCAACTGTTCTTTGTATCTTAAAATTAGCTATTTTTATCACCTTATTATTTACATGTATGTGTGATCAACTATTTGCAATTGTTCTTTGTATCTTAAAATTAGCAATTTTTATCACCTTATTATTTACATGTATGTGTGATCAACTATTTGCAACCGTTCTTTGTATCTTAAAATTAGCAATTTTTATCACATTATTTACATGTATGTGTGATCAACTATTTGCAACCGTTCTTTGTATCTTAAAATTAGCTATTTTTATCACTTTATTATTTACATGTATGTGTGATCAACTATTTGCAATTGCTCTTTGTATCTTAAAATTAGCTATTTATCACCTTATTATTTACATGTATGTGTGATCAACTATTTGCAACTGTTGTATCTTAAAATTAGCTATTTTTCCTTATTAATTTATTATATAAACGTTGTACTATATTATTCATATCTAGATCTCTAGACTTTATCTATCTGGGGTTAATCCGGCAGTGTGCTCTAGTTTTATAGATAATTGTGGCTTTGCAGTTACTATTATGTGAACATAAATTAAATAAAAATGTTTACCAAAAAGAAATAAATACCGTTAGTACTACTAGTGAAGTACTACTAGTGTAGTTACTACACTAGTAGTTTAGTTAGTACTACTAGTGTAGTAATACTAGTGAAGAATTGAAAAACCTAAACATTTATGATGAAAACTTGTAAAGAAAACGATGTCGCTGTCAATAAATATTATTTACAAGTTGGAAGCCGTTTTTTTATAATTCAATCTATGACACAAGAACAAAAATTCATTAAAAATTAACACATACGCAACTAAAAGTTCTTATGATATGTCGCTGTAAGTTCCGTGTAAATATTTTGTTTTGTAACTGAAATTCAGTAAGACGAATGTATTAATGTAAGATCAGCCCAATTTTTATACATATAAGAAGTACTTTTTTTAAATTTTGAAATATAATAATAATATTAATGGTACGGCGAGGACGAAACACATCTGGCCGGCTCGCGCTGCGCTCGTACACTGCGTCGCGTTGGATGAAAGGTTAACGGCGAGAGTTTCGCACGCCGAACCTGTTTGCGGCACAATGCGTCTGCCCGCGGCGTCGCGCCCCGCCGCTGTCAATGAACGCCGCGGGCAATGCGCGCGTACATCTCCATACTTAACGCAGTGAATAATATGTCGGTCTATCCTTACGCTCGTGCATGCATAGATTATACATATGTAAATGTGTAGAGTGGCACGCATGTGAATGCCGTGACGTTGCACGGCGATGCTGCGGTAGGTGGTTTGAAGTGGTGTTATCTTATTGCCCGTCTTTGAATTTGTGTACGTCTGTTAATAATAATAAAATTATATTGTTATCTCTAGTTTTGAATGTGTACCGGCTTCTCGCGAGGTGCACTCTTATCACAAGCGTATGAAATGGTTTATTTGGATAGAATTACTGAAGATTTTAATAGATTAATAAACATTTTATTTCACATTACGGCATAACCTGAGACTTAAAATTATATTAAACGCAATCAATTATTTTAGAAATCAACGAACATCTTTTAGACAATAGCACTGCAAGTGTTTTAAATACATTTAAAAGTTTTTTTATGGTACAAAATATTCACAAACTTTATCTTTATATTTACTCGAAAGAATTACATCTAATTTCGTTATTGTCATTTGCAGAAGCGAAAAAGTGATGTTTTGAATTTACTGCCAAAAACCTAACTCTATTAACTCCATCTGGGCTACTGACTTTGATGTTTACGATAGTAATAATAGTCATGTCAATATTGTAAATGTTTCGAAAATTAAATAAACTAAAAGTGGACAAATGGAATGTCCTTCAACTACAACATGTAATGTTCGAAAAATTAAGCATGTAAATTCTTGCTTTATGGCCTACGCTTAAATCGACATGAAGAAGGTGTCTAGGTGTTTTAACTGTGTATGTTAATGTAAAATTAAGAAGCAAACGTACAAAGCTGCAATAAGAACCCTAAAGTTTCCCCAAAAATAATTATTCAAAATTGTGAAAGTCGCAATCGTGAATAGTCGTTAATAAGCAATTGGATGTGAACGCGTCTTTCCCTTTTTCTTTTATTAAATAAAGAAAAAGTTAGGACATCAAACGTTTTTGATAATTACGTACGCAACTTGCAATTTTATTTAAAAAATTCAATTCGAAATACCATTTTACTATGGGCGGACAAGCACGAATTTTTTTCCTAAATATAAGTTTATAATCGGATATTAATAAAAATCCTAAAATTACGAAAACAACGTAAGGCATAGGTGAAAATATAATTGTGTTTAGTCACGCTGCCCTCAAATTGACTATCTTGGCTCGTCTAGTGTTAAGACAGGGTTTTGTTTACCGATCCGCCCACTTGTATTCTTCTCTCTCACTCTCTCTCTCAATGCTCTGTTGGCTCTTGCCTCCATGTGTGTAGCTTCTAGCTCACGATTTACTCGTGTAGACATATAGGCATGTATACATATACCTTTATCGAAAATTTTGCTGTTACGATTCGTAGATTGTACATAAAAATCCTTGTGTACATTCAATAGCTACAGATGAACTTTACGGCTTTATAATATTCAAGCTAAAACAATTTTAATTTAATGATAATCATTAGTAAAGTATGCCGGGTTAATCACGTTATGTAGAAATTACCACTCTACACGAACTTTTTCTAATATTCGGAAAACAATTTTGTTAAGACTGTCTCTCTAGGTATTCCGGAAAAAGTTAGTAAGATGAGTCGTTAAGAGACCAGTTTCTAAAATTTCACAACATTATTTTTCTTAACGCCATTGTCCATCGTATTATGTGAGAAATTTCCATGAGCTCTACGTTAAATAACTCCAGAGTTTACGGTGTCTTAGTAATATTTTTGAATTAGAGCAAATTTAAAAAAGACCGCAAATTAAAATAGTTATTTCAATAAATGCAGCCCTTCTGATCGATCATGTTTCGTATGTTTTCTATAAGTATTTGTGAAGTAAAACATATTATCAATTTCTTATCTCTTCCTATTTTCTTCATCTATTTTTGGCAATTTATCTCTTTAATTTTCTAGCCTTACCATGTATTGAATTTAGTTTTGCTGTTTTCTTCGTGTCCTCGGGATATTTGTATATGACTACTGGAGAAGGATCATTAATGCATCATTTTAATTGTGTATCTTTTCGGTGTTATTTTGTAGTAAAAGTAAACAAAAAATATATCAATTCTGTGGGACAGAAAACACCATCAATATAAAGTAAGAGAAACAGCTCGGTCTACATCCGCTATTTACAAAAGGTATTTCAGTATCGAACCTAAAAAAGATTCACTACATGTCTAGTTACATATTTTATCGAAACAAAAGAATCAACGATTATTCTCACAAATAAAAGCTATAAACCCTGATGTTTTGCGCAGGATTTTTTAGATTCTTCTCTCTGGAAATGTTTAAAATACAACAACAAACAACAATAATAATATCCTATATATATTTTATTTACCTACTCATTTTGTACAGTCAGTCGATATGAATGGATGTACAGCAAACACTTTGACGTTCTGCTCATTGACATTCATCAACTTTAGTTAAGCCATATTGAAACAGAATTGAGCCTTTAAAACGTCAATTGCAACTGTGTTGTTACTAAAGGGACGCTGGCGAACAGAAACAGGGCTTAACCACGAATTCTTGCATGATAAACGACTATATCAATTCAGTTGGCCCATTATTTAAACTTTTTTCGCCCTCGGCCCAAAATTGGTTGCGTGATAATAATGTTTGCAGATAAAGTAATGATGCCCAGCCACGCGATCACGTTGTACCCTGTTTACGTTAAGTGTTCCGAATTATTACAGCTAGTTGGAGTAGTTATTTGCCTATGAGTCTCTCGTTAAGACTCTCCATCTCTTAAGACGCTACAATTTCTTGTATATATATGAGCATTTGACAGACGCTTGCTAACTTGCTATTATTTACATTTAAATGAAACTACGCGATCTAGTATTATTTCTACTTTCCACGACAACGAAACCTAGCGTTGTATTCCAACATCGTATCTTTCCTAATAGCCCACCTGACGATGTTGTCATACAACGAAACCTAGGTCGTGGTAAAGAACTTAAAGAAAGTAGAAATAATACTACGTCACGTAGTTTCGTTTAATTGTGAATAATGAATTTCTACAAAATTAACGCCAAATATATTCAATAATTGCTGTTATTTCATATTATCTTATGAAATAAATTTCAGTGTTACGAATATATCTATTTCCTCTATTTGAAACGTGTGTTCGTCTATTTAAATATGTGGTTACGTAATTGTTTTCATGTGTTGCAATTTCCCACAATTCTGTTTAAGTTGCGCGTGCAATAAATTGTATTGGCAGAGCATCATATACTCACGAACTTTTTACAAAATAATTATTAGTTTTATTTTAATTTAAGTAATTACTAAACCGAAGACTTGAGCATATTAGTATTCGTTTTGGTTACTAGTATAAATAGCAAGTTCAGTCGTTTAACAAAAACAGTTTGATAGTATTTCAATTTATTGCTCTTGGTAATGTTACAAGGCATACTTCACGACCAGGGCAGTTTTATAACTTGGCAACTTGAAACCTTATCATTGTTTGTATAGGCGAAAACGGATTGATAAGGATGGGCAAAAATGAAGATTGATATATAATTGAAAGATAACACAGTTCAAATGTGATCGTGACATTAGTATTGTCAATATTGCAAAATTAGAACATGTTATCATTTCGGATAATCCTGGTACTGAAAGTAAAAGATCTATTCCAAGGTCTAAATAGCAATGTCTACCCACAACAAGATATTCAAATATATTCCATGCCAATGCTATATAGCTTCTGTTGCCTTTTGTTGAAGGGATATGATTTTTTGGTTTTTAACGGCACTAAACTCAATTAAAAATGAAATATTTTGAAAATTACTAATTCTGGTTAAATGGATTCTTTCTTGTCTGATATTATCTAGTTCAATGGGTTTATGTTTTTTGTCACCCAAGGATAGATCGACGAACGAGTCTCTCAATCGACCATCGCTTAGTTAAAAGGAATTAGTATAGATAGTAAGAATTGGTATATATAGTAAGAATTAGTATAACGAATTATAAATTAACAAATATATAGGTAAATCGAAAAATAAGAAAAAAGGTCGTAAGAAGAGTAAATAATAAATGAGTCGTGGATACATTCATGGTGGAGCCCAGAACCAGCATGTTTTTTTTGTAACTTGGTAGCGAGAATTCTCATATTATTATCATCATCATATTTAGATTATAAAGATCGCAAGAAGACCTGCTGAGGTATTCTTTCACCGTGACCAACTAAAGCTGGCAGACGAAATAGAATGTACTATGTGAATTTTCAGCACTACAACAGGAAGGATTAAAGAAATAGGAGCCCTCATGATTCGTCATATAAATTGACCTGCAGCCTAAATTCCATAATCCTCTTACGAATTGAAGCTTATGTTATTTACGATAAAAACAATTTTTGTGACGCTCTAAATGAAACGAAATAATAAAAAAAAATTACTGGAACGGAATGATCGTGTTCCATTGCTTTGAATTATTGGCAGTTGTTACAGCAACACTCGACTAGATTGTACGTACTAGTAGACAGCGGTGTTCCCCCGTTCTCATAGACGCATACGTTCACGGACGATAGTCGTATAGGTGCGCTTATCAAGAGTGGAATGACTCACGGCTCACTTATCGCTTACTGTATTTATATGTGTTTAATACGCGCTGTGGTAATGTGTGCACAGAGCACGCGCTTTGTGTATGTACGCGATAAGCTAACGCAACAGAAGTCGCCGTCAAGTTAATGTGATTATGAGTGCATGGTTTTATTGTATATATAGTATTTGTTGGAACGGTGCGGGTCTTTGAAGCGAAAACGAACGCTGCATGCACGCTACATTGGTATTGCACGACAACGTGCAAATGTTGTGTATAAAGGCTTTGGGAGTCGATAATGTTTCTAGTAAGGTCTGTTGAGGATCATACTGAATTGTATTCTTCGTAAAGGATTACATAGATTAATCTTAAAATAGGCAACATTTAAGCAAATCGTTAAAAGATTTTGCGTGACAGTGCACCTGTACACGAGAGCCTTGTTGCGATGACTGCCCTTCACAAGTGCGGCTATTAAATAGTGCAACACCTACTTTACAGCCCAGACTTGGCCTTGCGACAATTGGTTGCTCCTAAAAAGGTTCCTGGGAGAAAAACAGCGACAATGAAGAGGTCAAGTCTGTAATTGCAGCATATATTCAAGATAAAGAGAACATTTTTTTGATGTATAAATAAATTAATCGACTGATCTCAGAAATATATTGTAAAGGAAAGATAGCATCGTGTTTTTTTACCTTCCTTCCACCCCTTATTGACCTCCCCCTGTTTACTTCTTAGTATGAAAATTTAAAATTTACAACATATAATTTAATTTGCTTTGTTATATGTATGAAAATAGTATTTGAAGATAATTTTAACAGTGATACTAATAATGTAGGTTTTCAGATCATTTAATGTTTGCAGATTGGTTTAATAAAGTAATGATTTAACATACCTCCAAAGAAACGGTGGTGTTATTACATGAACTTGGTGACTTATTGACTCACCAAAACGAGAATTTGAGTTAGTTGATTGTTTCAAGGGCAGCTTGGCGCTTGCTTTGCAACACGCCATGTAACCCATGAAACGATATGTCAGAAACATGAACGAGAATCAGTTGATTGTTTCATGGGCTGCATCCACAGTTTTATAGAAATAATTATATATTTTTCCAGATCAAAATTTCCAATTCATGTCGAATAAATCCATAGTCATTTTTCTGTAGCATTCCCTACCCATCAGTAACAGTATTTTAGAAAAAAAATCATCCCGAGATTCCATTAGACCAAAATGCACGCGATAAAGTTAATATTTTTAAATGTAAAATATGTTGTGAGGATTTTCACTATTTCCAATGCAAGAATTTTGCTTATTTACGAAATAATTCAACCAAAAATGAGCTGCATCACTAAAGATATTTTTTTATGAAACAATGGATCGTATTCAACGGCTCTAAAACCCAATCATCAAAACTTATGCGCTCCAAATTTCAATTCTCGAGTCAACTAAATTTTATACTCCTTCGAATAAAAATCTTTGGAAAGTATATTCCCTTGAGTCAACTAAATTTTATACTCCTTCGAATGAAAATCTTTGGAAAGAATATTCCATAGAGTGTCACAAGAAAATCCAAGTTTTAAGAACAATATGCGTACAACCGTTTAATTTGGATTCACTTACACTGCGTGCACATTTTGACGCGTGGCGAATCCTTCACACTACACACCAATCAATTTAAATTTAAGGTTTAGATTATGAATAGCGTACTCTGTACGTAGATCAATTATGCTCATCAATAGTCATTTATTTTACGAGATATACACTTCCTTATTTTTGTAATAAATGTTAATAATTTCTATATGCTGTGCAACTTGTACTTTTAGTGTGATTTGCCAAACTATACTGAATACAAATGTAAATTTTGGTGGGAATCTGAAACAAAAAACATAACGGCTATTATATAAAAAAGCGCTACATTGTTGATCGTTTTTGTTTTGTATTATGGTCACAAACTGTACTTTACTTTTTGTTTTTCTCGATTGCAAATCGCTAAATTATTTGGATTCGATATTTTAAAAATACCACATTTTTAATTACTTTCTCGAAAATGCCTGTATTTTTAATTATTTCCTGTATTTTTAATTATTTCTGTAACGCTAGGTGCTTTTTTGACCGGTTTCCTTTAGCCCATTACATGTTAACGAGTTGATCGTTTTTGATCGAGCTGATTGAGTTTTTGGGTTTACCTTTTATTAGAAATAAATAAATACCTAATACGATTCATGTACCCAACTAAAAATGATAAAAATTTCATAATTACAAAAAAAATAATTCGTAGCAAAATGTTCAACTTTACCAACCAGATTCAAACTGTCTAGTAAACACTATGAACACTGTAATGCAAGAATCAAGGAAATATACTCTTGGTCTTAATTAATCATACCCGTTATTTTTAAAAATCGAGATTTTCTAATTATTTAACGGAACTTATTTTTTTTAATTTTTATCATTTGTCAAAATAGCTGACGGTGATACAAAAATACATCTTCTATTGCGTACGGTAAATAATTTATAATAACTCAGAAATTTGAGGATATTCTTTCTTAGTGACACTGGTGTAATAGTCTCTTTTTTCGGATCTCCACTAGTGTTTGAGTTGATTATGACTTCTTAGGAATACATCACAATTTCTTGCCTTGAATCTCTAAAACTATCCACATATCGTTCTGCATAAGTATATTTTGCGTGTCACTTTCGTCCTAAACGAAATTCACAAAACAAGATCACTCCAAGTCCTCTTTGTGAAATTTCCGTTATTTTATTTGTTCTTTACCCGCTGATATCAGTTGCGAACTAAACAGAAGATTAGAACACCGCGCTCTTTTTATATGGGTATCCTAGACCTAATATTTCAGGTATACGAAAAGATTCTAAAACATTTAAGAAATCGCTTATAGAAAGTGGCGGTTATGTGGTTGCCAACTGAATATTTTTCTGTTAATTGATAATAATGATAATAGTAATATTCATGCGTGGTGAAGAGGCGGACAGAAAAGCTAATAATAAAATTAGAATTTAGCGTACAACATTTCTATTAAGAGTACGAAGAACCGTATCTATATATCTTGTAAAAAAAAAAGAAATGAAACGTAGACTTTCTGTTGCTTTTGTTATGGTTTCAGGAATATTATTATGACAAGTTTTTTTCTCAATAATGTTGAAATTTATTTACTCGAAACAGTCTGCGGGCAGATCTGCATGATGATATGTACATAGATTAATTGCAAAGGATAATATTTCTCTGAACGCGCGTCCGTCCGTTACCATGTTCACATATTTCACCCGGAATAATGTGGTTTTACCGTCTGGCATCGTCTCGAGCACGCCTGATGTGAATATCAAACTTTGAAATGTGTTCGCGATCAGCATTGCGGGTCGGCCGTCGTTAGTTATCTGCGCCCCGACGTCGAACCTGTTTTCCGTGATCGTGAGCTTTTATTTTTTTTTAATTACGTTACATCGAGTGATGCCAAGCTTCAGCGGACGCCTTATATATTAAGGATGATACGACTGGTAGGGGATTATATACATGATAATAAAATTGTTACGAAATGACGGGACTCTTATGTCGGTGGGATCTCACCGTTTTAAGTATTATTTTTATTATACGCATACGTAATAAAAATAATATTGTATTAAAGAAACGGCGAAGTCATATCTTTTGTAATCTGTTGAGAAAATAAATAAATCTTCATCGTTAATACATCAGAATTATGTAATGCTGATTGCAGAAAAAGTCATCGCCATAAAAAAAAACGTATGTTCGCTGTGACTTTGTTTTCACTGGTTGAAGCAACAATTATATTCAGCTTATATCATCTCTTGTAATTTTTTCATTATCCAAGTGATTCTTTCTATTTGTTCGCTAAATAGATAATATTCTTAATTGTAATTTGACCTCGGAGTATATTTTGTGCGAGAATTTGAAGAACTTGTTTTGTATTGACGCATGAAACTTTCAAGAGTAATTCCATAGTATTTCATCAGCATATTGTACTATCCTAACTCCATCTATTGGTCAGTTCTGCACGTAACAAAAATGAGACTACACAAATTATGACAATTATTCGTGATATTTTTTTGAAATATGCTGAAATTAAATATGTACAAATAATAAAGAGTAATATTTAAGTATCATTTCAATAGTATTTAAATTTATAATCTATAATATTTGCAGTATAATTATTCATACTAAATAAATTCTACGATATGATATAAAGATGACATCGTATGACGGCCACCTAAAATCATGAATATTGTCACTTTACATGCAATTTATTATACATGGTGATTCTGTACGTTAAATGAAGCAGACGTAGAAGTTTTACTTCTACTACGTTGTCCACGGAGACAGTTATCTTTTTTAGTAAAATACACATATTTTATGGCTTTAATAAATTTATTGAATGAAAGCTTATAGCCTTTTCAATCATTGTTTTGGTTACTATAAAGTCAATACAAAGCATAGTATAGAAAGCTGGTAACACATTTAGATGTAGGTACTATCACTCGTTTGTGTCGCTTTTTCAGACGTTTGTCCCACGTTTTCAGATGGGGTCATTTTAAATTGCTGTTCTTTAGAATACAGGTGATTTCGGAACAGAGATTATTTAATGTTTCTTCGAGGACGTTCATTGAGCTGCCGAAAGGGATAAGCATTTATGAGAACTATTATTAGTTGGCAAGAGAAATTGAAACAGGCAGAATACAATTTTCACCTTTTGATTGAATTGATATATATATATATATATATATATATATATATATATATATATATATATATATATATATTCGTTTGGGCGCGTTACAGGCTATGAATACGCATTGATTTTCCCTTCTGGCCTTCAGAAGGCCACATTTCTATGCATTATAATATGTCTCCCCACACACGTCAGATAAAAGTCCGACCGGATTTAACGTGTAATATATGCCGTTATCTTTAGAAACATAGCATTCATAAAATCGGACCTGACAATCTGATATACAACCGTTGAAAAAAAAATTACGTATGTTTTCAGCCAGAGTTGGAAATATAGCCGATCGCGATGTGATTTTCACACTCGGATACGTAATGTGTATCAGCAGACTTGACAAAAAAGAGTACGGATTGGAAAGTGGTAGGTTATTTGAGAAAAAGGTTGAGTTATAACGTTTCTATTTGGCGATTCGGCATTTTGTCACATCTAGGGCGTGTAAATAAAATTAAATAAAAAAAGTAACGTTTTATATTACTGTTTTATATAACGTTTTATATAAAATTGTTGTATTACACATTTATTTAAATCATGCATGTTCAAGGTATTGTTCAAGGCGTACACGGTTATTTCGTCATGTGCTACTGAGTTTGATTATACAGTTCTAAACTTATGCTTACGATTTATTAGATGTGACTCAGACCTAATTTGATTATGATGTCGTGAGATTTAGAGTAATATTTTTATATTTCGGATTGTTTGATAGGTTCACTTTACTCCAAACGTAGTCCCACTTAGTATATATATATAAGGTATGTATATATATATATATATATATATATATATATATATATATATATATTTCGGATTGTTTGATAGGTCCACTTTACTCTAAACGTAGTCCCACTTAGTATATAATAATATATATGTGTGTGTGTGTGTATGTGTATATTAAAACCCACACCTAATGTGTATTGTGTAGATTATTAACTTCGTTATATGATCTATGTTTTGAAGTTAAATTATCAATATCATTTTAAAATCTCAATTTTAAAATGGTATTGTTACAATTTATTAGAATTTAAATCGATAAGTAAAAAATACCCTGTTTCATTTAGTAATAAGGTGGTGTCAAAATGCCATATGTCCACAGGATTAATGGTTGTCGTTGTAACGGTGTCGTTGGGTCGGCTGCGGACAGCTGCCGCTTTGCGCACCTGCGCCCACGCCACAACCCTCGTCTGACGCACTTGAACGGTTTTGATAATGTTACTAATTATAAGTTACGCGTTACAGGGTCGATTGTGTTATCGATATGTAGAGTGCTAAAAATTTTTACCCGAACTTATTATTCGAAGGAAAATAATTTTTTTAGAATTTTTTCAGAGATTTTATTTTTGGAACGAAATTTCAATAATAATACTACAACATATGAGGAATAATAACTTAAAGATGAAATGAAGATAATGTTTGTGTACTGATTTAAAATTTTAAAAAGTAACGACGTTTTCGTTCAATTTACTTATATTAAAGTGTAATTCATGCCTCACTTTTTAATTTGAGCTCTAAGCTTTGAAACAGCGAAAATTTCATTAAAAATCCTTTTAGCGCTTTAAGCAATGCTTGAATGAATTTGTATTTTTAAGCCGGCACTGTTACTCCATCCGCAATTCACATATTATACTTAATTTTATATTGACCTCTAAGGTTCCAACTATGAAAATTCTATCAAAATCAGTTTTAGTAATTTTTGATAATTTTGTTAACGTCAGGACAAACAGGAAAATAAACAAACAGACTATATAGCAATATTTTTTTTATTCAGAAATTGCGAAATAGTCGACTCTAAAAACTTAAAAATGTTTTAATTTTATAATAATGTTTACTACATTATGGAAACTATAGAAGGAAGCTTCGACATATGTAATTGCTACAATTTAGTGCTATCACACCAGTGGAATGTATACCAATTAATGTAACTTTACTTTGGGTAATGCTTTTTATCTCATCATTTAAGTTATTGTAAGATTGGCGTCGAATCACATTTCCATAATATGAATGACATCTGTCAAGAATCGATCCCGTCGCGTTATCACATCAGTCGAGAGAACGTGACATCGATGCACTATAGTCCGCGCACTCTTAACTACGACTGGGGGCGCAGTTCAAGCGGGGCCATACTCGTAGATGTACGGGGAAGACGCGGCGCTGGCAACGGCGGCGGATGTCCTGCTTGCGGAAACAAAAGTCTGCAACGGCGGGCGGCCGGGTCGTTGCACCGCCGCGTACCGTGCCCGTGCACCGCTCTACTGCGCCCGCCTGATGCAATTATCGAGTTCGATTCATTGCCGATCTGGCTGATTATAGAAAGAAAAATAAACGTGTATTGTGCGAAGAATTTCAGAATTGGAATTCTGCAATTTTTTTGATGTTGATTGTTTTCTACCGACTACTGGCCTTTAGAAAATGTCTGCAGGAATAATTGATCTGTAATTTGTAATAAGACAGGAAATCGTTTCGAAGAAATATGTAACTGAAAATGTAATTTTAATTCTAAAACAGCAGCAGTGTCATTTAGCGGCGCCCTAAGGAAGGATTCTTATTGTTCATTAGAATTCTATACGTTTTTCATCATTTAAAAGTATTCTTTATTGTAATCCTTAATACGTTCTCTCAGTGTGGAAAATTTTATAAATTTAAGTTCAGGCCTTTAAGGGCTATTAAATGGCAAACGAAAATAATTTCACATTTATAATATTATTTCATGTTTATTTGGACAAAAACACGGACACGGTATGCGTAGCGAAATGTGGTTTATAAAAAGTATGCTTCTAGGCTTTGTGAAGAACCTTAGAAATGAGAGCAATAATGCAAGTTTGTCATAGGTGTTTATAATTTAATTTAACGCTTTGAAAAGGGTGTTGAATGAATGTCTTTTATAGCTTTCTTGATTTATATTGTTTACTTTTTCATAAATGTTACAACATCAATACAATTTGAAAATAGACTGCTAAGATGTTTTTAAAAAAATGTTCTCGAATATATGATAAAAATATTATAACACGATGATAAATAATTTTCGATTTATTTAAACTGTATAGCAAATATGACGCTTTATTTCAGACACGAATTCTGAAATGAAAAAGACTACAGAAAGAAAAATTAAGTAGTATTTTTGAATAATTAACTTTTTCCTGGACATAATGAATTACACTTGAAAGTATGGCGTTATAAGTCATTATTGTTGTACCCTCAGTGAAATGACTGGTATATGATTTCTGCCATGCAATTAAGTCATAAAATGTTAGAAAGGATGCTGTCGTATCGACTGGTGGCCGTAGCTCGCTCGGTATGAGGTGGACGACGCCGGGGGGAGAGGGGGGAGGGGGGTGGATTGCTTGCATAACGCTCTCTCGTGCGCTTTGCGTTGTCGCGGTCCGGCCTTTAACAAGACAAGTTTTGTTTCGGTTCCGACTAACGTTGGACGTGAAATGCGTTTTTTTGTATTAATAAATAAAAAATTGCTTTTAATTTGCTATATTTTTTTTATTCAAACTTAACTACTTATCCGAAATAAAGGTTCAAATCAAAGAAATATTACAGATTATTTTAGTTTTATATTTATTGCATTATTTTTTTGACAATAGAACATAGTCTTAATTTAGTTGATTTCTAGCAAACTGGACTTGTATCATATTTGCAGTACTCCTTATTCTCACGTTTATCACTCACGATAACGTAGTAGGCCGGTTAATTTTTTATTATAGATCCAACTTGAAACTTGAAATATACGCATTTTAGAAGGCACGTTGTCTAACTATACGTATATTTATTTCCGACACGTAAATAAAAGCAGAATTTTGTCTAATTAGTTAAACGTACATATAAACGGTAAAGTGTAAGCTATACTTGCACAATTAGTGTTTGATTTCTATATTAATATTAATGCACTCCGACAATATGTTCTTAAAACGCGCCCATCTACCGCGCCATCCATCGCCGACCGCACCAATGCCGTATCACATCGCATATGCGCGGAACTGTGTGAGGGAGTGGTCCGACTGAGACAGACTAAAAATTATGAAGAACATGTAAGGCCCACAAGTTTTTCGTTACACCAGGAGAACTATTTGTTGTGGAAAAACTGTCTCTAAAACTAATGGTTCAGTACTAAAATTTTTAAGCGTTTTTTTTCTGGAAAATTTGTTTGATAGATTCATAAAAAATATACATCATATGTGTTGTTGAAATCGTTCTTCAATAAGTTTCATTTTCACAAAAAAAATGTACCCCCTGAAATTTACCCTCAGAATTGAAATTCAACTTTGTATACTTCACGCTTATAATTAGACCACAATACTTTATCTCGTTGCTAAATTTCAAATTTTTACGTGGAATAGTTTCAGAGAAAATGGCATCTGACAGACGGATGGACGGACATCGAAGTTACTCTATCAGTGTTCCGTTATGACAGTTTTGCCAAAGAACACTAAAAAGACTAAAAAAGTGGATATTCTCATAACATCTGTCTATACACGCAATTAAAATTGTAGCAAAATAAGGATAAAAATAAGTTTATGCAATCGTGTAGCGGCTTTGAAACTTTTTTCACGCTGTTCCAAATACACGAAAATATTTCTTATGGTGTCCGACTTAAGTAATAATTACATAATGACGACATTTAATTTTGAATAAAAGCATTGTCTCGCATTAAGGATGCAAATACACGCGTTTGATTATTAGGTATACTGCCTAAATTGCGATATAAAATAGACCGGCCAAAGTCCCATATAGTGTGGGATCAAGGTGTTACGAGAATTTTACGCCACTACAACTAGGTTTATACACTGCAATAATCTTTAAAATTTATTAAATCAGACACTTGAGAAGTCTGGTGTTTCTTCATAGGAGTTTGTAAATGCTATTTCCACGGAACTGTTTGAACGAGTAAGATGAAACAAATAGCATATTTTAACCCTTTGTATTCCTGCACATATAGATGTGACATACTACATCCATAAACTGCAGGCGCTGGTAAAACTTAAATAACGTTAATTTAGGGAAAACAGAATGAATACTAGAGTTATTGAACAGATTATTAAATGATTTAGCCAATACATTAAGAAAAGCATTCCATTTTATAAAAGTTACTTTGTACTTTGTTAGATTTTTATTTATTATTAACCATTCTTGATATATCAAAGGTGTAATATATGCTTGTTTATGACGATAGTTTTTTGTTTTGTATTATTTTTTTTTTCTGATGCCCTTTTGGTATTTCCAAAAAAGGCTTTGAAACCGGTCTGACAGCATATTTATGGTTCTGTTGATATGTTGTGTACATGGAAATAGGGTGTGTATATATATGTGTGTGTATATGGAACATCAAATAGCTTCGTGCAAGTGCAAGGCGGGGCCGTCCCACGAGAGACGGCCGCGACGTCGCCGTGCTCCGAGGTCGGAAGTCGCGAGAGGGATACTATGTAAATGCGACGGACCGTGCGACGGCATGGGGAACATTTTAAATGTTCAATATGGCGGCGCGCTGTCCTCGTGCCGACCGGTGCGCAGTGGATCGAAACTGCCGTTTGAAAGATATAGGATTTCTTTTTGTACAAAAATAGCATTTATTTTGTTGGCAATCCAGAGACCTAATCAGGGTAATGAAGAGTTATTCAGTAACATTTTTTCGTAAAACCGACACTTTTAAGAAAGGTAGAATGTTGGAAAATTGTATACAGGTGTGTTTACCTACAATACGACATATAAAACTCACGCCCGTAAATACCCGTTCGTCTGATATATGGCACAGAAATTGGGTCCTTTTTTTGGTAAATCGTATTCATAGTTCTGTCGACTACCATCGAAATAAATGCGATGTTTGTAAACAAATTATATTTCCCTTAAGTAGCGTTTTAACCCACTGCGCGCTGGGACAGAATGCGAAAGATACATAAATGTACATAAATGGCAATTCTCCTCATAAAACCTGTACTAAATAAAATAGCGAACAATAAATGTCCCTAAATAATTATTTGCGTTTAATTATTAATAATAATATTCCTGAAATGAAATTCCGTCAAGCAGGATACTGATTTTGACTGAATTTAAAATCATGTTTGGAATTTGATATTACCACCAAATATAACTTTTAATAAATTGTTAATTGTTTATATAATAAGTGTAATTTTAGTTCTGATTATATTCAAATATGGTTTTAAGTATATAAAATAATTTTCAAATAAATAGGATTCGAACTCTGTTGTGTGAATGACAGCACACCAAAATATGCGAGCGTGTTGAATTTCAGGTTTTACACAAGTATGATATTAAATATTAAAACATGATCTTATGAAGGACTACTTTAACAAAGAATTTAATGAATATTTACTTTTGTCAGCTTTTTGTTCTATTTCAGCCCGCACTATGCGGTGATTAAAATGAATGTGCTCGGGCGATTGTTGTCGACGAAGGTCTGCGTCGGGGTTTGGGGTGTAATTACGTGCGCGTACGCGAATTGTTTCGCGTTCGGCGGGCTGGACGTGGGAGTGTTATTAAATAAAGTGAGGTTAAGTCGGGGTAGGTCTGTGTAATGAGCGGGAACGGTCCGCTTTAGTACAACGTTAGTCAGAGGTTTCTAGGTGCCTACTGTTCGTGTTTTTGTGCTGAGTTGTTTAATAGTGTAATCTATTGAGGGTAATGTTGACATTGTAGTAGAAGAATTGAACTTAAGAAATTCGTTTTTGTGTATTAATTTTATTTTGCAAGTAATTTTTAGTCATTGGCAGAAACCTTCTTTCACGATCTCCTCATTTATGACCTAAGAGCGTTCCTCCAACAGTGTTCTCGCCGATATGTTTACGTGGTTGCCTATAATAATTTTTATTTTAATGTGACTCCTCTGATTGTTGACACATGTTTGCAGTGCGTATCCAATTTTCGTTTATTTTGAAGTCTAAATGGTTGACGATTGCTTCCAGTAAAAGTTTCGATTGACGTTATTCGATAAAAAGTCAATTTTTATCATCGCATGATAACGGTTTCCTCCTATGTACAGGGAAGCGCATTTTATGGCTATAGTATCTGGCAGCGATATCTCTGGCTGAATATGGCGCGGCGTACGGTTCGCCGCTCAGCGGACAATGCGCTCCTGGCGAGATAGTGCTGTTGCCGGAAGCGGCGCCGGCCAGTCTTGTGCGAGGAAACGAGACGACATCAAAGTCGCATTGCTGCTCGGCGGTTCTACTTTGAAGTTGATTCGAGCGGTCCGTTTTGTCTGCGGCTCTGCGTGCAAAGTTTTATAAAAATGAAGTTTTCTACTTTTAGTTATAATTTAAAAATTCCATGACGTCTGAAATGGCTCTTCAGTCATTTCAGACGTTATGGAGTTTTTAACGTATAGAATAAACAGTGACTACGCGACAATAAAACCCATAGTTTTATTTATAATACTCATTTCGAATATTTATGCAATGACCATATTAGAACAATAGGAATTTTTGATATAAAGATTATCAAAATATAATTTTTGTGAACATATAGTTTTAAAAGAAATACGTTTAGAAACATTGGAGGACTTTAAACTCTCTTAATAGTTTCCGTTTAAAAGAACATTTTGAAACTTGATACTTCTACTGAGCTCGCCCAGTATTTATATTTAATGAAACAATATTTTCTAAAAACGTTGTAATTACTCGCATTATTATTTGATCGCCGTATTGTAAATATTTTTTGTGTAAATATTCATAATAAAGTTGTGTGTATTCTCGGTAAGTTCACATAATACATGTTTTTAAATTTATATGTAGATAGAATTTAATACTGCGTTAGAGAGCACAGTAAAAAATATAAAAAATAAGTAAGGTAATATTGGTCAGCTGGTATATGATGATGTTGGAAGGAGTTTCACTTGTCCCAAGTGTCGAAACCGTTCTATGTCGTTACGAAATATTGAAATTACGCAATAATTCTTGCGAGTTATTATCGACAGCTGCTAAATTGAACGTTTAGTGGGTTACCGGAATGTATGTAGATAGTATTTTTTTTTGTATTTCTTTCTAAACCATACGTGAGAACTAGCCAGTGTGTTTCGCCTGTTGCCCTTTTCAAGTAAACAGTTGGTGCGCCCGTCTGCATTTAATACATTCGGATTTCCTGTTTGTATTCATTAGAGCGCGTAGTTGTCCGTTTGGAATTACACGCTATCTTCACGCCCGCCTGCCGTCGGGTGCGGTGCTCCGGTCGGGGCCCGCGTCTAGCGCCGGCAGATAATTACGGGATGTGGTGGTTCTGGCAAATGGGAGAGTCGTGTACAGGTTATTTCTTGAAGGGAACCGCTGTTCGGACGTTTTTGTTTTTATATTAACTTCGATGTCTAATTTGCAGTTAATTCGTGAATAAATAAGCAATCACACGGATTGTTTAGAATAAGTGATAATAACGACAATTTCGTTTCGTCTGTCACAGATTCTTGTAGACATGACTATCGAACGCAGACTTAGAAAACGTGAATTCAAATGCCATTAAAGCAGAAAGATGTTTTATAAAGTTTTGGTGTCTTTATTTTAAATACACTCGGTACTTATGTTTGTTCCATGAATACCTAAGTATTAATAGGTTGTTAAGATAATACCGTTCTTACTTTATAATTTAAAACTATTAAAAGTATTATAAGTATGTTCGGTTTCTGTAGATTGAAAAAAAAAGATTGTAATTAAAAAATCGCGTTCCAATTTTAAAAATCAATCAAATAATGTATTTCAAGAGGTAAATTTGGATACATTTTCTATTTACAATTTTCGTTGTTTCATTTCAACATATGCTTTGTTAATTATATTATTTGTATTACATCCATCTTGCTTATATCACTTTTATACTTTTTTAATACTTATAAGAAGTAATTTCTGTAATTAAATCAACAGATTTAAGGGAGAATATATAACGGGTCTTGGTAATGGTAATAAAATGAATTATTCACGATTGTATATATTTAATAACAATTGCCGGGATGCTTTAAATATTTATTTACAAAAGTAGGACGTCGTTACGTAGATTTAGCCCCACCTAGCGCAACATTTCAACTTTTTACTATTTGTTATTTTTACGCTAACAGATATCACTGAGTAACATTTTACGTGATCCAAACATGTCATTGGAAAGAATAAATTTTTGTTAATTGTATAAAATAACCATTTCGTCAGTAAATTGTAGAATTTTTTAAATAAGTATTAATATATATTGTTCTACTGATTTAGTTCCTCCTAATGTTGTTTATAGCGCAACTATTACATTTTCTGGCGATCTTCTTTACAATTTTATTATTTTTTTAATTATACGCTGCGGATAATATCACTGAGCAACATCTTCCATGATTCTTTGGCTTCATTCACAGTCATTATAATAATCATTCTTCGTACACTCGTACGTAAAACGTAAATGATACTTACCAAGGACAACGTAATGAAAACTGTCAATTTTGGTAAAAAAATATTTAAGTTTCCACGTTATACAATACTTGTATTAAAATCATTGTTAATATTTTCCGATATTCACTAAAAATTACCCCGCAATGTTACAAGACTAGATTGATACTGTTTTCGTTCAGCGTGATTGGCACCAAATAAAGAAAAAATAATATACGAATCGGTATTGTATCAATAAATACAGTTAAATTGTTTTATTTCCACTAAGTACTGTATTTGCGACGATTGTGACGGGGAAAAATTATGTGAACGGAAGTTAAACCGACGGCTGTAGAGGTATAGTTGCACCAACGATCACACGTTTTCAATGTTTTGCTACGGAATCTAATACGTCAATTTTGAGTTACGGAACTTTTTTAATTCAAAGTGTTAAAAATCCTATTATTTTGGTGTAATTTGACAAGTACACCAAAATCATAGGGTTTTTAACTTTTTTTTTCAATACATGCAAATTTTTTTTGTTTTTTCCGTGGGGAGTTCATTTTGAGCATTCTCCTTAAAGATCTTTCCGAATTCGAAACGTTAAATTAGTAGACGGGTTTCAACATTTTAATTGCGACTTAAAGCTGATTTATAACAAAAATCAACTCGCGATCTCTTTACTGAAAAAAATATGTCTATTAACTAATTTTAATTCTTCAGGAAGAGGCGACGAAGGCAAAATATAAAATTTTTTTGTGACGAACTATTTTGTATTGGAGTAAATTTCTTTATCTTTTACTTTATGAAATCGCTCATCGAGATGTGGCAACCGGTTATGATAAAAAAATAGTCATATACTGATAAGTCACACAATTGTTCTTGCAACATTTTTTTCTTGGCTTCTTTCTAGATATGTAATTTAACCAAATTTCTTCCGTGACTTGTGGCATTAGTAACGGTGGTGGATGTCTGTGCGGGCATCAAGCATAAAACCACTTTGGACAATACTACAGTTTTATACATTGAAGACTTCGCCAACATATGCGTATAAAATAATCACGCTATTTTATTTAAGAGCGACTTTGCTTTTGTAAGCAACCGTTATCATGGTTTTCTAATTCTTCACTAGACAATAATATTTAGGTTTAATAAATATTTTTAATACCATATATATATATTAGTAACTGCAGTATCATCACTCCTTAGGGAACCCGAGGAGCGTTCCCTAAAAGTGATTATACTGATAGATATGGAGGTGAACATCAAAAGGAAAAAATGTCGCAGCCGTGGTGTACCATGTCGCAGACAAGACATACGACGCGGCGTCATCATATTATGTCTAATATTGAATACCGATCCCCGCTCGCTCTTCAGACAGGGCTGGGTTGATGTTCTGGTTGGCTGTAAGGGATTGCTTTCATAGCAATAAGCCCGTCATATGTATCAGTTGTGTACATTAAAATACGTAAATAAAATAAATAAATAAATAGGTGGAAGGTCTAGAAATGTAACGTAGCACAATATAATAGTGGTAAAGTATATTTTTAAGAGAGTTATATTTATAATATGCAATAAGTTTTCATCGTCGTCCTTCTCTTCCTAGACGCGTATCTACCCTCATTTTTTCCTTGTGAAGTGAAAGTGGGGATCAGACGCGAGCATAAAGCGGCGGACCGTTTGTGTCGGCCAATTGCAGCAGCGAGGGTGAGGACATGTGTCGTTCGAACGAGTCGTAACGAGCGGCCCAGTGCGCGTATGACTGGTTTGGAGAGAGTGAATTATTTACGACGGGGCAATGTTTGTGAGCCGACGGGCGAGCGTAAGGGTTATTTTTTAATTACTATCGAGCCGCGTTCTGCGTCAATGCCGCTGCCGTTTCGTGCGGGGTTTTAGCTGTATCGAAAGTGGAATGAATTAATGGATGAACGGACGTTAATCTTAACTTTCATTATTTATTGAAAATTAAAAAGCAATCACTAACTGAATAAGTTTCTCCAAAGGAATTTGTATTACATTTAATAAAAAAATTGAGCCCTCACGGGACGCCTGGCAGATTTGAAACAACAAATTCTTTTTACCCCTATCACTTTTGGTATCATTGTTACGCATATTATAAACTAATAAACGATTTTAACGTTTTAAGATAGTTTGATTCAATACACCGATATAAACAAGTGAAGTTGTACATGTTAATATGTAAATAAGAAACTATGCTGACAGATTCACTAATACACGTAAATTAGCGTGTGTGTAATGTAGTAGAAAGGTAAGCGTTAAATCGGAGAGAGCCGACAAAACATGAAACTGGCCGATTAAGGCGGAAAGAACCGACAAGACGCGGAACAGAAGACCGAATGGCACGTCGCTACGAGCCAACAGAACGTTTTAGCTCCCATCCGAACGTGCCATTAGATATTTCACATCAAAATCAGCTGCACCGAAGTAACTAAATAACGTACAAAATGACACTACCAATAGAGTAACTTACTACATATACACTAGTTATGACGGTTCAGATAGGTGGTTACGTATCTAGGAGGACGACACAGATCACGCAGTGAAAATAACAACTGTACAAATTTTCAGAAGTTCTTTTTGTAATTCAGATCCCGGAGTGTAAATTGAGGAATTGAAAGAATTTAATTCTGAAACATTGTAAAAATTAATCGTTATATCGAGATTTTGAGATTTTGATCAGGTTAGTTGAGACTACCGAGTGCATACTTTTTATATTATTTTTGTGACTAATAACAATATAAAAACTGTACATTTAAATTGTAAAACAGTATACATAAAATGATAATGGATGATACATTATCATTTTATGTGTATTTATTTAATTAGAGAAAAAGTTATTTCATAGATATAACGTAGTTTCCAATTTCAACATCCCGTAGGGGAAATAAATATCTTAGATACGGAATCTAATATCGAATATCGGAAAGAGAAGACGAATGCTCTAGAAGATCCCGCTTAACGTGATATCCTCGGTCGCAAATAACATTCAATCAGCGACGCGTAAACATCCCTGATACGTACGTAGCGCGCGTGTACGGCGGTTACGCCGCGCATTTCGGGCGTCAACACGGGCGGCGCCGTTGTGGCGGGCGTTGGGACGCTCGGGGCAGGAAAAATACATCGAAGCACCCCGGCTGCCGCGCGCCGCTGTGCTCGCTTCAATAATTCAGCGGCGAATCGTCGGAAGCGCCGCGCCACGCCGGCCGACTTTAGAGCCGAAGCGCTCGTGCCACATCCATCTTTCCGTGTGTGGGTCTTTGCGTGTACTACGTCAATCTGTTTGTGTGGCTTGCGCAGTAGTGTAAGTCGGCGCGCACGCGTTCGAGTTGGCCTGCCTTCGTATCGGGGTTGAGTTCTGACAAAGCTTATCCTTTTTGATCGATGGGAAGATTAGTAATTGTAATCTATTAGCGTTCATATCCGGCTAAATTATGAAATAATAGGGTCTGGTCAGAATTATGATGAGAAGATGTAAGCATAGTTTGATTGTTTATATTTAATGAAGATAAGATAGATTTTGTCTATAAAGTTTGATTAAAGAAATATCAATAGGGACAATATATTCTTCTTCGATACCTATTGGCAGCGTGTGTAATATTGAAGAGAGTACCGTTTAGATAGTACTAAATATCTAATATTTGTGGAGAAATGTCTTAGTAAAATATTACAATATAGGACCGTCCGTCATTTAAAAGTTTCTTGTCAGCTTACACATTTACAAAAAAAATTAAAAATTACACGTAGTTAACTTTCTGATGTTTATGTGATATACAAAGTTTATCACTTAAGTTGGCGTTTTGTTAATTTATTTATAACCAATGAGTGGTTTTGCTTCTAAACCAATATTTACATAGATCTAAGGATCAATACTCACATTTGAGTATTATTTTACATAACAGTTTATTATTATTTCTATTGTAACTCGATAAGCCTAATGTCTTTTCCATCCAGTAATTTTTTTTTACATTTGCAAGGACTGATTGATTTAAAATGTTAGTTAATCCCCTAATTTTTAAAGTATGGAGAAATATTTATTAAAAAATATCTTTATAATGGTGTTGACGAGCTACGCCAAAAAAATAAAATTGAAAGTAAAAATAATGATTTACAAACGGCTTATGCGCAAAATTGTGTATTAAACATACAGTTTCGTGACGACTTGAAGAAACTATGTCACGTGATAACTTAAATTTAACCAAAAATTCCTAATTTTTTATTATTCCTTGTCTCGAAAGGAAAAAAGGAACCCTTATAGGATCTGTTTGTCTGTCAAGACCCTTTTTCTCAAGAACGCGTGGAGATATCAAGTTGAAATTAACATCAAACATTTAGGTCTACGGCCCCTTGCAGCTGTAAAAAATCGAGCTTCTAAGTCAATGCAATCAAAATATACAGCCATTTATGCCGCATATAAAAAATAAATATATATATAAATCAAATAATACTAAATTAAATCTTCCCGTTGAGCTAAAATCATGAAATTTGTAGTGGGGGTAAAATATTTTCGTTTTAAAAAATTTAAATTTGTTAATAGTTTAATAGGAATATTATGTACCATTAAATGTTTATAAATGCCTAAATATGTACGGGCCCCTCGTAGTGCGAGTCCCACTCGTGTTTGACAGGTCTTTTTACAATATCTCTTAATAAACATATTTGAAAATACAATAAGCCATGATACACACTGGAAGGTATAACTTTTAATCAAATTACAAGTTCAGGCGTTGAATGAAAGATACTAACCTTCAACAAAGATCTATATCGTCATAACGTAAAGCAAGCCCTCGTACATTCGACACGGTTCTTATTACGATAACTAATTACACATTGAATAAAGGAAGCCAGCTCATCGTACGACACCTGCGTCGTACGCCGTTGACGTCATTATCACCGAGAGCTTTCAGCCCTTTTCGCGCACCCAATCCATTTTGTGTAATCGAATTAATTTCGAATTTGATACTCGTCCAATGTGTCGACGTGTGTCGGTTTATCGTTACCACTCGCGCCGTTTGCACGCGCCGTGCCGTAGAGCTCTGGCTAAAAAGGTCGCATGTTGAGAAATACTTATACAGGCTGACGTTAGACTGAATTATTATATTTTAATTTTGTTGCCACTTCGTTAGAAATGAGTGAATTTGCTTAGATAAGGAAGGTAATTTGTGCGATTGATTAGTATAATAGACTAATTTAAAAATGGTTTCCATGTTTTCAAAAATGGTGTGGTTTTAGGCATTATTCTGGTTATTTGTCAAATTAAATCTTTACTAGCAACTAGAACTTAACGCATGGCACATGTTTTATGTGAAAAGTTTTAAAATAATACGCTCCATAACATTGAGAATGAAAAATTTTCAGACGTCACAGAATCTATGAGTATTTTGAAAAAATGTCCTATAAACAAGTTTTTAAGCGAACGAAAAGCTATATTACATGGATAAATAATAACATAACACATATAATTGCAAACTTAGATGATACGACACAGGATATAAGCATTCCACAGGCGCCGTATAGGATTGGTAGAAATACTATATTTATTTAGGGAAATCGACTATTTCAATTTATTGGTAATAAAGTATATTTTCCGAGTGTGTAAGGTCATTACCGTGTTTTTATAGTAAAAATTATTTCATTCTTTTTGTTTTGTTGACTTGGCGTTCAGTACTAATGTATACATTTTCATCTTCTAAAAATGCAAAGATTTTCAGTAAAAAATAAAATAAAAATTTCGGAAGCGAATTTGAAAATTTTCATAATATTTACATTGGTTATGGATTATGAATATTTAATTTAGTCATAAATTCTTTAGTTGCTTAATTTTTTGATAACGGTATTGTACCTAATGCTATCTCTATCTCATCTGTAGATTCGAACTAAATTACTATGTTGTAAACCAAATGAATCTGCACCATAAAAGCATAGGACATTATAAGATGCAACAAATGGAAAAAGAAACAGTTCGGTGTAGCTCTTGTGGGAAAATAAAATAAAAATATTTTTTATTTGAAATAAATATTTGTTTTTTTGTTGTATCACTACATTTGCCCATTAATAAGTCTTGTGTACATCATAACCTGTGTGTATATATGATATAATGAGATCAAATAGTTTAAGAAAAAACAATTCGAAACATTGATTTTATTTTATTACTCGATGCATTTCTTTAAAGTATAAACTGCACATTATTACCAAATGTCAAGGCAAACGAAAGAAAGAAAAATGAAAGAATCTTAATCATAGAAACACGGTAATGCCCTCGAGTTAATATTTTGTTTTAAACGGCTTTAGTTATTTACGTATCGATTTTGTTTCAATGAGATTATATGAAAATAAAACATCCATAAACTAATGTTGGGATAACATTTAATAGTAAATTTTTGGCGCCGTAACTTTTTACATATTATTGGAAAAGAAGTATCGGCTTCTTAAAATTCCCTCTCTGGACCACTGGGACACCAGTTTTGCCTGTTACCTAAAACAGTCATACAAAACACTACATTTATTGTCAGCACTTATAATACCAGCGAGTAACATTTATTAACAACACAAAGTTGAGTGCATACATAATACAATTAAGAGTTGACTTCATTTTGGTGTTAGTATTTTGAGATCGCCATAATATCTTAACCTATCATCGCCATTAGGTACATTTTTTTAAATTATTTATGTTGCTAATTGTACGTACTATTCGCACAATATAACCTCTCGCATGTTTCCCTGGCTTTTTCCCCCCTACGTATCTCCAATATATTTTGGGAGTTATATTCGCCATTTTTTCTTTAGTGAATGTCAAAGTAAATATAAGGATCATAGCACGTTAGATGACTATAAAAAGTCGATTGGAATGTCCGTCAGTTGCCATTTGTATCGCCTTTGTTTTATTTAATTTTTTATATATCATCCATTATCCTTTTCCCTATAAAATTAATTAGCGAAATCCAGTAATTTAATGTCGGTTTATGAATGCAGTATGTTTGTTCTTGAAAATATTTAAAATGTTAAATATCAAGTTTGTTATGACAATTTATTATTTAGTTGCTTATATAATTAATTCAAATTTCCTCATCACGTATAGAGTTGTTGGTTTCTATTTATTTATATGAGCTTATATTTTATTGAACGCCCAGAAAAAGATAATTAGAATATATGAAAACAGTAAGAACTAAATTTTTGATTAGACATATGTCGAAAGAAATAGATTAGAAGTGATAACGTAATGTCAAGGAAAAAAAACGCATTTACCACGCAATTGATTAAAACTTACAGATAAAATAATATAACAAATCCTCTATAAAGTTTATTATGCTACTTTCAGTTAGTAATGTTACTACTATTAGATCGTCTATAGCTATTCTTGTTTCCTGATCTAGTCTCGGTTTTTCATTGAATGACGCATTCACAGCCCGAATCCGCTGTGAACAGTTAGTTAGAATTAGCGTAAAATTTAAGATTGTAAGAAATACACGTTTCTGTTAGTTCCAAAACGGAGACGAAGGGTTTTAATGAAGTTTCAAGAATATATTCGATTAGTTTTCCGTCAATGAGGATTTTAATTTTTTCTTGTGTATTACACTTTACACTTATATTCTTTTTAAAAATGTTAGCTCGGTCAGTTTTTAGTAGTTGATGTCGCAGATACGCAGAGTGGACTTATAGAACCTTAAAAATATATATTTATTGTAGAATGTTTTTTTTTGTTTCGTAATATTAAGTTTGATAGGTACCAAGGGACCATTATGTATATGTCTAGTAGAGCACTTGGATCGTGGCTGACACGAGTGGGCACGGCGTGCACACGACGACAGTTAATTATTGTAGCCGTGAACTGTGGTGGCGTCAGGTGCGGGCGCAGCGCCGCAGCTGCCACGGCGGGGGCTTGCGGGTTCGATTAGCGGGTTCGGCATTGGGGGAGCGAGCATGCATTAGGCCTGTGGCACGTTCAGGTGTCGGCCGTATGTAAAGGGCAAAGTGATTAGTGTTTGCGACACGCCCGTATGCCGGTGTGTAGCAGCGAATGAGTTATAGATGAAATGGCAAACCGAACGTTTGTTCTTTTCACAATATTTACTTATAATTTGTTTTTATATTTTTCTTAATCTTAAACTTCACGTATTATATTACGAAAGCTCCGTTGTAATATTTTTTCTATACATGTATCGGACCCTTAGTAGACATTTAAAAATGGTCCAAAAATGTAAAGCGTCTCGGCGTGAGATTGGATTTAAATTTTAAATTGAACATATTACTGTTATAATTTTATTTAAATATAGTCTTTTGATAACATTCTCACAATTACATATGTTAAATATCCCTTTATTCGGTTGTCTGTGGCTCGCTCACTTGTATCTTTATTTTCTTGTAACCTCAGAGAAAGAAATCCACCGGCGTAATGTTATCTGACAATCGCGTAAGATTATAGCACGGCCAGGAAATTTCGCCTACAGTCACATCTTTATTTCGTTTGCTTTAATACTCCCTTTTGCCAAAATAAACATTTGTCCTCAACATTCATTCGATTCGATTCAGACCACAAAAACTTTGACATGAGCAATACACCAAGCCATTCACAGTTAGCGCATGCCCAGCCGCATTTTGGAAGCCGTACGGCTTAATCATATACTGTCTACCCAAACCCATATACTGTCTACCCATCGTTATCAGTTACATGTGGCGGATGCTTTGAGGATCATAGATTGAAGTTTTAACGCCCTATATTGATTGGCGGGGTTATATTTGTTTACGTAAACGTATCGATTTGTTACAATTAATTCTTTCTTTTAAAATTCATTGCAAAATGTAAATGTCGAAGTGAACGAAATGTCCAATTTCTGTACGAAAAAGGTAATTGATGTGCCTCGACTCTCAACTCATTGCATAAGTTTTTAATAAAACTGACATCAGATTTTCATCGTTCGCCATACTATAATACCTTGGATTTTTTTATTTAAATTGCAGATTGACGCATTTTCTCTATCTAAATGCGCTTGACGCATTTTCTCCTTTCGGTACTGAGTTTTCACTGCTAACAGGCGTTGTTTCTGCGTGTAGCGTTCCATAACTAATCATTGTAATACACATTCCAGTAATAATTGAAACTTTTGTACATGACAGCTGTCACAGTACGAGCGCTATACGTTAAACAGAAGGAATAACACAAAATTTAAATTTGGATTTTATGTTGAAACATTTTTATTTGTATTTTTACTTTTTACGGATATTTTCTTTTTTAATAAATAACTTTTATAGCCGATGTCTTATGATGCAAATTACCACTTACGCAAAAGGATTTTTTTAACTTAATTTGTTTTTATAATTCTTAGTAATCTTGCCTAAATTTATTTTGTCGACAATCGATCGTTTTTCATATTTTTCTAGCCGCGTCTATCGGAGAAAATGAATTAAATCGAAAATGTTTGTTGATAATTTGTTTAAACAAATATAAATACAAAACAAAATAAAATACTATAATGCTATTGTAATTAGTAAGTATACGAGGATTAATGTCCTTCATCGAATTACAAATTTCTACGTCGCACGGTTTTTCAGAAAAACATTCGTGACGATAGAGTGACGAACGGAACCGTAAAAACAATAATATATAATAAAATGTCAAACGAGCTTTTATGATTTCTTGAAATTTTACGTGGCCCTGATTGAACCTAATAGTTCTCCCATGTATATCGATAAAAGTTAAAAAGTTAAATAAATACTGAATAAGGAAATATAATAAAGATTCGACGTCGAAACTGTCACAACTTGGCGGAACTCTATTTATTTCTATAGAGCGGAATTGTGGTCAAGTTCGTTACTTATACAATAATAACACGAAAAATGATAATTATGATGTAATCATTTTCTACATATCGAAGCAACGGCAGCGTAGTTGCAGGTTCAAATTATGCTTTACTAACTAAATTCTTACATTAGCTTATTTGAACGAAGATCATGGGCAGCATTCGTTTGAGAAAATGATATTAATCTATGAACCTAGTATCAATACACGGTATTTAGACCGATTTACAGATACCGAATACGATGAACGTATTTGTATAATGCATACAATATGTTTATGCCGTGTAAACCAGAGCGTAGTCGTCGGCCATGACTTGCAAGTCTCGATTCAAATAGCCATATCGACGGATCAGCCCAAATGCGGTGGCGACAATGGTATGTTTTGAATAAATTAATTTTCATAAGCGTTGTAATATGCGATGTATTCTTGTCTGTGATAAAGATTGGCCTAGTGAGAAATGATCGTGTCGCTATAAAGGCGAGGGGCGTGGCTAAATTTTGTAGTGGAATTAAAATATTTCGTCGACAGCTGTTATTTCATTATCTTATAGTTGTTGTTTTTTGTCAGTGGTACTGGAGTATAAATAGTGGTACACTATTTTATACTTAAAATCTTTAGATTTCACATAACATGATTAATCATACTATTTTATGAAATCTTGTTTTGGATTTCTACATTGCATATTTTTCGAACAATTTGTGTCATGTCCCGTCTGGAATCTATAGAAGCCCAAAACTGTTTCCCAAAATTGTTTTTCGGTTAGCGTATTATGCAAAACCTACTGGGCTGATTTGAATAAGATTTTCACTGTGATGACACAATGGTAATATTACAATTTATGCTAATCATTTGCCGTAATCGAATATCCCTGTGGGCTTAAGAAATTATAAATAGAAATGTTCGGCACTGTCTTAGTGATTCTGCTTAAAATTTAAGCGGGATTGTTTATTTTTATTCTGATCAAAAAGGTAACTTATCGTAGAAAATCCGCTGCATTAATAAATAATTTGTATTATCAAAGTTACTGGTGGTAGTTAGTAACTTGAAATATTTACCTCATTAAACTTTCAGTACTAACTATTCGTTCGGAAGATATTTCGAAACCGCTTAGTTAATACTGTTAAAGTTGCTAGGGAAAAAAATATATGTAGAGAAGAAAAAATAAGTTAGAAAATGCTTATGTTTTAATACTTTTACCGAAAACGCTGATACATTGGTTTGAGCTTTTGACGAATCATAAGTGACAGCAGCGGTGCTTTCGCGTTAGATATAAACAGCGCAAAAACTTAGTTTTATTTTCAATTTTTTTTGGTCATTGGCTTTTATTTTAAAAAATATTTTCCAAGAAGGTATTCTTTTGATAAATCATTTCGTTGCTCACTGAATAGCGGACACGATATTATCTAAATCGTAGCGCCGATATTTACAACAAAACGTGTTGTCGGTGAGGGCATTACAAATAATCGCATATCGTGCCGAAAGTTGGTGACGCGAGTAACAACCAAGCTACTGTACATTTTTAACGCTGACGAGATTGGATAGAGTGATAAGGGTGTGTTTTTTAGCTGAAGCCGGACATGCACAGTCGGTCGGCGTATGACCGCAGCTGTACGAGAGGGTGAGCCACCTTATCGCACACAGTGGCACTTTCGAAGAGGCGCTCCGAGCTACTGACCGGCAAAGACTTATCGAGAAATGTCGCCTTTTTTATTCTGACATATATTTTTGCATAGTATAAAAATATTATTTGTATACAGTAGTCGCACTCTCAGAACGTGCGGTTCTTTTGCGCATTAATGACGTGGTCTAGTTTATTGCAAATTAACTAGCTGTCTACAATTGTTGAAGCTATGATACTGGTTGCATAGTTTGGAAATTTGTTAATATTGTTCTTTACAAACAAGTGGACGGTAATTGAGTATCACCTTACACCGAAATAGTGAATGGGTCAACCTATCCACCGATTCTTGGCAAATCTGAACTTATGAGCTAGCTAACTGTCGTCAAATAAATATATCCATTTCATATGAATATGAACCTTTCTCACGACTGAATAAAGATAGTTTGAATGGAATAGGGACATTGATAGGCACAGCGTTTCGTTAAATTTCAGTCAGTGATATTAATACGTTCGTTTAATAAAGAGTATACTAAAAATCATTGTTTTAAATACAACAATTCAATTAATTGGTAGTTTATATAAAAGTATTCGCATTCTTGGAACTTTGTACTATGTATGTACATACCAGTTTTGGTAGAGTAGAATTACACTTTGACAACGGTTACGCTGAACTTTAGGAGAGACACGAAAATTTCATATATAGCTTCTTATTTACCTCTGAAGAGTCAGCCGCTAAGAATACTGCTTATTGGACATTGATTTGTCTATATTTTAATAACACGTCATGCAATTGGTGAACTTAGAATTTGTGGGATTATTAAACGAGGGCGGAGATTCCGACATTGATTACACGTGGTCTCACAACAAGCACACTGCGCCGCCCTACTGCCAATTACTTTAACTGTCGAAACTAGAAGCAAAGCAATGCGGTGGCATGTCATCGCGCGTGATTGTGATACATGAAACCACTTGCCGGCCTCGTAACAATTCGTTATCGTCCTACACTGGGCGAACTTGCGCGGACAAACCACATCCTTATTGTCCATTGTTTTTTTTAATATCTTTGACTGAATACTACGTCACAAATGATTATAGTATTTACTGTGGCTTCAGTGAATTTGGTGTTGGATAACTATTTATCATTTGATTAGTGGCAAAGCGTTAATGTGGAACGTCGAAATGTACCGCGTTGTGAAGAAAAAAAAGGTATGGTGTGTTGTACTCTCGGTTAGATTAAGTGAATGTATATTGCGAAAGATACATGATGTATCCACCTGTTTTTTTACCATTTAGTACGAGCGTAGTACTAGCAATTTGCAACAGATGAGACAATGAATGATGAATAAAAACTTTGATAACACAGCTGTTGTATTATGAATGAAGTGCGAGATAGCAATTTCAATATTCGAAATGAAAGAGGAATTACGCAAGATAATATAGTCTTTTGTAAAACACTCAGAATATTACAGTGTTTTTAAAACCTCTCAAGTAACAACTTGTACGATTTATGCAATTTACTGAATACCGAATCTTTGAAAGATTTGCAGTAGAAATTAACCTTATCATCACTTGGACCTGTCACCTGTAGGAGACAAATTAAATTTAACTCTTGTCATAATATGAAAGTATCTTACCAAATAACTTTTATCGGGTTAATAATTTAACTCTTAGCGATATCTAAATGTATCTTGTTATGTTTTTGTACTTAAACAATACTCAATTCTGTAAAAAACTATTAACCCTGTCGAACTATAACTTCAGCACATAAAGATCGTGCTAGTGCTTAATTTACGAATGACATAGAACCATGTTTTATCGATCTGTGTTACCTTGCAGTTAAAATAATGATATTTCTTTTTGTTTTGCTTACGTCTTTATAGATGACGGGATTAATTTAATCAGAAGAAACGATGAAATGCAACGAACTTGCATCTTATTCACCGATTCTTCTATGGAATCGGTGATAAGGATTCTCTATTGCTATATTTTTGCCATTAAATACTAGCAACGTCCTACTAATGCAGATTATGCAAAAATAGATACAAAACCGGTCTTCGATATCCACGGAATGTATTGTAATTAAACGCGACAGAGACTATTCTTTATTAAAGAATTTTCTTCAAGCGCTGGTTTGACTGTTATATATTAATTAATATATTCTAATCGATTTTATAAATTATATTACGGTATAATACAAATAAATTTGCAGAAATGTATTTTCAATCATCATCAAACTCTTACAACAAAGACGTAAAAGGTGATTGAGCAGATGAATACCGTGCTAAAGTGAGGAATCTACTGGCATTGAAAAACCTTTTTTTTTTTACGAAACAAATTAATAATTAAATACGAAAAGACAGTCACGAAAACATTGCAATTATTACACCTATGCTTTTCAACAACGATAACGAGATAAGCAAATATATTTAATAACATTGCTACATATAACGACGGTACATTTGAAAACGTTTATTATCACTCATCATAAATATATCACACTCTTGTGCAGCCGCAGGTGGTTGGGCAGCTATATGCCTTAAGAAAGTGAGGAATTTCTATATAATTCAGTTTTAGACGTCGATGTAGCAAAAAGATGGTAACTGCGCGACAGCAGGTAGTTACCAGGTACGAAGAGCAAGTGTTTACAATAAATTATAATATAACTTTTTTTTAAATTAACAATCGGAAAATAAATTTCACCAAACAAATTTTTCTTTTCGTGCTTCAACATATGGTATGGTACATAGCATACCTAAGAGAAAACCTGTAGGAAATAGAAAATGGAACGAGAAGAATGAAAGATGAACGAGAGTTTTTCGGTCAAAACGGGGCACAAAATATTACCAGTTAATAGTTGAAAAATTCTAGCTAATGTTATAAAACGTCAATTTGTTTTTTCGCCTTCACACGTCGACATGTGCAGCCTGTGTCGTGGAAATGAATGTAGCACTTTTTACTCCGGAGTAGATTTGATTTAATTAATAGAGGAACGGAAGAGAATTTATAAAAATGTATGAATGTATCTAACATTTCTTTTTTTCTACATGAGCCGCCAAGATGCTAGTTGAAGATAATAAATTTTATAAATAAAATGATACTAACACGTGCAAACTATTTTAAACGTTGTTAATTCAAAACATTTATTTCCTTGGCTACAGTTTTTGTCTGTGATTTTTTTTTCAGTACGAAAACTGGAAGATGTGTGAACTTCAAAAATGTATATAATTATGTGATTTAAGGATAACTAGATTCAGATAGTATGATTTCTGAACGTTGAACTCTCAAAGTTCACCGTTTCCTACATTTTTAATATTGTGCTGTCAGTTTGTCGTTTCGATGATTAACGATTTCGTTATCTTAAATGTCTTTCGTACCTCGTCAATGTGAATAACTCACACAGAAATGTAGGTGTAAAAAATCTTAGTATGTTATAAATTAATATTTGACGTTATCGAAATGTGAGATAATGGTTTGCAATTGTCGAAACTTTTGTAATGCAAAATATATTGATGTATGGCTTCTATAACTACACAGCATTTATAAATTGTGTGTATAAAATAACAGCCATTGTATAGCGAATTTAAAAACGAAATTGACTTGGTTTATGTTAACAGTCCATCTCCAATGTAATACTGTATATGTATTGTGAGTGATAATATAACAGGCGTGCTGGAGGAACGCGGGGTAGACGAATGCGAGGCAAAAATTAATGTGAGTGTATAAATACTGTTTCGATTTATCAATGATCCTTTGCTCCCGAAGACCATCACGCCGCTGCTCTGCAGCCGGCTCCGAATAATATTTTTCAGTTGTGTCGTTGTATTTCTTCATTGTTACTTTATTATTTCAATAATTGTGTAGATTCGACAAAATAAGTAAATGCCTAATATAAAAAAGTTGTTTCTTGGTTTTTAAAAGTTGGTTATCGTTTTTAAAACATAAATAACTTACATCGGTTAGGAACAGCAATTTATGGAAAATGGGATGAGGACGTTTCGTTGTGAAATTGAAGAAATTTACTTGAGACTCAATTTGGTAATGTTTAAAGACTTGCATCAACTCAGGCCCATTTAAAAATAAATGTTGCTTTGATTCAAAATATGTGCCAGACTGGAAATCTGCAGCCTTTGGAAATATACCACGTACAGCTTGGAAGTCTGCAGTCCTTTAATATAATACTAGTAATGGACCACATTAGCCGAATTTAATAATCATGTCAAATTTCCAGTTTGTACATTTTAAGCATTTTGGCGGTGAAAAGAAAAACGAAACACAAACATGTTAAATACGGCTAAGGATACTAAACTCTATTGTAAATGTCATATTTGTCAATTCCAGTAGTCTTAATAAAACTGTCGAAACAGAAAAATTAGAGTTATGGCAAATTTAGAATAAAGTAAAATTTGCTAAAACTAAATCTGAAAGAAGAGTGCTAATATTCGTTAGTGGAACAATTTGAATTTCGCCTAAGTTTGTAAATTATTTAATGTTAAATATAATAAGCACAATTAAAACAAAAGTATATCTGTTCACTACCCAAACTATGCTTAATCAACGTAATGAGATAAGCGAAATCTCTTGACTATGTGTTCTAGTCATATTTAAGAAGAAGCTGTTCTTACGAAAGCATTGACCCTTGCGGACTGTTACTATGTGGATTATCGGCATATATGTATTATATTATACTCGGTCGTCACTGTTTACTCAAATTACGGAAAAATGAGAGAGACGAAAAAATGAACCGATCAATTGCGAGTTCTCCATTTCAGCATCAACTCTATGATACAGGAAACTTATATCTATATCTCTGTAGACTATATTAGCTTTACTGATGAGTTTATCGGAGTATAGGTATATAGCTTTATATCTATTTAAAACTCCTTAAGCCCATAAGGCTTTGGAAATGAGATATTTGCTGCATGCCTATAGATATTTGCATTATGCTCAGCCAGCTCTACTAATAAGATACCGTACTGCGTTACGCCAAATGGAGTTAAACGCAACGAGCATTGATCTAACTCGGTAAAATATTATTACATTTCCCCACTACCCCCACCCGCCCCTCCCCTTATCATTAGTCTCGTTTTGTTATTCTCTACTTTGCTGGTTCGTACTGGCCGCTCCTGTTGAATGTTAAGTTGAGCGTAAATTCACTTTTATTCCTTTACATTGATCGATTAGTTAATTGTTTATTATGTAGGCGCGGAGCTTCTCAGTCGGTATGCTTTAACGGTGTGAGAGATGCGAGTGTGGGCGCACAATAATTGTTTTGAATCGGCTAAACGAGACTTAGATTTAATTCCATGAATTGAGACCAATAAAATTTTATTTGTCCTTCGTTTTATTTGTGTCTATAAAATTATATAAAGATGGATTCTATTTTATTTCTGGTGAAGGCCGAACTTTAAGTGTTTTTAACCAGCTAGGCAATTATAGCATTGGCTTGAGTCCGGCTATTTATACAGTAAGTCTGTTTTATAAATGTATACATTATATCTTAGTACATATGATATGCCGATGATTCTGTACATCCAATTAATTTCATTCCGATTTATGGAGTTTGTTTCTATGAAAAATATCATTTTTTTCGTTGAAATATAATCTTTAATGGCGATTTATTTAGAAACGGGTTAAGAATTTTTATAACATATTCGTCGTTTTTTTATAACTTAACAGCGTCTTTTTATTTAATTTCTCAACTCGATATGCCAATTTATGTAAATTACCACAACTATATTTTTGCTATACGGAATACTCTGTTTTTTGTTTCAAAATTACTCAAGTGGATGTGATTTTTTAAATAACTAACTTTCATTAAAAATTATGATCTTCGAGAAAGTTTTAATAAAAGTGATCTTTGCTGCACACAGTTACTATTGCATCTAGGAAAACCTCAAATTGATTAATGAAATCGCTTTAGAAAATATGCGGCGCAGAGGAGGGTGAAAATTGAACGGCGAGATAACAGACGACGGTGTCGGGCCGCGCCGTGACGTTAACAGTTTCTTTCCCAATTACGTCACTACGGCTTTTCGCGCCCCGCCCAGACCTACCCCGAGTCGCCCTCGCCAGCGAGACGCGCCGATTAATCTATTATGACGTAGGGCTATTGAGCGAGCCGATATTTGACGCCTTCGCGGGGTCGCGATTTTGCCAGACGTTGATTGATTGGACGATCCGAGTTCCTCGTGTCGATTGGAGTCGGCCGTTCGTACTATCGTGTCGGGTCGGCAGTAACCGACGTATGTGACCGACCGATATCGGTGTAGGGATTCATTATTAAAGCGTTGGCGAATAGTGTGCGAGCCGCGATGTCGCGGGCATTCGATGAGTTATTGTTTTTGATTTTCTCAATTATTTATCGATTGAGGGCATGCGAGGATGAAATAAGGAAAGTTACGAAGGGTGTCGAAATGGCACTTTGTAAACAGCAATGCTTAAGCGGATAAAGATTTATTTTTTGAACAGTTTTTTTTCCAATTAATGTAAGGGTAAAATCAGAAGTCGTTTTGTTATGAGAAGGTAATGTTTTTTCTTCTCAGGTAACGTAACTATAATATTAAGTAATTTGTGATAACAAACAATACAATTTAATAGGCATTTTACATCCTTTGTCAGTAAATATAAATGAAATGATAATAATGCAATATTGAGAAATTTGTACAGAATGTAAGTTTAATTCTAGGCTAAACGTGAAAGTTATGATTAAAATTTAATAACGTCTCATTTACGCAATATTCATGTTTTTAAAATATGGGTTTATCTGATGTTAATAATCTGACAATTATCTAGTAGAGTATTAATATTTCTGGAATTTTTTTGGATTAATTTCACGAATCAGGAAAAACATAAAAAAATAATGTGTCGTGAGTACAGAATTACTAGCTCATGTGCTAAAAAAAGCGTAGCCATGTGCAGTTTTTTCAATACTTTTAGAAATATCTGTATTTGCAATATATTTATTTAAACAAGGTATTTATACGAAGATATATTTTTAATATGTATTATTGATGTTTATAAAGTTATGTAATGTTCTCTTTGAATTTTTGGGATGTTTCTAAATATATTACCAAAGAGATATATTACACACATATTTAATAGAATATTACATATATTATATTGTATAAAAGATTTGATGTTTTATAAAATCAAATGTAGTCAAACGTGTATAAAAACTGATGAAAATCTGTGAACGGGTATTACAAAAAGGTTGAATGTGGTGAGTATGAGATTCGAATTTCATAAACTGATAAATGAGTACGTATATTTTTATTTAAATGGAAGATGCGTTGTTCAATTAATGGTTTATCGTTGGGCTTCGTACTGCTTTTTGTTGAAAAGGTTGTAAATGATTATTCACGTTTCTAGTCTCGCTGCTAATGTTAACCAGTTCCGTTACTGCGAGAGTATATGAAAATAAATTAGTTTATTAATTACCTTTTTTCAGCTCCAGCAGACATAATTCAACTATCGTAATAATAATAAAAGGGAACTCCTTATATTTTTTAACATTGCTTGATATGAGATTCTTAATTTATATAATATGTGACCTTTGATAAGTTTACTTTTATATTGAAAAACTTGGCATGCATGAGTAGAATTCTCACTACGAACTTCCGTATAAAATTCACAAGCGTTAAAACATGCTATATATTCAAAAAATATATAAGATATAGGATAGTCGGTATAGTTTTCCTGTGACCTAAACGTTTTTCATAATTTTAGATTTAGTAATTTCGGATGTAAACGGAAAAGAATTTAAAAGAAATGCCGAGAACTTATATACTAACCCCCTCTGCCTCCTAAATTTCCATAAGAATATTTTGGATGTATCTTAGCTATTAAGATACGTGCGAGTTAATATATAGAATGTCAAACTTAAAGTTTCTGCGTTACACGCTGTGACAAACAGACATTTGTGTGATATTATAAGGGTTCCATTTTTCATTCTGAGATACGGAACTCTAAAAATGAATTTTAAAAATTGTCGTTGATAAGTAGCTGCAATCGTAAAAAGAAACGAACAATTTAAGCCTATAATCCCGGTTTTTTTTTGGTTGAAAATCACTTGATCGCACCGACTTAGCAGAGTGTATATATATACAAATACAATATTGTGTATAGTCGATCCTCCCTCCTAACTCGCCACTTCATGCCATTTAACCGGCTCGTCGGCGAGCACACGCTACAAATGAGATACACCGTCGGCCGCTCTCGCCGGAGTGCGCCGCCGCAACGAGTGCGGTGTGCTTGACCGATCGACCTTGGCGCCGCCGTCGGCGCACGCGGTGGCGGCGGCTGTGGTGGAAGCTCGAACCTCGCGTTGGAAGGAGCAAGATGGGATTGGAGCACGATTTTCGTATAAATGGTTTACTGCTGACCGCTGGTGAGGAAACAATGATCGGATTTGCGTTCGAAGTCATGCTTGTGTGAATAGCAGTTTATTTTTGTTTTCTAAAAGCTAGTTCTGGGTTATTTGTGATTAGATTGCAATGGATAGAAGAGATTGTTGACATTCTATGATTAATTTGAAGATATATTGACATTTTTTTTAACTTTTACTATTATAGAAACGTCTATTCCTTCAAGAGTTCGTACGGAAAATAGTTTGCCAGGACATCAAATAGTTTCTTCCGCATAATTTCCATGTCAGTTGAATAATTAGGAGACAGATTGTAATTTGACAACATCGAAAATATACCATATTTCGTGGTCAACCTTTTAGATTGTAACGTAAATAAGCGCATTTCTTTTCGTTTTCGAAAGAATAAATTTACATTTGGTAAAAAAAACGTAAAGAAATTCAATTTTTTTTTAATTCAATCAGCGTCGCAAGCGCCCTGTTATTGGTTAAAAGTCAGATGACCTCACAAGTTTGTGGACAAACCGATTGTAGCCACTGTCTGAATCTTTAATTTATGGTATTTTTCTTTTTTTTACTTTATAACTTTCACGCTTTGCAGTTAGTATCATTTTTTTATAATATGAATTCATTATATACTGTGTATTATATAAAAAGAAGTACATTACAAATGACATACCTATTTAACTAAAATAATTTTCGATCCTAATATAATAAAAAAAATTATTTAATTCCTTTGCAGTATATTTAGTTCATATATATATATATATATATATATATATATATATAATACAATTAAATTTAACTTATCAATAATAAATATTATCAACATTTTATCATTAAGTAAACATTTTTATCACTAAGTAAATTATTAAAAATATATGAATTTCAAAATATAACTAAAAAAATGTAGTAATCGCAGAATTAAAATTATACATATATATATTTTGTTATAGTTAAAGAAACAAAATGAACGTAGATGAAAAAATAACCAAAAAAGGTAAACATTATTATATATTTACTTAAATAACATAACACATGCACACAAACACTATAATATTAATCAAAACCCTGGACAAATAGACTTTATTGTTTCCTGAATGTTGTCGATACCATATAAACAAGATGTAATTGCTGGAATTGACAGGTTAAATAAATATTTCAAATTGTGTAATACGTGCTTAATGATATAAGAAAAAGTGAATTAATTGAAAAAAAAGGTCAAAACATATTCCCTTGCAAACAAAATCATCCGGTATGAAATTTTGTAAATTGATTTTTTGTAATAATGTCCAGCTATAGATTTTTTTTAAATACGTCGTTTTTAATGTATATTCTTTCATGTTATATCAAATTAAATAATAATCATATTTTAACATGAAAATAAATTATATGTCCGTTCAGCGTGCATACGACTATCATGTTTATAAACGTACGACGTGAAGTATCAAGAAAATGCGTTTTTGGCGCGAATTTGGTAATTTAAAGTTTAAAAACGATTTTATATGAAAAATACAACGTACATCCTGGAAATATAAACTTAATGTGCTCTTAATGCAATACAGAATAATTAAAAACAGTCTTACAATATAAGTCAAATAGTATATACAAAAGTAATTTTACAAATCTTCAATGGTCCAAGATGGACAACGTGTTCAGAACGGTATTTCGGTCTTTCATTAGTTACTGTGTATCTGTCAAAAAAACGATGGACACTTGAACTCGTTAATTATGAGTCTGACGAGCACACCGGTGTCGCAATCGGCTAACACATTGCACAAATATTTCGACTACGGTAGCCTTTACGGCCTGCGTTTACGTATTACTTACACGGCCGTAGAGCATCGTGGCGGCCGCTCGCGTCAGCCGCGTCGCGACGCGTCGTTCTCGAATCTTAGCTCCCGGTCGCGGTGACGCACTTGCGCAGCTGCGCACCGACAACGTAGTCGCGCTACCCGCGGCTGAGTCATGCGTGCATGCCAGACCTGGCGCGTATTTGTCTCGAGTAATGGTTATTTCCTTTCATATTACGCCTTTCAGCTGAATGATCTTTCTACTTTGATGTTTGTTGTTGTGTGGTGATTTTTTTTTAATTATTTGAAACTTGCTTGGTAAAGTTTGCAGCAGTACATGTCAATTTATACGAAATTATAGTGCTTAATAAATAAAAAATAAAAAAAATGTATGGTCGAGACTAATTGAGACTTATATGCCATTATGATGAGGGTATGATAATCCACGCCGTCTTTCTATATTAAAATAAATCCTCATATACACTCATGTATTTTAGATTCTCTTCCTGGTCTTCATAAACCCTGGATTAGATTCAAACAAATTCTAAGTATATTTTACGTTCCAAAACATATTTTTAACACGAACCGTGAGATGTTCGCCGACACAGTGTACGATATCCATTTCTAATAAAAGAAGACGCTGTGAATAGAAATAGAAGTATGATTTCAGTCATACTTATCGGTGATCATGACGTCTATCTATAAATCTAGAAACTTTTCGTGTTTCTCGAACGCGTCATTGAAAAATTAAAGAGTTGACGTCAGCTTTGAAGCTTAATATTTCTTAAATAAATTTTTTTTGCACTTATTTTTAAAAAATCTAGCCATCGATCTCTCGTTCTCGCTCATTGGGATGTACAAAAAAAATTTGCCTGCGAAATAAACGTTTGCAAAATTTCATTCACATAGTTTTAAAACTATAAAAACTGTGGGACCGTGGTAACGGGCGGACGGACGGACATGACGAGATAATTATTACAGAGTTCTTTATTTTTACAAAGGGACCCTTATAATTTCGTTATATTCGTCTGTCAGTCTGTATGTTGCAGCATCTCACGCAAGACGTTGCGTGGCTTTTTCGGTTATAAACCGATTGGGATGAAATTTTACTAGAAGATGTAGAATTACGTGAAAATATTGTAAATAATAGAGTTCAGATTAATAAAAGATTTAGGAAAATAATTCCGTTTAATTTTTTTTGAAAATATCATACATTCCATTTAATTTTGAAAATATCACACATTCCATTTATCAAATTTGGGAATGCATTTTTTTCGCGTACCCCGTTGAGCGGGTTTTATTGCAGAGGTCTAGCTATTCAAAATTTCTAATAATATTTTTTTAAACGTCATCTCCTTCGCAGGGTATCTAAAGTGTTTTGCAGTGATCACTCACACCTCTCATTTTTTAATTACGTATCTTAAAAACGTAAAATAAAAAAATGAATTACGGCATTTAATAATTGCTTTGATGTCTAATTATTCGGCATATCTAAATATATAAGAAATACTTTATATATTTAAGCTCTAGATTTCCATTTATTTCGTAATGTATCACTGAATTATTGTTAAGGAAAACGATGTAAAGTTGATTTATTTTGTTTTATCTTCCAGTATGTATGTATCTGTATTATTTGTATACGAGTTATATCAAAATTACATTTCTAGGACTTGAAGGAAAATTATTTTAAAAAGTAATTAAGTTACTAGCATTTATTCTACGTGTAAAAAAATTATACCCATTTGATATTATATACAAAAATGTTGAAAGCAATTACTGATGGTTTACCAAAAAAAAGAAATAAAAATGTTCAGAAAAATTTTAAAAATTCCAATTAAAATTCTTACGAGGGTGCGTTTTTAAGTTCGCGGAATTGGTAATTAGGTCATTAATGAGGGCCATTAGTTTTTGAACTATCGTCGACCAAGTAACTCCCTCGGGAGGAAAGTGAGAAATATGTAGAAAATCGAGTACCGTACCGCGCTGTTATAAAGTTCCTTACCAAACAAGGAAAGTGGCCCGGGTAAAACCATACTTTATATGTGGCACAGTATCTTCAAAAAAGGCTGGGACTTAGTTGAAACGACCCACGACACGGACGGCTGATTGAAGTGACTACACTCAAAAATCATTCAAAAAGAAAATATTGGAATTGCTAGACTAAAAAAGGAAAGCTCTTAGAAATGGTTGGATTGACGGACGAGGAACAACCATTTTTAAAATTCTTCACGATTATCTTGGGATGAGTAAGGAAAAAATAGTTGGATGCCGATTATGCTTACTTCGCCTCAAAAACAACACCGCGTGGAGTGTTCTCGCTCATTTTTGGACCTCTGTAGTGAAGACAAGGTGCCACTTATTTTGTATTGAGTCGAATTGCTACTGGGGACTGTACTTGGGTTTATCATTATGAACCTGAGTCCAAACAGGACTCTATGCAGTGGCACAAAAAAGGCACACTTTACCACCCAAGCAATTTAAGGTGCTGCAGTTGGCTAGAAAAATCATGGCGATAGTCTTTTGGGACTCACAAGGAACCCGTTCGTATATTATAAAGGTAAATACGTCTCCATAACAGGAGAATACTATGCTTTATTCCTAGAGCAGTTGAAAGAATCCATCAAAGAAAAAGGAAGGGGAAAAGGGGGTTCTCCTCTTTCTGCACGATAACGTGGCCTTTTGCACAATAGTCGTGTTGTATTGACTGCACTGCGCTAGGAGGGCTTCGATATTTTGGATCACCCATCCTACCGTCCTGACTTGACTCCCAGCAATCACTATCTGTTCGCAAAGTTAAAAAAATAACTTCGTGGGACGAAATTTTCAAGCAATGAAGAAGTGAAGAACGCAGTTTCAGCTTTTTGGACAAAGATAAAACAATTTTTTTAAGTTATATATAAGTAGAACTATAGCTAATAAATATTTGATAAAAAGTTTAACTATACCTGGACAGTATGGTATTCACTTGACGATCTCACTAACATTATAAAGAAGAAAGTTTTATTTCTTCCTTTGTATTTTTTGAATGTTTACATTCACGCAAAAACTGCAAACTCCAATGCAACTTACAACTTTCGCAATATGATAGCTTACAGTTTCCTAAAGCCAAATCATTAATGATGTCTGTGGAATAGTCATTAAAATCACTGGGATTACATTTAGGTAAGAAGTTGTTATCACAGATAAGCCGCAATAACTGCTTTTAGGTTTAAAAAAAAACGCAAATGATTTTGTATAAAACTGTACTTCGCATGATGCATTTTAGTGGCGGATAATTAAAGGAGACCGGCAGAAGTCCAAAAGGTTTGGGTACCTTGGGGTATTATAAGAGTAAGAATGATTTTCTATAATAAAAAAAAATACAAAAAAATAAACTACTTAAAAGTTTTATTTCATTTCTCAATCAGATAACTGAGAAATCTTGAATTTTAGATGAAAAGTCAGGTTATTTCGACAATAGTTTGTAAATCCTTTTCCTGCCGATTTCTGTGAACCAGCAAGATGGAACAAAGGGCAGATTGTGTCTCGTTGTATCCTCAATAGACAGATGTAACATGTTAATCCATGAAATACGTAGCCCCGTTAAGGACTTAAAATAAAATTCCGAAAAGCGCGAAAAAAACATTTATTTTGATAGCGGCACGAATATCAATATCAGTACACAGCTTATTTTTAATTAATTTAAGAACTACAAATTATCTTTATATTCTAAAAATAGCCACTTATTTTATATTCTCTTAGTCTTTTCAGTCTTTTGTTGCTTCTTATTGAATATCATCGTTTTTTGGAAACCTGAAACGTAGGTATACATAACAAGTGAGGTAGTGAAACAGGGAAGCCTTACAATTCGTCACGTCCGCCTCTACGTCTGTCACGTCCTAACAGTGTCTACAGTTTTAAAGCAGTGCACAGATGTCCATGAAATTTGCCAAGCAGTAGACGCAAACATTTTTTTCGCACGCCCTTCTTGTGGAGTGTCGTTAGATCAGTTAAAATTTCACTAAGGTTCCACTTAGGTACTATTTTTAAACAACGTTTGCTAATTATTAAACTCCAAGTGATATAAGAGATATGAAATACCGCGTATATTTCGTGTTATTTAATTACACGAGTAATAGTGTGTGTTTTTTTTTATTTTTGCAATGCCCGTACTTGATATATAACTATTGACATAAGCACACCGTTATACATACTGTATACTTGCTCTCAAATTTCGGTTTAAACATCAAACTGGAATGTATTATGCAACTTATTAAGTTTTCTCCTTGAAACATTTCATAATTGTTTCAGTACATGTGTTTAGTACAAATATACAGCCAGATTGCGTATTAAAATAATTAGATGAGAACACAAACATATCAGGAGTAAGTAACCGATAAAGAATTCAATATATTACTATTGTCGCACGCGAATTGTAATATCGACGGGCGTTATCCATTGCGATATGAATAGTGGAGCGCGGGCCGGTGAGCACGATGGGCTCGATAATGAAGGGTAAACAAGAAGCGCGAGCGGCGGCGCCCGGCAATCGATACGCGAGGCGCTCGGCTTCCGGCCGGGGTCGGGGCTCGCGAGCCACCGCGCGTACCTCGTGTCGCTGGCGGTGCCGGCGAACGTTTCGGTCGATTGATCGAGTCCCTTAATTCCTCGTCGACGGCCGTTACCTAGTTCTGTTTGACTAAGTGATGTGTGATCTACTATGGAATCTTCCTGTCGAGGAATCGCTTTACTGTACAGATTGAGTTTACGAGCATCCGTTTCGTTTTATTTATATACAAAATACGTTTACGAAAATTTATTAGTGATGTCGTATATTGAACAGCATGAATATGTTAAAAATAATAGATTTCAAATTAATTTTAAATAAACACACAAAATATTAATTTCTCGTTAAAACATGGCATGAACATAAAAATTCGTACCCTGATAGTTTAAAACATCTTCTGTACACGGTTATAGACATTTATAACTTTCACAGGCGTAAAAACAAGATGCAAATTTCTAAAATTATAAGATCTAAGAAAATATCTGTCAATTTAGATCCAGCATAATCTGTGAAGATATAATACCTAAAGTTATCAACATCTTAGAGACTCTTTCAGCTAGCCCTTCCAAACGGTAATCCACACCATTTGGAAAAATCTCAGATATATGCGGAATTTTGAACGTTGCATCGGGTACTTAAGTTTGCTCCCACAAAAATTCCATATAAATATGTTGTAAGTATTATCTATTGAATACGCAAGTTACTATGCTTTATTATTATGCCAAATTGCAAGTTTCTACTTTAAGCAGTTTCTGATATTAATGGCTGACAAACAGGCATACAGACATATGAATTATCTTAACAGCATTCTGTGTTTCTTTCTAAGCCTTCGTGCCTCTAAAAAATTAAAAAATGTTTTCATATACCTAATTTTTTTTTTCTTTAGGCATGACAAAATGTTTCCTACTCAAAGTTTATTTTATTTCGCAGGCTCCTTTTACTTGCTTTTCACGCTTGGTCAAACAAGATAGTACCTAAATCGTAGTGTTTTTTAACATATACGAAAAAAAATTATATGCCACCAGAGAGTGAGCCGGCAGTCTTCGCAATAAACGCTGGGATACGAATCAAACGACAGGTTATCCTGAGCAGCCTCAAATACGACTAAAGATGGATGAGGTTCCATGACATCTTTGTTAGAAGAATGACAATACAAATACGAGATACGACGATGATACGCCGTTCCTTCATAAATCGACAACTATTTTGTAAGATATTATAGTGAGAAAAATATATTTTATTTCGGCAAATTTCGTAATTCGGGAATTTTAAACGAAAGAAACATTGAATATAACCTTTCCAAAAACAAGTCGGTTAGCTTGATGATAAATAATAAAATATTGAATGAATAATGTGGTCAACATTTGGCATTATTACCAACGTTATGAAATGCTAACTGATATTCAAGACATTTCGAGGTTTATTCGATAAAAATAAAGCAATTCTGACCACATTTTTCTACATAAACGCCGGTATTTATAGCAGTTGCGTCTATAATCATCATTACATTAAATACCGTTATAATAAGTAGTACTTTGATTATTTTAACACAGAACGAATGGTGCAAGCTTTTTCTTGACAGTATCTTATTTTACTTTTCACTACGTTTTTTCCCATCCTATTACTAACGTAATTTTTTCAAGATTTTCTTCTGCATGTACAGCGCCGCTTGCTCCATCAGCTTGTTCAATATTTTTTTAGTTTTTCGGGTATTCTTTCAGTTACATATAATCATTCATTGGCTTTCGTATTATTTCATTTTAAATATAAATTGTTAGTCATAAGTTGCCTTTAATAATGTTCTAAACAAAAATAAGGCATAGAAATATATTTTAAAAGGTATCATTCTCTTATTGTGGTCAAACCGTTTTTGATATTATGAAACATTTGTATATTCTTTGGATTAATATATGAGAAATATTTTTCGTCAGTTTTCACAGCTCAAATTTTTACCACTTTTATCAAACGAATATCATTTGTTAGTAAATCGATTTCTCGGTATTTGCTGGACGCTCGACTCTTGGTGAGATTTGTTGAGTCACGATTTCGGCTCGCATTTGCGATAAGAAGTGGAGCTATCCATTTTGGAAGCGGGATCGGTTCGTTTCTCACTAACGATTACGTCACGCGGTCGCAAGTCGAATACTCCCACCGGGATTTTCCACGCTAAGAGTGATGTCAGCCGGGTGTAAGGTGGCTAAGAGCAGGAAGGATCGGGTGAATGTTTAAAAGGGTATTTGATTGGTGAGGTAGTCGTAGTTTGCGTGCTTTAATGTTATTATATTTCGTAAAGTTGTTACGTTATCCAAGCTTCAAATTTTAGAAGAAAAAAAGGTGTTACTTAATGTTTAATATTTCAATGAACAAAAACTTGGTCATTACGAGTAGAACTTGCCGAAGGAGGGTTCTGTTCCGTCTACTCGGTACCTATGAAAGTATTAATATGTGAGGGTACTCAGTATGCCTTTAAAGTTTTTATAAATATTAACATGTGTTACTGGATTATTGTCTATGTCTTGTGCACAAATAGAGGAAGTTGCACTAGTCATAAAGGGGGGGGGGGGGTGCTATTGCCTCAAAAGGTTGGGCTTCTGCCTGTTTGGTCCGCGGAATAATTTTATTTCCTTTCTACCACCCATTGGAGAACAATGGAGGCGTTCCCCTAGCCGCCACCTGGGGACGCGCTCTCATAGGGGTTTCAGGTACCCCCGAGACTACTGGCTAATATATTTTACTGGGTAAATATATTGTATAACATGCATTATTTCAGACCTAAGAAAAAGATGTTTTGCTTGTATTGTTTATTTCTTATATTTATATACTACAATTCTTAATGTTTGTTTTCAAGTCATTATGTAAGTAATATTAGAGATAAATCATAGCGTATCTTGGCGTAGTCGTTTTTAAAGTATACTGCTTGTAAAAAGGAAACCTAAATTCGGCATCGTTGATGGCCTCTCACATCGTTCTCTTTGATAAAAAAGTGAAATATACTGCTTACTTATGTTTTAAATAATTATTAAAAAGTAAGTGGAAATGCGTTTTGGTTTGAATTTGATTTGCAAGCTATAGAGACCTCGATGGGACGAAGGACGGGGAACCGAACAGCCTTGTCACAACAATTATATTTTCCGTTCGGATCCTTTGAATACGGAAACCTGAAATTAATATCTTATCTAGTATGCATCATTATATCCTTTATGTTTTCAGTTTTACGGAAAAACTACGTTTTGTATATAATACGATGAATGAGTATTTCCCGTATCGCATCACAGCAATCACCAGGTAAATAGCCTACAAATGGTATGTAAGCGCAGTAGGGCTTTCGTTTTTAATTCCCAGTATCACCTTAGTTAATAGTATAAAGATAGAAAAATTAGACAAATATATTGTCTCATTTCTTTCTTTCATACATTGTATTGCAAGGTAGGACGTATTATGTGAATCTTAATCTAAAATAATTGCAATCTAATCTAAAATAAGAGTGTCGACAGTATGTTTAATTGGCAACGATTTAATACTTCCATTTTTTTCTTAATTATGGTAGCTTGTCCCTTTTTGCGCGTTTCCTTGAATTTACAACTTCCAATGTCATCCTGCGCCTTATACACCTAAGCCATATGTCGGTACGCATTCTCGAATTCGAATGTTGAAATATGAAATATCGCTAGTTTAGGTCAAATAACACTCGTGTCTTAAAGAAAATAGGTGGCGAACAATGTTTTTTTTCACGCGTGTAATAAATACGCTTTCCTTGCCTTCACTGATCCTTTCGACACACGAGACCCCGTCGCACGCCATCTTCGCGTAAAAGTAGCCCAATCTAAAATGGCCTTGGGAAAACTGAAGTGGCCGTGTCGAGTTTCTGTAAAGTTCTCGTGAGACTCGCGCCACCTGACTCTACGCTTATATAGCCCGCGTGTATAACCACGGTGCACTGTTACCGACCACCGATTATGCAAACCGTCAGTTGTCGGTGTCAGTTGATAGCGAGCGAGGGAGCTCACGTTTTAAACAATGCCAAACTTCCCCGATTCATATATACACGACATATGTTCGTAGTTCATAGATGCATCTTCGATGGACGAAATGAGACACTTATAATTTCGATTTATTAGTTCAGTTATGATTTCCTTTCCTTTTAGTGTTTGTATACAGACTAACCTCGTCCTTAGTATCCTATTGAGGTGGCGTACAAGTTTACAATCTATTTCGAAAAATTAACTAAATATCACTAAATATTTTTTGCTCTATTTCGTTAAAATTCATCATTTGCTTATTATAGGCCAATTTTTTAAATAAAGAATTATATATTACTTTAATGTACTGAACACGCTTTTACAACAAAAGATCACGCACGCATGTATGCAGTTGCAGGTATGCAGTATGCAGTTGCACGTATACAGTTGAAGGATCAACTGCATACTTATTTACTGTTAGATTCGAGATGGAAACTTGAACATCGTATACCTATAATAGTATAAATGTGTATAAATTTGAAGTGTAATCAGTTGAGGAAACTTGTGCGTCTTACAAGTTAATTCTCAATATTAGAAAATTTCTAAAGTTTTGTCAAAATTTTGGGTTTGTAGTAGATACCATAGAAATATTACCTTCTGTTTTGAATGTAATTCGAGTCTATGACGACACTGAGAGTATAACGTCCGCGTGACCCGTCATTACTTACCCGTCATTATATCATCATGCTGCGAGCATCTATCATAAACGAGCGACACGGCTTTGAATAAAATTCGATATTCGAAGAAGTTGCAGGTTATGTTTAACGATTTGTTAAATCTACTCGCATTTGTTTGTTCTCACTCAAAATGTCAAGAGCTAGTTGGTTGCATATCATGACTAAAGCAATGGCCGTCGTCGCTACTCTAAGCTCGTTACAGCTTGCGATATCAAAGGTCGGTGCTATTTTTTCAGTGGACCGCCTTAAATTAGTCTGCAGTAGGTACTAAATATTTTGATATGCATGAGTAACATCCCGTACGGTCGCTATTTCGTAACGTTGCATTGGTTGAAATCGTCAATTCGGAGGAACACAAGTTAACGCACAAAAATTATTCTATGGGAATATTATTTACCGGAAGTGATTTAAATTACCATTTTTTAAAATAATTGTTTTAGGTAGGTTAAAAATTGAAAGAGCGAGTTATAAAGAATTATTAGCCAATTATTCAGAACTTAGTGTAAGTTAATTTTGTAGATGTAGCTAAAAATATCCGCAGTTTTTGAAGGTGGGATAGAATGCCTTCATCCCAACTTCGAAATTGCTGAAGTGAAAATTGTGAAGAAACCAGCATTACTAGAGATTGACCTAAAGTTACTGGGGAAACTATAACGATGATACAAAATCCCTTAGTTTTTAAGAAATTCGCGATACTTTACGCCTGTGAAAGGTATACTAGGCAGTATGTTAGCATGGTGAAAAATAATACTAATATTCGTAAATAGTTTAATAGATATGCTATGTTTATTTACGGGTAAGGGCGCCTAACCATCGTAGTGCGAGTTATGCTCATATTTAGCAGAATGTTATAATATGCCCCTGCTTACTTTAAAAAGCATGTTTATGAAATAGCGTTTTAACCGCTGCGAATAAGTCAAGTGTAAAAATTACCGTTTTATTATAATTGCTAAAAGCAAAAAAAAGACAAAAAGTTAAAAAGAGATCGACACAAAAAGGTAGATCTGTTTTTTCTTAATAACTTTCAATGATAATGAATAAATAAAGCTTACACAGTATTATAATCTTTATTTCTGTGGCTTATTCGAATCGAGGACCCGTAGTACTCGCTTATTCGCGTTTTAAATTATCTGATGGAAATTAGTGTTAATGGGGAAATAGGGCGGTCATTTATTTATTCATTCCATCTGTTCGTTTTCATCGTTATTGGATAAACTTAGCTCGACCATGCATGTTTAGAGTTGTTGGGAGAGCGATACAGTAAAATGACAACACGGTAAAGTCGATGCAAAGCGACCAGTCGCGTTTCGTTTATCCAGGTGACCGCACCGTGCGTCACCCAGCCGGGCTTCGTCTTGCATAATTTACGATAATAGTGGCTGGCGGACTGATAGGTGTGGCCGCCTTTATCGCCCGCACGTGAGATAATGGTACGGACGAGACTGGTCCTCCTCAGTACACTGTAGCTGGTTAGGGCCCCACGAGATGGAGGCGGGGAGTCTGGGATGTGCGCGTAGATGACTCGCCGTAGATGCTGTGTAATTACTTCTTATTATGCCGTTATGAATGTGGGCGCGGCGTTGTAATTAAGCGGAGTGGCAGTTATGGGGTGGACGGTTTTTTGTGGTATTTTTGTGTTATTGAAAGTAAATAATTATATGGTACGATTATTGAAATTAAAACTTCTTTAGTATCGTTGTAATTTGAAAATCGATGAAACGAAAAAGCGACAGTATAGCATCGTTGTGATTTGAAAGTCGATGAAACGAATTGTATTCGGAGTCGATGAAACGAATTGTGTCCGGAGGGGGAGGGTAAGGGAGAATTATAAAAACTTTTTTAATTATTTTAGTTTTTATCAAAATTAAAAATTGATTTAAACTTAAAAATTAAAATTTAAAATTTTTGAAGGTTTCACTTCTACCACGTGTGAATTGTACACATGATTTTTTTTGTAAATATGGTTATAGTTATAATTAATTAAAAAGTCACTAGCAGGTTCCTTTTACATTGATTTCGTAGAAAATGTTAGCCAAGTTGTGCTACGTGTTCGTTCCTAAGCTTTTATTCAGTTGCGCCGCAAAAACGTACGATTATAGTGTTTTCCTCGTTGCAGAGTTGAAGATATCTAGAACAGCGGGGCTAAATTGACCGAGTGGGGTTCGAGTTATGCACTTGGTTTCTATAATTTTTTTACATGTAATATGTCAATACATGCCATTCACTTACTATTATTTGCCGTTAAATAGCCAAACTCACAATCTGTTAGGTAGTTTTAAGAAATAGGTCAAGGTTTTCTACTTGTAGTTGTGCAAAGAATGGTCGACCTTATAAAATATTTCATATAACAATTCAAAACAGAATCTGTGTTTGTGGTACAAGAATTAAAACCGTGTGATTGCCGACTAAAACGGACATTGTACACGTCGGGATGTTACTTCCTTTACCTATTCGCGAATGTATAGTGTTGCAATCAGAAATTTGAACGTCTCCAACACTGTACTAGTTTCTAATGTTATTGTGGCGGTATAAAATACTCTTCAAATTTTTTTTAGAGGGCGATACAGTTCTTCGAATTTTGAATATTTTGGTTGGTGCGAAAAACAGGAATTTGTGTTTAATCTAGTTGCGGATAATTAAGAAGCCGTAAATTAACTGTTTCACTTGTATATTAACAATAAAATATTCTTACAGTAGAGACGATAGTTTGCGATACCTTTACCGAAAAATGTGCATTATATTTTCCGTCTAAACTACCTGGCGACTATTCAGACTGTGTCAACAGCGAGACACTCGCGTCGGCCACGTCATAGGCCAGCGTCTTCCAAGAATACCGCATATGCGCCCGCCCATGCCACGAGCGCACGTCGAAATCGTCGTGTTCCGTACACTGGTGCGGATACTTCTAATTTGGATGCATTATATTACTGTATACTACTTTTCATCCTAGATGTTGTCTTTCGCTTACCGTCTATGATTATTTTCGAGGCTTTCTAATGCGCGCATTGTGTGTCGCGGCGCGTCGTTTTAAAGAGTCTTCTCTCTCTTTCATAACCATATAAGGTATCTAGAGTTAGCGTCTTTTGTATCGTACATAGACAGATATGTAGGTCGCAGTTTGCTGCTCGTATTTGAGGCGGCTAAATGATTTCTTTGACAATCGCATAACGAAGTTGAATGCTCAAGATCTGTATGAAGATAATTGGACAATTTTAGAATAGACAATGGGTAAACATTTGTGGCTGTAAGTTGGGTCAACATTGGAAAATGTTAAAAGGTTGTAATGAATTAGGAATGTAATGTCCTAGTATAAAATGAAGTGACTCATTGAAGGACAAGTAATTTTTTAAGAGTCCTTTATAAAATACAAATATATGTGAAGAATATGTGCAAAGGAAGAAATTGTTATGTGTGCGTCATTGTTTCTGCCTAACTGTTTTTTGGGAAAAAAACGAATGCCCGTATCGAAGAGATAAATTTCTTCTTAAAAGTAAGTTTATCGCATGGAAAGTTCACTTTGTAAAGTTCGCTTTGACATATTGTCGTTTAGCTGACTTGAGCAAGGTTGTTTTCATTAATTAAATGAAACAAATATTTTAAACAAGTTACATTTCTAACGATTTTTTTTAATTAATATCCCAAGAAATCGAGTTTTACGGTAATGCTTAAATAAGAAAATTAGTGGCAATTCGCGTCTCAGATGAATGAATAATTCTGCAAATTGAACGTTGGCTCAGCAAATATCAATAATTATTCAAAGATTGAACGCTCGGTTCGTCTTGGTGCGGTGATTATCCTGAATATGGCGCGTTACCTCGAACGAGTATTTATTGCTTACTGTGACTCATTGGCCGCGGCATGTAAAATAAGCTGCGCACGGGACACTTCTCGAGTTATTAGCCGGCCGTGCTAGGCTGCTGACGCGTCGGCCCAGCGGGTTTGACCTGGGGCGCCATTGGAGAGCACTGGCCTATATTTCACCGGCTCGCGCAGGAGTGGAAGCGGTCGCTCGGTCTGATTCTTGTGTCATGGGCCAGAGCAGAGAGCTATTGTGCAATTATGAACTGGTTCTCGCTTGATTGTTGCAATTCTGTCTTCCTGAATAATATATTGGATTGAAACTGCACTGTCGTCATCCTGTTCTCTACGCGACAATTAATGGTCCCGAGATAACGAAAGAATGTGAATATATAGTTCCATGGCTTCATTTAAAACAATTAGTACATTTGAGACCAGCTTGTCATACTCTACGATTAACCTGAATCTGTTTAACGTTAGACTACTCTTCAAAAATATATATTAAAGTTTTGCATCAAATTTTACTGACATCATTGTTTCAAACTTTGGTTGTAAATATAATTTCATAAGTTTTCTTTTACAGAAAAAAAAAACAATAAGACTTACTTTTTTGAGAACAATCTTTTATGTCGGGTTATGGTGGAATATATTTATGTATAAAACCTCGTTGTTAATGAAATCCGCAATATTGTTCAAATTAATAATTAAAATGTCGCTGAAATAAAAAATGTATTTGACTAAAAGGATCTACACGTTAGATCCTTAATTTACGAGCAGGTGACCGGTGAGCCCAGTGTCGTAAGTTCCAACGTATATCAGCGAAAATGAAACTAGTGTGACAGAAATAGGATAAAATTGTATTATATATTTAGAATATAAGCAAGCAAACAATCCGGAAATTGACAATCAAGAATGACAAAAAAATAAAATACAAATTCTAACCATAATACAAACCAAAAAAATATATCATCATAAACGCGTTTGTTATAATTTTAATATGTGAAGAATTGTTGAGAAGAAATAAAAATGATAATAAAAATTTAACCGAGTTCATAATAACTTTTTAGAAACGATTGCAAAATATAATCAATACCAATTGTTTATTTTAATTTGTAACCACGGCCTAAATTAATTTAAAAATTAACTGACGATGACTTTCGTTACTTATGTCGTATACGAGTTTTTCGTTCTTTTCGAATTTTATGTAAATTTTTTCGACGACTCTGTCGAACATGCGAGTTTCTTGGATTAGTGTGTTACATCTGTGTATACAGCATACAATGAGACACATTCTGCACTTCGTATCATATTCCTGATTCATAGAGTTCCATAGATATAGCAGAATATGAATAAAATAACTTGACTTTTCATAGAAAAATACAAGGTTTCTCTTTTGTCTGTCACAATTGAAATATAATTTTTAAGGACCTTATTATTTTTATTCTACTACTCGTATATGAATTCGGGTAGTCTTACAATTTCCTTTCCAAGTTACTTTTAGTCGTAACAGTTGCTGTCATAAAACAGCAAGTATTATAATTACAGAATAATTGAAATGTAATCATTAGGTCATCTGTTGAATATGTATTCTGATTAAGAGGAGCCAATGAATTTATAGTATTTCCCGTTCAAGAACTCCAATACGTTTTGTAGCGAATTTATGGATGATAATTATATTTAATGAGATGAGTGAGAATTCATTTAACTAGTTAGACCGTACGGAGCAGTTGTTATAGTTAATATAACTTTGTCCAGACTTAATTGCGCTTAATAAACGTATAATATACAAGCAACGTTATGTTGCTTGTAGCATACGTTTAATGTTTGCCGCTTTGTATGTTTAGTTTGTGTGCATTACGAGCGTCTACTAAGCTTTTATCGTTTCGATTGACGGTTCCATAATAAGCGAGGGGTTGGCTGGTGTAAGTAAATAATTCAGCCGAGTTACTATCTGTTAATTTACCACACGTAATTCAATTAATGTAGATTGAAGACCGTCGAGTTGTCACGTCTGCGTTGTACGCTTAGTTGCTGTTGTATTAGCACATATGTACCGAAAAATTGTTAAGAGAAAAATCTTCAGATCTAATTATTAATAACATGATCAAATATTTATTTAGTTCATTGTTGTTTAGCTGAGGCCAAATGAGCACAATTTTGTAAGTCACGTTTTTTGCGTTGTTTTAAAATATGTCGAGAATTGTTAACGAGAAATAGCACTTTTCAGAAACGACTGCAAGCAATATTACATTGCATTCGCTTTCCTATATACTGGTTTGGGTCACACTGCGACGCAAAATACGTCTGTGGCGACTCACGCCTAATTTCAACCGAATTTCGGTCGGACTGTGTGACGTTCTGTTTCAGAGGCAGGTAGGATTGAGGGAAGCGGTCAGTCTGTTTATTCTGTCATCAGTAAATACGATACATACACCACACCACTCACTTAAATTAAAATAATAAATAAAATGAATATAGTTAGTTAGTCAACTCCCATCAGTGGTTCTTCGACAATTCGACGCCGAGTCTTCCAGTAGCGTCCGACAATGTCACTAGTTGGGCATTTAAAGTCGTAAAGGTACGAAGATGGTCACCATCCATTGGCACACAGTCGCATAATCACGGGCAAATCTCATTATTAGCCAAGCCGATCCTATGGAGACGATCTGTAGGTAGTCGTGACTGGTAGCCCTCTCTAGGTGGCTTGAAATTGGCCCCTTCACGGAAAGGGTCTCCAACCAAATGAATATATGATGAAACAAATGAATTTTATGAAACGTTATTGATCTACTCTTTATATTCATAAAAATAAATACTTTAAAAAAGGAAAGACTAACTTTCCTTTGACTAATGGCTTGCCTCATGTTTGTATCTGATTTAGTAACAAAAAGTTTAGATTCAATAATTTTATAGTATTTTTCAAATCAATGTGGGTTTTTACATAAGCCTTCATATAATATATGAAATTGTGCACACCTCACACTATATACTCCGTACATAAATTTATAAGCAACTGTATAAAATAAGTCTGTCTGGCGATCCAAGGCGATTTAAGCAGAACGGGAATCACGCGACCAATTTTGCTCAGCGAAAATTACGTTCGTCTGGCCTCAGCCTTAACGTCATTATTAGGTATTTTAAACCACCCTTGAGGTTCATCTTAAGTTTATACAAGTATATTTGTTATTTATTCTAAAGACGGAATTTTCTAAACGAAAAGCCATATTATGATTTGTAAATTGTTTATCTTTTTGTTTAAATAAAGTGAAATTTTCGAAATCAAAAAAGAAAATATGTTATTGAATCGATAGAAAAGCAATCCTTGTAAATTGATAAATGTGCTGTGAATTAGAAGATAACGAAATTGCCCGACTGTTGAATTTAAACTTCGGGTGAGGATATTGAATTGGTTTCCGCATGGAAACATGTAATGACCAGCTTATACAAGTTTAATTTCCATTATATCTGCACATGTACAATTAATAAAATTTTATGTCAGTCTTCAGCCATAGATATTAATAGATTTACATATAAAACTATGAACAGTAAATATATTGATATTCTGATGATTTTTTTTCCAAAGTGTAATCGATATTTTTCTATAGTATAATATCGATTTTTAAAGAATTCTTAAGAAAGACGCAGCGATATACCTTCGGTCGCGCTTATCAGATCGTTGCTACATTGTATGAATCAAAATGACACGGGCGCGATCATTGTGCAATAAATCACGGATCGATCTTGAGAGTGAATTAATAGGCCAGATTACTAGGATATTAAAAACCTAGCTACTAGCGCAGGCTTTTAGTGATGTATTTAATTGCGATGGTTCTGATGTTTGGCGTTTAATATTAAAGGGCGATTTTCATGTAGGGTGCTTTCCGTTTATTATGGACATATAAATAAAAATATATGTGCAATTATTTCGTTTAATTAAAATTTTTACTAAACTAATTATCCTTCCCGGGAAAAGAGTGTTATGACTGAATTTTGTATTAATAATTTTATATATTTATATTATTTATATAACTCAGCAATATTTCTACGTTCTTATGTTATTAAAAAAACGGATGGTAGTGGAGAGTCTTTAATAATTAGCAATATATTCTACTGATCTTTAATCAGATTTTAATAATAAGTTTATACATTATTTTAATGTAGCTATGACGATTTCAGTTTAATTAAAAAATGCGTCCGGCACAATTCGGCCTTCACTTACATCACTACTGCTTTATCTGCTTTTATCCATATGTTCTAAAAAGTTAGTTCCACATTGACTTAGGGTGTATCATATGTCTACCTGGAACTTATTAACTATACGATGGTAAAATTTTCATGTCAGTGAAATAAGTCACTTTTGTTCCAAACAAAACCTTCTATTTATGAGTGCGATTAAAGTCCTAATTTATGTATACTCATACAATACAAACTAACATGATAAAGGAGTGCTTTTCTGAAATACTTTTTGTGCACCTTTTATTTTCTCGTTTGAAATAAAAGATGTGAAAAAGTGGTATAAGCACATAGGGTACATTAAAATCGAAAAAGATATTTGTGAAGTTATCGGCTGCATAATCATCAGGTACGCATAAGCTTGATCGAAATTACACTTTTCGATGAGAGTAATAGGTATTGTTGTTGAAGCGAACATTTTCATTCAAAGGCTATATTGGTACATTACGAAACTTTCATTCGTATCTACTTTGTTATTCTTGCTTACCTAATCCTTGAAGAGATTTTTCATAATACGAGTATACCGAACATAAATGTGTAAGACGAACGTAGATAAAAATGTTCTTGGGAAGAGCGAGACTTGCAAAGCAATAAAGCGATCAATGAGCTAGGAAAATTGGATACAAAATTCAATTAGTGTAGGGAAGTTTTCGGGGGTAGTGGAACGTAAATCCAGCAATTTCAAATGATTTGTTTGCCTCCGGCGGCGCTGTCCTCGCTAGAAATAGATTGGGAGGATTATTTTTTATCATGTAATTTACTTCCTCCTATATGAGTTTCTAATGATAAAAGTATGTGGCATTTATTTAATTATTATTTAAATTATCGACTCTGTAACGCAGTGTCGACACGCAACTGACGGATGTTGGACCCGATCGGAAGGACATATGTTGAACATACGCATTGAATCCAAATTAAAAATTACGTATTAATTTTTAAGCAACAGAACAATTGCATGGACCACATTCACAACACGAAGTGTCAAAACGCAATATGATTATAACATCGACGATAACACAACGGCCAGCACGCTTCTACTGCACATAGAAAATTTTATCTCATCGAGTGAAATGAGTCAGTCTCATTTGATTCGATTTAATAAAATTACCGATCAGGTCAAATCTATTTGACGGCTAGAGCATTTTTAACAAAATCTCATGTAACTAAAGGATTGTAAAGGTTGAAATTATAACTTTTAGTATTATAAATGGGCAAGTTGCTACAAGTGTTGTAAACACTATTATCAGTCATATTTTAAAAATTTAGTTTCAATTGTGTTGAAAATAGAGCAAGTTTTAATTCAGGAATTTTCGAGTGAGTGAAAATGCCAGGTCTATTCTATTAATTTTGTAGACCAAGTCTAATCTATTATTAATTAATGTGAAATTTGAAAAAAAAAATGCCCTTGAGATTAGCTAAGAGAAAACAAGCGCTTCGTCTCACGTGCTTGCCCTCTCACTCTCACTGACCCAAATGTTATCGAGTTCTAATTTTTCAGTTAGTACGGCTCTAACAAAATCGAAAACGTAGGTGTATATTTCTTTGTAAGTTAACGACATATTTTACTCATAATGTGCTGTAGTTTCATAATTTGTGAAAAAAAAACAACTATAATCTCATAAACATGAGTTTGATGAGAAACTATAGGTAAACAAATTTCGTAGATCATAATTTTTAATCACGATTAAAGACTAAAACTAATATAAATCTTTAGATTGAATTAATGATATTCGACAGAGAACAAAAAATGTGGACCGAAATAGCGCCACGCCCGAACTACAATGAAAGAAATAGACTCTACGAAATCACATAAGAGATAGTTCTATTGCAATTGAGACAAGTTACATCAACTTTAGGAACCACTTTCGAGCGTTAATGACATGTTTATATTATGTAAAGTCACTAACTTCAACTAATTAATTCGTCAATCATTAGTTATGATTACGCGCATAAATTAAATTTTTAATCGTGAAAATAATTTTTTCCCATCACTGGTTGTAACACTTTAAATTCATTAAATGCGATTTCAAATAACTTATTGGTTATAGAAGCTAGTTTATTATTTTAATGAAGCCGTTAGAAAAAGTTAGATATGAATAAAACTTGACAAGTATACTTCACATACATTACAGTCTAGATAATAGCAGTCGCCGCGTTATTAGTTACTATAATAGCTTAAAAGATTTAAGGTTTTTTTTACGCCTTTTTAGATGCATATGGCAGTTATTTGGTAGCTAACAATAGCCCAGTAACAAATGTGGAATAAGTTATCTTAACTAATTCGTTTAATATCTGTAACTTGATTCTTATCAATTATCTGATTTATAATTTAGATTTAGTTTTTTTTTTCTGAAAATGTAAATGGAGTCTTGATAAGTAATTGACTCAACTTAGTTGTCTGGTTTAAAAAATCAAGTTCGTAGCTGAAAGAGTGCTTCTAATAACATCGTTTGTTTTTGTGCTACTAGATACTTAACAATTTAAAGTAACCTGAATAGAAAATATTTCCAAACTCTTATTAAAATTTATACTCCAGGTAACATCATAATAAAAATAGTCTTTTAACACTGAAAACTTTATAAATTTTAATTTGTTTTTGTTGCAGATCGCACCGGCGGCCAAGAAGATATGGGATAAGGGCGCCGGAGGTGACAGTAAGGGCCCTCCACATCTACCTCCGCTGCATCTGAACCACGAACAGATGTGGCGGGATCCCACATGGTCCGCGCAAGGTGAGTGTATATCGGGCGTCTTTGCATGTGTTTTCATATAAAAGTACGGAAACGCGCGTGATGCCAAATTTCTAAAGCGTCGACATTGGCACTCATGTCGAATTTCGCGAAAGCGCCACATTACAATTATCTTAGGTAATTTACGTATTGAGCTGCATCCGCTGTAGAAAGTCTCTGTTTAATGAGTCATACATCCATTTGAACGTTATCAATTATTCAAGGATGTTCAGTTGTTTCTCGGATTTCATTTTAGTTTTACCGTCATGTTTCGAATACATCTATTGCACGTTAATATTGGTCGTAATATAAGTTGAAAATATACAAATTCTAAGTTTTTACGGCTTAATCTTTAAATGCGTCGATGGCATCGTAATACTGTCTGAAATTGGAAAAATAATTTCATTGCCAGACTATATGCTCATCCAATGGGGACCCATATCTTATATTTTATTGACTCTACGAGTCAAATGTCAAAGTGACACACACCTGGAAAAATGAATAAAAAGTTAAAGTTGGCATTGGGCCACCTCTCCCATGTGTAGGAGAGATGCCATAGAAAAATAATGATAACAATTATTATTTTTGGTTAATTTTACATGTTAACTCTCTTCCACAATTATTGCAATGTGGAAAGTACATTCTATTTTCTACCATATTGATCCAGTCTATTTTTTTTGGTTAGATAATAATTTTCCCAGCACTCAATGCACACATTATCATCTTCAATTGGGTCGGATGCTATTTGCTGAGAAGATGAGGATGCTTCTCCTGTACCAGTGAACTTTCGTTTTTTAGCTGCCCCTTTTATCACACACGCATTAGATGTTTTCTTATTTAAATTTTGAGGGGATGTCAAAACGCACGCAAATTCCTTTCGTTTCACAGTCGAGCTGGGTAGTTTTGGGATTGGGTTTGACTCCTCGTGAAGCTTTGTGGGGTTTTCTTTATTGGTTGGTGTAGCTGTTTTCCTTGTTCTTTCCTCCTTTTACGTGATAATAATAAATGGTTATTTTTCTGGTATTAGAGGCATATGATTATCTACGAATTTCGCTATGAATTTTTTCGAGAATTTTTTTTGTAGGCTAGTATAATAGTACGCAGCGATCCGTGTTACTATTGAGGCATATTTACGCTCTGTACAAACAGTAAGAAATTAACATAAATATGTACCGTATTTAATGCTATGTTTTTATTTATTATTTATTTAATATTCTTGCTCTTAAATTCTTCACTGTATATCACTGAGGTTATGTTTCATTTTCTTACTTCGATTAAGCCTACACTTTTTAAATATATATATATATATATATATATATATATATATATATATATATATATATATATATATATATATATATTTTTTTTTTTTCTTCTTCTTTTTTTTTTTTTTTTTCGGAATTGTGGCAAAGATTTAGTGCCAGCGACGTCATTCAGACAATTATAAATATATCTTATTTAGTTGAGTTCGCACTCAATTTATTTTCGGGAAGAGTCTATGGGAGAGGAATATATCCTTGACGACCTTTTAAAATATGATAACGTACGAGCTGTATTATTTAAATACTGTAAAGTTTTTAACCAAAATCAAATGTTAATAAATCTTAAGAATTGTAATTATTCGCTATACGTGCATTTGTTTGTAATTAGTCATATCGAAGGTTCAAGTGATGCATGTTATTCACCGTGCTTTTTCATGACTCACGCGAAACGCGCTCTTTTTTTTGCTCACCTGTAACGTCTTCAAATTTGATGCTGGCTTTTAGTGAGTGACTCATTCATTGTTCGTCTTGAAAAATTATTGAGAGTGACTAAAGCCTGGCCACTTTTGTATGCGAGGTTTATCATTTCGGTCAGTTTAACAGTATTGGTATTTAATTAGAAGGAAGAGCTTCTTTATTGAATAACGCGTAAATTGTATTCAGAATTAATTCTTCAACGACAGACTCTCGTCTTAACACATTAGTTCGACAAACTGAATATGGGAGATACCGAATGAGCAAATTGAAGCGAAAAAATCTAAATTTGATCGTGTTTTCGCAGGAATTCGCTGCAAAACCGCGACGAAATTTAGATTCCACACTTTATTTTCAGAGTTTCTACTTACGAAGCGGGTGTTCAGTCTATACATTACATGGACCTTGCTAGGACTAGAGATACATTGCGAATAAATGTATAGATTGAACACCCGCTTCATAAGTAGCACTTTAATTATTATCTGAAATCCTATCATCTTCCGAATTTACTCAGGATGACATCTGCCTTCGAAGAATTAATGTGTACAAAGCACGAAGTACTATGTGTTCTAAAATTATTTGGAAAAATTACGTACCAAAAATTATCGAGACAATTGAAACAAATACCGTTTGTTTATATCAATTGAAACTGTACAAAAATATTGGAGAGCTATAGTTTTTTTTAGATTACTTCTAGTTTATTCTCCTGACTTCGCTAAAGTAACGGACAGTTTATATTGAGAACGTTTTACTTAATTTGGAAATACCCCAAACCTTCATTCATGTTGCCTGTCTCTTATTGTACGATATTGCAAGCCTCTACTGTTCTTTTTCCTTTTATTCCATTTCATATTTTCCAGATGAAAAATTGTTTGTTTATTCCTCTTGAACATTGGATTAGCAAAAGACGTTGCGTTTAAATATTTCTGGAAGATTATTTAAGTAATCAGGAGGTTCGCTATTGTTTGTGTTAACTATTACTATCAGCTGCAGCGCGTGGCTTCACTAAGCGCAAAGCAATACGTTTGCAACATAAACACATTACTACTTCCGTCTGTAGCGGTTGCTCTGAGGTGGAAGCGCATGTGTACTTTGCATATTAAATATCTTTTTCTCGATTGCAAGCTGCTTGTACCCTAATGGACATCGGCGACCGGGCGATGTTTGCCTTTGCCGAACGCTCGAAATAAATGCGGGCTCTTAGTGTTGACGAGTGGTGCCCAACTTACGACACACCCGTTTTTTTATGCGCGCCTGTGCGGGTTTCTATCTATGTTGCGTCACCGATAATAGCCATATGGCTAATTGCGTCTTTTTCCCCTTTTTTGCTTGCAAATTGGAGATTTTGTAAGTGAATGAAGTTGAGAAGCCGCCGGTCTGTGGCCTAATATAAGCCATGGTTTTCTCCCTTGTGCTAAAAATAACTGATATGTATATATATATATATATATATATATATATATATATATATATATATATATATATACACACACACACACACACACAGGTTGTCTGCGACCCCTATCCGAAAAAACCTTGAGTTGTGTTCCACCAGGAGGTGCATATATTTCAGAAAAATATGGACATGTTAGATTTTTAATAAATAATAAAAAATCGATTGTGAGTATAGCCTAAGCTTTTAACCGTCGCATTGCGGAGCGCTCGCCATTCGCCATGTGACTCGCCTCCTCACTCGCCACGTGATTCGCCTCCTCGCTCGTATCTTGATAGATGATAGATCAAATGATGATTGCACTGATTTTTCAATCGATTGCCAAAAATAAGTTGTAAAATTACAAGATAATTAAAATTAAAGAACAAAGTAAATGACATAATAAGCATATTCAACATGTCGACGTCCCCCCCCACGCTTTTGAACCCATTTCTGCACACATTTTTTTGTTTGTTCGTGGACACTCTTAAATAAAAGAATGTCTTGTTTAACGGTACTTTTAAGTTTGCCAAAAGCAGCGATAATACACGCATGCATCTCTATTTCACTGTCACAATTTTTCTCAAACACTAAGTCTAATAAATCCCCACACGAAGAAGTTCAATAGGATGATGTCTGGTAAATGTGGAGGCCAACGTATAGATGATGCCAAACATTTCGTTCAGCCTGTCACGAACTTCGACAACGGAGTGCAGCAACGCAACACTGCTGAACGCAAAGAGATTTCGCAATCGACTTAATTAATAATTGACTGACCACGAATGCGCTCTCGCTGACAAGAAGAGTGTGGCCACCTAGCGGTAGCGGCAAGGTGTACATAATGAAGTATGTAAGGATTCGTGCAGACAGTTTTTCTTGAAATTTCTATCGTGATATAATTTCTAATTTTTTACCAATGATCTACATACAACCAGAAGATTCATTGGTATTCGTTTTCACACAGGGGTCGCTTACACGGTGTATAGATGTGTGTGTGTCTTTAATTATAATGGAAGTATTGAAACTACTGGTATATGTCGTGGATTTTTGGGTTCGCATAGTGGGCGGCAGGTCAATTAGCGCCTCGGTCGTTGGGCCCGCCCGCGATGTATTTATCGTATACCGCGCCAGCGCTTCTCGTGTTGCTGTCTGCATACGATTATGTGTAATAAAATAGAAAGAGGGCGTGTCGTGTTTTAAATTGTCGTTATGTTGCATTATTTTTGATAGTTACTAGTTATATAATTAGTAATAGGATTATATTTGTTAATGCAAATTTTTATTTTTGATCGAGTAACTTAGTAAAATAAAACAAGCAACTCGTCAAGGAGAGAGATGGTAATTGGTAGGCTAGCGTTTGATTAATAAACGAATCGATAGGCCGAGGGTCAGTGACCTTTTTATTATTTTATCACGTCTTACAACTTTAGTCTAGCAATGGAATGCAAACCTTCAAAAAGGGGATGAGGAATGTTTTCGAGTGGGTATAGTGTGACAGGTGAAATTTTAAGAAATGAAAGTTAACAATGTCCACAATGCAAAAAATGAAATTGCCATCCTGATATTCCGGGAATAATTGGTTGTCAGGGAGAACAACATTTTGTTGTAAGATAAACATGCTGTGATGACCGTATTAATGAATGCAAGTAGAACGACCATATTCGAGAGAGAGCGAGTGCGACAGAGCGCGTCTTACAAGCGTGAAGTAATTCGGCTGTCGATGAAACATTCTGCTGTCTGCTTTTACTTTCAAAAGTATAACTGTCGAGAAAATAATGAATTATTAATTACTAAATAATGAATTATTCTGAAATAACAATTATTTTAATTTTTTTTTTAATTTTCTAACCCGTTGTTCAAAAATATCTCTTTAACTTCATAGTCACAATAAATTTAAAAAGGAGACTTAAGAAATGAGAACAGGTGGAGAAAATATATTGCAAAGTTTCTCTATCACATTAGTACAGTCTCGGATTTCGTAATCAAACTAAAAATCGTCTGTTCGTCCGTCGTCCATCACAGCCTCATGGTTTCTGTAGTTATTCGTGAAATTTTATAAGTATATATATATATATATATATATATATATATATATATATATATATACACACACAAAATATTACAAAAAAATTAATAGTGGCAATCCCCATACACCTATGTAAACTGACATCGAAAATGTTTGTTACGCTCACTCGGGTGTCATATTATACGTTTTTCGGAAGGAAATTGAGGATTCTATTAAACATTTCTAGGTTTTAAACTCCATTTGCGAAATATTAAGTTCCAAAATAAAGCTTTCAAAATTACTCTAATTTAGAAAAAATCCATAAATCTTCTCTAAAGTTTGATTAAAAGTTTAATTTCAAATTATTTTGGTTAAATTGTATCAGCAATATCGAAAGGACCAGGAACTCTACGTTATCTATGTATCCGGTACGCACTTGACGGGCTTTTTAATGATAATAGAGTTTAAACAAGTTTTCTAGACTGACACTGAGTAGGCACTTAAAGTTGCAATGAATTCATGTATAACTTCGTCACTATGTTGATATATAAACACGTTTTACAATCTCTCTAGTACCTTTATTACTTTTATTTTCATACGATGAAGTAATTATCACAGAGTGACAATATTAAGAGAAGTTCACTCTAAACCAAATGACAGACTTAACCAAAAGGCGGAGTCTAATATTTAAGGACGAGCCTTAACGCAGCGGTAACAAGTATATGAGTAAATATTAACGTATAAACGTTTAAATGTAAACATTGGTTAAACTTGACGAAACCTTCATTCCAACTTGAGTGACTTCAAATTAGTCGCCGTAACCACACAAGATCGACGGGCGCATTGACAACTGCCGTATTCTATTCACTATAAACATTATTATTTTTTGTTAAATTTCGAAAAAAAAATTGTTTTCATGTCTTAAATAAATGGTTACACGATATTATTTTTCTGTTTCATTTATTAGAGCCGAAAAGTCCTTGTATTGTGGAAAGGAGAAGTGATTATAAAATTAAAAATATGTTAATTGTATACTTCATTGTAACTTTATTTAAAATCACTGCAGCATTTTCTTATCGAACGTTGTTTAAAGAAAATAAATATTTAAATCTTAAATAACATCTTACATAATATATTATTTTTATATAATTGTTCTAAAAAATTAATCCAATAATAAATCTGCCAACAAAATAACCTTCCTTGTATTTGCTACCGAAAGGTAACTTAAAAGCGGTCTATAAGCGGAAATAATTTAGCCGAATCTACACAAGTAGGTAACTGTAAGGATGAAAAGTTTGAAATGTGATATAATCGATACAAATTCAACTTGTATTATATTAAAACCCAAATCCACTTTACATTTTTCTTGGAATGTTAACTAAACGCAAAATTAATGTCAATTGGCACGACGCTCTTATGTAAAATATTTGTAAAATTTGTAATAATTTTTTTAATGAAAAGATGTAATTCGCAATCCATTGCCAACAGAAGCTTGTTTAGTTACAATTCTTTTCAACAAAGCTGAAGGCCACCTATTCCTACATTATGTCAAATTGCAAGCGAAAGTATAAAATAAATTATTTTGTTTTAGTGGTAAAAATTCACTCCACACTTCTGAGTATCTAAACGATTAATGACTTACAAACATTTGTCATTATATCAAGATAAAAAATGAGTGCAAAATGTATTTGATTAGTGAATATATCAACAGCTAGCTGTTCCCCACGATTTCACTCGCGTAAGTTCGGAATAGGAAATATTTCTTTTCTCCCATATGTTGTTCTTGGTTATAAACTATTACCATACCAAATTTCTTCAAAAGCCGTCCAGTAGATTTTCCGTAGGTAATTAACGCACAAAATAACATAGACAGGCGGACAACAATTCTAAAGAAACTTTTCCGGTTTCTATATCATTCTGTACTCTAATCATTCACTGTTTTTAAAATATTTTCCATGTACAGAATTGATTATGTGTTACAGTTATATTATTACACATAGTATTATATTAGAAATTTATATTATATAATCAGATTGTTCATTGTTGTAAAAATTTCAAGTTTGTTGATTCACATCATATAAACATTTAAAACCTATTTTTTTCATACAATAGTGTTGCTCACTGATGATTTAAACCTATGGGGGGGTACTCGGCCTAAAATATTTAAAGACGGCGTAATGGGAGGTCTTATAGCCGATGTAATTTCGATTTCTATGTGGACTTGTATATTTTTATAATAAATTTGTTTTTACGCCTGTGAAAGATATAGCAGACAATAAAGTTATGTTGTCAAAAATTCATATTTGTGAACAGTTTAATTAGAAGTATTATGTACCATTTATTGTTTAAAGTGTCTAAATATGTACTGAACCTTCGGTTTTTTATAATATATATAAGGACAGTTTTTTTTATAATTAAAACTTTCTTTACATACTCAGCGTTATGCTATGGATCTGAGCTTTAGTACCTATGTTTTATATACATGCATACGTACTAAAGCTTACGTTCTTAATAAAACGCTGAGTATGTAAACAAAATAGTAAATCCTAATCTTAATCTTGCATGTGATCTTTTTCATTCTAAAAATATATTTCAAGAATTATACCATCAATTTTCTCCTTTTCCACTAATCAAAATTTGTCGGATATAAATTGTATATACTTCTGCGAACAGTTTATTTATATTTAAGGTATCGTCTTAAGAATGTAAGGCTCCTCTTGCAAATATACAATTTGGCATTTTTAAATTGTACAAGTCTGGTTCTGACGCCCCCCCCCCCCCACCTAACTCTACGGATAATTGCGTAAAGCGAAAGAGAAATATGTAGTTTGATAAAAAAGACGTTACTAGATTATGCAATTAGACAGTTTGTTACATGCGATGCATATTAAAAGTAAGTCTACAATAATAAATAGGTTCAACGTAATTACGGCGAATCACGAAAGGTTCGTGAGTCACTGGGCCGCCGCGATGACTGTGACATGTCGTCGTGCTAGTGTTTACGCGCGGGTCACTACACTGTTGGCAGCGGCCCCTCCATAAAGTGTGCCCTCAGAGCTCCGTGTCGGCCGTCAGCCGTACATTGTCCATAGCCGAATCTCTTTGTCGGATAAAGAAATTTAGGCGCATCACTGTTCCACAAGTGACGTTAAATCGTTAAGATTAAAAGGAAAATCTGTCAAATTAGTCTGTTCGGACTCTCAACGGTAATGTTATCGGTTTCTGTAAATATAATTAGAATTAATTATATTCAGCAAAGTCAAGACACCCGTCAATTTGGATTTAAGGGAGACATATGTCTGGTAGGATTTGGGATTTTCCCGTCAGTTTTATTTCAAAACCGTACCCAAATCATGTATGTGTTGCAAATTAAAATTAATATCGTCCGATTTAACATACTTGATTAAGCATTGAAATAGTCATAACTGTGAATAATGTTTCCAAAAAATATTAATTCCAAGTTCTGCTATTTAATTGTTTATTGTTAGTAATAAAATGCAATAAAAATAGAGGTTTGTTGTTATTTTTTTGTAATTAACGATTTTAATTAGTAATGTATCGCTTATTCAATAAGGTTAATAGGTAATTTTTTTTCAAAAGATTTTATCAAAGATCTTTACATAAGGAAAAATATACTCAAAAATACTCAATCTACAGGATTATCAAGCTAGCAAACTTATACTTATGGAATAAGTGGACGAAAAACCTTATGATAGTATGCTGTGAAAGCACAGTTTAGGTAAGGATGCTCGGATCAGGTCTTTTCATTTATCGTGTTTAGATTCTGAACGACACAGTTCGAAAAAGCGATCCCGCAAATAAATAACAAGACTTATTCGCCGCCGATCCTCATCTGAGTTCGTTAGTTTATTGTGGTTTCACTCACTAATCGCCGCCTATCTGGCCCGCGTTATTTAATTGGTAACTCGCACAATTTGCCTATAGACGGCACTGGTAACGTGTAATAACCTGTTTTATCAAATTTCTTGTAGTCGTAATTATAATTTAAGCATACTAAACAGTCGACTATACGATAGATTGGAAATATTTTCGTTTTTGCATTAAAAAAAAAAGAACATCAATATTTTTTATTCTTGTGCCTTAGGTAGGTTGATGACCTTATTGCGCTTGTGAGGCCGACTGGTTAGAAAAAATAGACGTTTTCTCTTTTAGTTTATTAAAAAATTCCAGATTTTTTTCCAGTTTATGTATTAGGATATCAGCTTAGTCTTGTATAAAAATGTAAATACTTTACTGAATACACAGATAAGAAGTAAGTAAAACTTCGACATTGTTCGACATTAGTTAGTATAGCGAAACTCAATTACTATCACCTAAGTCGAAGTAAGAAAACAAAACATGCTTTAATTCTATTACTACTGCACTAAGTGCAACTTAATTTGTCAAGGGGCGGCAAACTGAATTGAGCGTTCTTGATAATAAACTAAAATGCTCAGGATACCTAAGTAAATAAATATCTAGATAACTGTTTAGATTTTGAGATTACTTATGATCGAAATTGTGGGAGAAGGGGAATAGAAAGTATTTATGTGGTGTATGGACTGAACGAACAACTAACTTGGATCATCTAGAAAAAATAAAGGTGAAACAAATTGAAGGATATTTGCAAGAGAGTAATGTGTGGGAAATCATAAAAACGAGTGTGCTTTAGACCACGCGACTGAAGTAAAACTTCAAATTCACAAAATATGAACTTTAAAATGAATTTACAATTTTATTCACTTTAAACGTAGAATATTTAAAATAATATATTATATATTATATAATATTATAAAATTGTTCAAGAACGAAATGAAATTACAAAATAATCATAAAATCACCGTTCGCGTAACACTAGCAAACTCGCATATATATATATATATATATATATATATATATATATATATATATATATATATATATATTTCATGCACTGGCTATGAGAGGAAGAGAGAAAGAAAATGTGCGCGCGCACTCTTGCTCCTACAGTGTGATACAGACACTAGGCTTGCACTGTGTCTTAGATATACGAAACATAACTGGCTATGAGAGAAAGAAAATGTGTGCTCGCACCTCTCTCTCTTAATATACGAAATTATCTCAGTAATATACGAAACGTAACTCTCTCTTTCTGTCTTCACTAACTTATATCTCTCTCTCAACTTCCGTTCGCCTCGCCCGATCACACTTTTCGTAACGCTCTCGTCACGCATTCACCAGCTTACTCCCCAAGTCAAGCGTGCGTAAAGAAGTTTTACTTCAAAGATAGAAGAGGGCGTTTTAAACTATGCAAGAGAGTAAGCGAAGCGTAGGACGTATGTCAACATTATTGCGTTCCATCATCGCTTCTTACTCTGCCTTGGCGGCTAAGTAGTGATAATGGATAATATGTATTCTTTATTTTTACCTGCCTAGGCATAAAGGTAAACATATGTAATAAGGCAAATTTATTCGTATCGATCCATTTAGCCGGCACTCTTTTCTTAACAGTTCGCTAAAAGAAGCCTAAAGACGCGGATTTAAAATATGAATTAGATCGCTAAACTAATTTTCTTGCGAAACTACGCGTCCTGTCCTAAACACTGGTTAATATTTTTTAGAAGTGCGTTCTAGCACGTCGTTAAGTTAATATTTTTATGGAATGAGATCCTACCATCATGATTTGCAAATAGAATCCGATTTAATTTCTTTGAATTGTAATAATGTGTAAAATCGCTTATTTCAGAATATGAGTTAATAATTTCGAAGTATATTGTAACAAAGCTCTCTCCCTCTTAATATTTGTAGGTGATGAGGTACCGCCGTCTAGGTCTCGCGAGAGTCGCGTGAGTTGCGTGTGATTAACAATTTATCGCCGTCGCCGATGTTACTCTTTCCATCTGCAGATTAATCATGCATTTATAACATCAATATATGCTCGCATTCCAATAACGACCGTCGGTTAGCGTGCGAGTACGTTTGGGAATGAACGGAAATATCAGAACATTTCCAGGAGTCGACGGTCGTTCGAATCGACGAGTGGCATAAACAGGCCGCTGTTTGCTTTTGTTATTCGGAAAATATATTGCCCGTTGTGGATTGCTGGAAAATTTCCCCCAGGAAAATTGTTGCGTAACAGGCATGTGTGACGGTTTATAATTTTTATCGTGTGTCGTTAATTTGTACTTTGTGTAGAGCTGAGTGTTGGGTTTAAGGTTTCTTTCGTTACACATCGGTATATCGCAATGATATAGGACTGTTATTCTTTTGAAAATGAGCATCGTAAAGGCAACATTTAGGGTATTATCATGTAATTTTAACATCATCTATTTGCTTTACATATTTATAACACTGCATTTGGTGAAATTATTTTTTGACCTATTTATTCGTAAACCATGTAGGTTAACCGTACCTTATTTAGAGCCATGTTTTAATATACGAATAGACAGAAATGATATTTTCACCAGTAACCATCATAAATCGAAGCATTGGGTCTTCTCCGTTTAGCACAGCGTCTCGCAAAAAAATGTATAATGGGAAAAAAATCCGAAATGGACAAAAAATAGATTTGTATAGCAGTGATATATATTGTAACAAAAAAGCGTCAATTTAGTACAATTAACAAAACGATGTTATTCTAGATATGTATGTAAAATTCACAACCAAATAGTTTTTGGATACCTTTTTGCACACAGAGATTGGTCGTAAACTATTTCGGAATGTTAATTTAACTTCACTTTGCTATTTTCACAATTTTACCTTTATTTCTATTTCACATGTAATGAATCATTAGGTGAGGATGTTACATGGATAAGTGACGCATATTTTAGTTGCAAAGAATTGACTTCGTGCAAGGCATGGACCTTATAACCATTGGACGTGTCATACTTGGGCAATCCCGCTAGCTGTATGCATGTAAAATCCGGCATGCACGCTATTTTCGAAAAATCGAATACATTAGTCGCCGCATATAGGTGACTGTCAAGAACACATTGTGTCACAAAATGTAGATTTTGGAGTGAAACATCAAATTTATGAAAAGATGGCATATGATTTCATTTGTGAATATGTAACATTTATATTTTATCATTTATTTCAAAGCTAATAGTTATCATTTTTACAAATAATGTATTATTTGTAATAGTAATTGATATGTACTTTTGTAGACATTAGTGAGGTGTATAAACTGAGCGCGGATGTTTTATTGATAACAATTATTGCTGCTATAATCTAAATGTGAAAAATATGAATCCTAATTATAACAATATATCATTATTACTCGTCAACTTATGTAACGTTTGTATACTTAATATAAGTCATTGTAATGGGAAAAGGAACCATTAGAGTAATTTATTATTAAAATGCCATTTTAATAATAAATTACATTAGAGTAATTATAAAAATTTAACAAAGAAAAGCTTGGATAACTATATTAAATGTTGATTATTACTGATTACATTATTTGCATAGATTCCTAAAGGACCCAAATAGTATATTTTTCATTTATTATATTATCGAGTTATTAATGTGAAACATCTATATGCGCAGGTATAAACTGGATCGTTGGCGTGGCGACGGGTCGCCACGCTATACTAAGGTATATATATATAGTCTATATGTAGTAGAGTGTACGGTATGGCGACGTGTTGCGCATTTTGATGTGAAACATCTATAGGCGCAGGTATAAACCGGATCGTTGGCGTGGCGATGGGTCACCACGCTATACTAAGGTATATATATAGTCTATATGTAGTAGAGTGTACGGTATAGCGACGTGTCGCCATGCGCAACCGACCACGCGACCCCTTCCTCACTCAATTCGACGCTGTTGTTTACTACGGTACACATAACCTGTGCTTTATTATTTTTGTATTATTTGTAAATAAATGTTTATTAAATAAAGTCACCATTTTCTGTAAGAAAGTTTTGATGGACCAAGTTTAAAGAAAAGGTACACATTACAGAGAATGATTTTCGATAAAACAATTGTACGTAGCTCGGTAATTAAATACTATCGAACGATGTTTATCGATATTGTCACAGCCGTGACATTTCCGATTTAAAGCGTATGTCATTGGCGCGTCTTTATAATAAAACATCTATTATAATAAAACATGTGCACAGCGTTAGCCATTCAGAAGCGAGTTCAATCCCCCTGATCCCCTTAAATTTTGACACAATTGTTTTCATGGCGAATTTGTTTAATTACTCGTCCAGTGGTTACTAGGTCCATGATGAAAGATAATCTTATTTTCGCCTAATTACCGAATCGATACGCTACCGCATAAGTTTTGTATTGATTTACTGCGGCCTATCTATTAATAGTTGGTGTAGTGAGTTTGAAATTTAGATGAAACGAGTGATTGCGGCAACTCGAATGTCACTTGGGTCTTTGTTGTCGCCGGCAGCACGTAGCAACCGCACAGTTGTGAATAATTCGATCGCAGGCGTATACAATGTGTGATTGATAGCATCGCTTGCCTTGTGCTAATTTTGCTCCGAGCAGGATCTCTTCTAGCTTATTTTCGTCGGGCTTATTATTATGGAAATTCTCTCCGCGGCAGGGTTGAATAGGGTCATGTCGAAATGTCACTCTGTTCGTTTGTTCGACGAGCGCGATACGACGGTCGGGAGGGAAGGCGACGGCCCCCCTAGGGCTTGCGGGATTCAATTTATTGTCAATTTGCTATGCGAAATGTGTTCGTTTGAGTGGCGTATCAATCTAACCCTTCGAGCGGGATCCGGGAGCCGATAGACAATTGTATCTCTGATCTATCGGCGAATTCGATCAAGGATGGCATAGAAGTCGAAGTCTCGATCGCTTGTTGACGGGGCTTGCCGTTACTTTGAAGGATTTTATTTTCGCTTGTAAAAAATACCGTTGCGAGATGTGTTGTTACAGGGACGTATATATTTTAGCTAGGTGATTGTACTTTTTGGAGTACAATCGGCTCCTTTTTTTTATTAGGCGTTCGATTGAGGCGGCTCCGTGAAACTACTTTTCTTGCTTTTACCACAATAAATTTAAATATAATCTCAGCAAGAAGAAGATTGCTTTGTCATTTTCATTTTATTTTGAGGTAGAAATTTATATTTAGTGCCAAAATGATCCAAAATGTATTTCATTTCTGCAAAATTTTAGTAATTTCATGAAAATGTAGGCATCTGGTCTGGATTATATATTAATAAAGCTTGTTACGAATGTGCTATTGTTATATTACCATGTTTTCATAGCGTAGGACGAATATTTTTCCCAATCTCGATAGCATATGTTGCTTCAAGTAAAATATATTAGCTACTTACAATGCGAATTTCCATTATTTTTCTCGTGAATGACACGAATTTTAACTTTTACTGATTGGTATTGGTCTAAAAATTCACACCGTGTTGTTTCCTGGACTATTTAAAGTCATTCCAGTGTAAAATTTACTTTGCTTCTTTTTGTTTACGTAGTCGTTTGTAACCAAAATGTTTTGAACCATTCATCCAATTTTCAGTATTAGTTTGTACACTGTTTCGGGACGTGGGATGTGAAGAAACACACGATGAATTTTACATTTCCCCGTTGGCCGTTGAATATTTTAGTTACATAAAAAGAATGTGGTACCAATGTATCATTACTACAATTAATGATTCTCTACAGCCCGTCTTATATCTCGTCGGAATAATTAATTTTTGTTATATAGAGCATTATTTTAATGAAAAACCTTAAACATTAGGAGGTTCCTGTTTCTAGGTGAACGTCATTTTTCTAACATAACTATCAAAACCGCAGCAATCCAAATACTTATCATGATAGTGTTGGAGCCGTGCTTTCGTAATAATTAACCGATTCAGTGTTTTTTTTTTAGTTGATTGTCGTTAAACGTACTTCGTGCGGGATGTGAATTTTAAGGTGATGGAGACTATTTTCCATTTTATATGGAGAGTTTCATCGCGGTCCCGATCATTCTAAGTAGTGTTTTTCTAAAATGATATTCCAAAGCGGTTGTTCATTATTTTATAATTTTTTGTAATTGACTATCAGTACTTGAAGTTAGGTTAGTAAAAAAAACAATGACAAAAGCATATATTGTTAAAGCGAAAACTTTGTTGAGGCTCTCCGAACTCTCTACAGGCTATCGCTCCGTGCGACGCAATTATAACGTTGACGTAACCCGTCTTACCCTCAACAAATGACTGTCGTGTGCTTCGAGTTGGCGAGATAGGACGGCGCTGACGACTGCCTAAAGACGGCTTCAATACCCCTTTGATTGATTTTGTTTCGAACACCAACTAATGTAATTTTATTTAATGAGTTGATAGTAGTTTGACAGAGATGTGATACATGCGGCGACCGTTAAATCAGTGTCAGTTAAGACAGCGTGGGCTTGCAACCCACGCTCATTTATTTACCAAAGTTCTTAAAAAGTTATATTTCCAGGTGGCCTATTCATGGAACGTGGTATCAAGTATGAACAACTTTTCTGTTGAGATGTTTATTTTACTTCAAAATGTGTCCATGTCTAAATGTTAACGAATGGTTCGATAGCGGGATCTTACCATCATTTGTGATGTGCTCCTGCACCGGGTTCCAGTCAATACATATTTACTATCAGTTAACCTCTTAACTATAGCATTTCAATACTTCTAGGACTTTATTCATCTAGTATTTGAAATTTATTTATCAATCTATGGACTTGGCTATTAATTACTTAATAAAAATATTATCAATGGACGTATTTACACACTCTTAATGTTTGTACTCAATTTTTTGTACGTCATCCAGATGTCCTTTAACGATAAGTTTGTCCTATCTGTATCGATTCGCAATGTCTATTGCGCGAAATGAAGAAACGATCACGCTGGGAGCAATACACGACTTCGAATTTGAGCTGTAATTGCTGTCGATTAAACGGCAAATAAAGACCTAGTTAAACGCTAGTCCTGTTCTCATCACATGCACCTCTGTAGGAAGTTGTCACTCAAATTCCACATACCCGTTAAGGCTTGATTTCTCGGCTTTTAGTTTCCTTTAAGTTATAGACGCGCTTTTTATTATATCATACAGGGGAATGCTGTACTCCATCTGTATTGTAGGTCTATCAATTATTTGGGAGTATATTTTGAGAATACTAAAAAGGATACGTCATTTTAAATGCTCAAAGTGGGGTTCTTACGTCTATACTTAGTTTCCAAGATAAGCTTTATTTTTGTGCAATAAGACATTTAACTAATTTTTTTTCTTTTATAAATCATAACTTCAAATTGATGAGGATTGAAAAAATTGTTTGATAAATCTTAAAAATTTTACCGTATTTTTATATGTTATAAATGTTTTAAACTTAACATTTAAACAAAGACGGCAATACTTAATTATGATGTCATTTTTAGTAATATTCATTGGAATTATGCCCTGTGTCGTTAATTCTTTTAATATTTTTTTTTATTAAAAATGAGTAATTTGAGTTTCTAAATTATGGACGATACTATTTAAAATATTAATAGTCTAATGTTAGATAACATCGTGAATGTTGTTCGTACTTTGGTAGAAAATATTTTTGGTTTATAATTTCTATTAGGCACATTAAATGTAAACTTTTAGAATACATACTAGGTAATACCTGATTGGAATTTGCATTTGCAAGTTTTTTTGTTATCGTGGAGAGTTGCGACTAAAAACGTTGTGGTTAATCTTACGCCTCCGCGGGTGTGCTGTCAAACTCGTCCTCGATATGCGGTTGACGGGGAGCCACATTTTATATTTATTTGTTGAGCATTTAATTTCGCTCTGATGCTACGGTTGATGAACTTTAACGGGTTTACGTCTCGTTATTAATCGTCTTAAATCTCCGAATGATTTTTGACTCGTGTCGTTTTGGTATTATCTTACTTTGTTGAGCTTATGTAAATGTCAGTTATTGGATACGAGACAATGTGTATATAAAGCAAATCTTGAGTGGATGACAGTTACGCGTGGCAGATATTAAAAGCTGATGGATAGAAAATATAAGAAAATAAAAGGTTTTTTAAATATTATTGTCTAATGTCACACATACACATTATTTAGAAAAATAGTTGTTGGCGACTTAACGATCGTTACGATTTTTGAATAGAAATTTATTTAACACAAGCGAGTGTGCCTTTTCTTAAATCTTCGAAGTATATTTTTAGCGATTATAAGTGCTATTTATCACATAATCTTTTAGACATAATATTTTATGAAAATATAGATTCTCCTCATTGGTATATCCTGCATGACAATAATTACACGTATTATAAAACCGAAAAACAAAAATTGATACACATATTAAATAGTTTTTAGAAAAAATGTATTCGGCAGACTAGAAATAAGTTAGAATGCAGAATGTAATGGTTTTTAGAATTGCTATCTGCCTGTCTGTTTGGTTTCATGTTCAACCACGCTTCAGATGCGTAATGTAAGATGGATTTATCTTATGGTTTTACTCTTGTATTCCTTAGATGAAGACTGTACTTTTATGTCAGTTTATTGTTTTCTGTTTGTACTCGCGCCATAAACTCTAAGGAAAATTTAGATGAGTTTTCGCTCTTTTATTTATTAAAGTATAAGATACGACTCACAGAAAGTTCAGAAATAAAGAAAGTGTAGGGCTACTACTTATACAGAAATCATTAACCGCTGACTTTTATTAAAAATTAAAGAAAACAGATTGTTCACGCGAGCGAAGTCGCCAACAAGAAACTTGTACGCAAATGTGTGGTATTTGCATGCATACATTATTGGCTAACTATTCAGTGAACTACGAGGAATCCGTACACACTTAGTCAATTAGAAACATTTAAGCGTGCATAGCGTTTCTATCACCTTATTTATAAATTTTAATTTTATACAACCTAAATATATTGCCTACTATATTTGTCACATGTGCAAAAACATAGTAATTGTACACATTTAAAAAATTACAAAATCTAGAACGTTCGCTCTAGTTTCTCTTTTTTCTACTCAGATTTTCTTAACTCTGTTTTTTTAAGTAAAACTTCTTTACGCACGCTTGACTTGGGGAGTAAGCTGGTGAATGCGTGACGAGAGCGTTACGACAAGTGTGATCGGGCGAGGCGAACGAAAGTTGAGAGAGAGATATAAGTTAGTGAAGACAGAAAGAGAGAGTTACTTTTCGTATATTACTGTAGGGACAAGAGAGAGAGAGGTGCGAGCACACATTTTCTTTCTCTCTTTCTCTCATAGCCAGTTGTGTTTCGTATATCTAAGACACAGTGCAAGCCTATTGTCTGTCTGTCACACTGTAGGAGCAAGAGAGAGCAGTGCGCGCGCACATTTTCTTTCTCTCTTCCTCTCATAGCCAGTGCATGAAATATATATATATATATATATATATATATATATATATATATATATATATGCGAGTTTGTTAGCGTTACGCGAAGGGTGATTTTTTTAATTATTTTGTTCAATACATTAAATATTCTACGTTTAAAGTGAATAAAATTGTAAATTCATTTTAAAGTTCATGTTTTGTGAATTTGAAGTTTTACTTCAGTCGTGTGGTCTAAAGCACACTCATTTTTTTCACGGTTTTTGGTTCAGTTGTTTCTGAAATAATCCTGGTCTATTTGGCCATATTTGTTAGAATTACTTTGTACAATCTCAAATTATGAGAAAATGTTTCTAATATTCTTCACAATAAACCCCTTATTCCGCATGATATAGAAATTAAAGAAAACCATTTTTTTGAGATCTCTTTAAACTATATGAAAATACTTAAAAAAAATATTTTTACAAAGTTAACGCAAAATATGTTTGTCAATAAAATGTATTAATATGTCGAGTTTCTACGTCAAAGAGGTTGTGAATATTGGTTGTGATGGACGAACTCCCTAAAAATCCCTAAAAAATATCAATGAAATTTAAACAAGGTGCTTTCCTTAGTAATAGGCATATTTTTAACTCTCATTGTAATATTAATCACCACCAGTCATTAATATCTACTGTCTACTGTGTGTAAGCACACTGAAAATTCACTTATAAATAGTATAATGTACCTTTTCGATTTCCTTTTCAATTCCGCCTTTGATCCCTATCTAGAATATAGTCTTACTTTCAGTGCTGAAACAAAAATATTAAGATGAATATTTTATTCGACGCATCTATGATAAAGATGCACAAACATATAGAGAGGAAGTACTTAAAAGTGTTTGGTAATTTTGTGTAAACTGTTCAAAATAGGTGTTCAGTTTGCTATATAAAAATGATGAATATCACATTAAACGCTCGGATGGATCAATAACGTTTATGATCTGTAATAACTCGACCGCGATGGTATACATGCTCCTCATACACTGTAAGCGTGCCATTGACATCGTATACAACACAATTCGTCGTTGGATTTGAGCTCTCGAGCTTGCGGCGATAACGAGGGCCGGTCAGGCCGTTTATGAAGCTGCGTCGGTCGCGTCAAAGGGTTCTTTATTCGAGCTGCATGGGTTGGCAGACGGCAGGCGGAGTTAACGAGCAATCGCGACGTGACGGCGGCAGCGGCTTGTTCCCATATTCGCAGTGGGACCTTGGTGGAGCGTCGCTGTAAAATCTGGACACGTGGTATAGCGCGTTGGAGTCTGGCGGTTTACGTGTTTCAATTTGTGGGGAATGGCATTCAGGAAATCGTTTAGTGTGGTATATAACACATCTGCGTACGAAGAACTTATTCCTACAAGAGCCATATCTTCTAGCCGACCCATTGCGAAGACAATTAAGGGATCACTTTCGATATGGGCCGCAACGAGATTGTAGTTTCTGTACTGATAAGTCCACAGATAAAACGGAAATAATGATAATAATAAATACTTACCTATATACAGATAAGTGGCCCAAATCTGACACACTGTGAAGAAAAAGGAAAGAAGGAGGCAATATGGTACGGCGAATAGATTATGTTTGAATGAAGCTGGGATGTGTGATTGTTTCAAACGATTTTTGAATACTTTTATGTTGGGACGAAAGAATTCCTAATCATTTAATAATGCGCGTTATACTCAGTAGACATGGGCAGGTGATGCGTGTAATATTATAAAGGTAATATAGCTCGAAGAGGTTATGCAATATTACGCATTATGCGAGTTCTAACCATCACCGCATCGCCTATCACTTAGATTCGGCAAAGTTCGGTCAGTGTCACTCTGTTCATTATATTACATGAGATGAGGTGAAGCGCGACTCGCGACGTAATGCGATGTTGTAGAATCAGCCAACTGTGCGCGTTACGTAAAAGAGACAGAGGACTAAAAATTAGCGAGTAGGTTGAGCATTTAGAATTTGAAACGTACGAGAATCTGAACGTGACAAGCACGGTTAATTTTTCTTTTTGCATATCTCACTAGTATGTTGTATGTATGGCGCTAAAGTGTTGCCGGATAAAGTCAAGTAAACAAAGTAATTAGAAATTTATTTATTGTATTCACACTTTCAAGTGTCACATTTGGTGTGTTTGCGTAAATTACTACTTGTTAGATTTGTTTAATTATATTAGTTTAGCTATGTTCATATGTTATGCTATACTATACATAGGTATAATAAAAATTAACAATTTATTGAATACATAATAAAAATTTATTCAATATATTTGGCGGTAATTTTGTATAAATTCTTTATTGAAACTACGTGATGATGCTAATAGAATTAAATGAAACTACGCATCTTTGCTAACGGCCCACCTGAAGATGTTGTAATACAACGAAACCTAGGTCGTGGTAAAGAACTTAAAGAAAGTAGAAATTATACTAGATCGCGTAGTTTCATTTAATTGTGAATAAAAATTTAAATAGATGCTGTTTTAAAAACAAATTCAAATTGTCGAAATGTATTTATTACCTATGTATAATGGGGTCTAAGTATGAAGGAACATAACTTATTACATAAGATTTTTTTTATTCTTACTAGTTATACATAAATTACGACAGTATTACAATTTACACTAAAAATTACTCGATAAGATGCCTCCAATCATGTACTTAAGGTTCCGTTCAAAATAATACATTTCATCCACGATCTCGAGTATGTCAAAGAAATAGTAATAAGTGTTTATATGGAGTAATATTTCGTATAAAGTAATACTTATCATGCGACATGTCGAGTAATGTTCCAGGTGATGAGTGATGTTACGGAGTGATATTACTTTTTCTGAAGTGATAAGTGATGTTGCATTACCTTTTGATGTACTGTCTTGCGCACGTCTAATACTCAGTTACCACTCTCCTGGCACTGGAAAATGTATTGTATGTACTTCAGTTATTTAGTGTCTAGAGTCGTAGGATACAGTAACATAATTTTCTTGCCAACATTCTGAGTAATTAAGCAGTTGCGAACAATTTAATTTTGGATAGGAATCGTACAAGAAACACAAATGTCGCTAAAAATATTTATAGCACCCCATAGGTGTTATAAGTAACAACTGTTATTGACTAAAACTATCAACTTATAAATGTCAATGCACTATTTTTGTTTTTAAAAATATGAAATAGTACGAGTGAAAGGAAGAAACTATTTAAAACCGGCCATATCGTTAATGCGATCAGACAAATTTTAAATTTCTCGCCAAGTAGCTGCTAATGTATACACGAACGATAAACGCCTTGTTGAAATCAAGTATCAAAATTAAGTTATAGATTATGAACTTTGCAAACAAATGTTAATTATTTAAGATTCGACAAAAATGGTTTTACTCCGAAGAAATTAGCAATATTTTCATTGAAATATGGACTTAAAGATACGTAATTTATATTAATCTACACGCCAAGACATAGTGATGTAAAAAATAAATGAATGATAACAGATTTTTGAGGTAAGATATTGGCGGACCTTGATTTCTTAAGTTTCTTTTTATGTTTGGACTTCTTTTATACAACACTATATACCTACTATATAAATTGATTGTTTACAATACCAAGCTACGGTGATTTTACAAGAAATAACATTATTATAATCAACTTTTTATTGGTTTAATACTAAAAACGCTGGTGGCAAAATGCACGATCCCTGGTGGCATTTTGCAATTGCATAGTTATGTGTTTAATTATGCGGATACGCTCTGTATTTCAGCACATTATTCTTTGAAATGATCTGACACAAAATAATGTAATGTAAGTCGTTATGATCGGTTTGTTAGTAATTGGAGAGTTCTTAAAATATCTCTGCAGGACATAGAATGGAATTATTTACATGAAATTTTAAGGGATACGTATGATTAGTGGGGAAATAATCTTGAAGTCTTATTTTTTTGCAGTAGATATATAAATATTTACAAACCTTCATTTGTTATTAAATTCAAATACGAGATATCTCCATTTTTATAAGGAAATCAAATAATGGATTGTTCAATACATTGACATGTTTTCCTTAATTTATTGCATCGTAGTAGCTTAATGACAAGGATATAGACAGAATTGATTGCTCGATTAATGAAAGTTTATATCGCTATATAAAATATACTGGAATCGATGCATATTATTTTTACTGAATAATCTGTACAACGATAGAGAATTTCCGACAACAAGAGTCGCTTTTAAATGCTTACTGTTTGATTAAGTCTAATGTGAAAGTAATGTTGAGTTTGTAGTATTACTGAGTCAGCGACGCTAATTGGTAATCCTCGAGCGTGTTCTTCAATCAAAGTAGAACAAAGCTACCGCACAATCTCATTATGATAACGACGTGACGTCATTAGTTAGCTTTGTCGGTACGCATCGGCATTAAGAATACATTAGATATAGCTCCCGTCGAGAAAGATAAAATGAACCACCCCCTTACTATTTACGTCGCCATCCTACTACTTCACCTGCGTTTTACGCACATATATTTATGTGTCGGCGTGTGTGAGCAAACGCTACGCTGGTAATTTACACAAATGAAGTGCCGGGGACAGGTTTTTTTTGTCGCGCGCTCTACTTGCGCCGCGACGAGCCGAATAACGCGATGAGCTTTTGGTAAAATTAAATGGAGATTAATTACTATTGTTGGCCGTGACAGTGTAGCAATTTTTGCTCTTTTGCCGAACAATCTAGCGGCCGAGCGGTACGACGATAAGACCCGTTGTTTGGCTCTGCAATTATTATGCGCGCGACTAGCGAGAGTTAACGAGACAGCGATGGTGAGCTACATGAAAAATGAATTTGATGACTGGTAGATTTAGTTGAAAGTGTTTTGTAGCTTTCGAGCCAAAGGGTTAGTCTCGGCTCGGTCATTAAGACGCGGCGGAATTTCGCTGTTCTTCTATCTAACCGGGCGAGTGTGTTGAATAATTTGATTCAATAACGTACCCTCTCTCTGGCCGGAAAGGTTTCTCATCTTAGATGTGTATGAATTAGGATTTTAGCCGTCGCGCTCAAGACGACCGGCCGTTTCGTCCTAATTATTCCATCTCCGGCCGTGACGATGTAGAGAGTGTACGTATATACGTAAGTTTGTTTAAATCTTAATACACATACGTGCATACGTACATAGAGGTGTGACCGTATACGGGCAAAGGCGAGTAGACGACACGTGATGTTGATATATCTGCGTCAGCGTATGTGACGTTGCGGCCGGCATGCAGTTTTATAATCCTACGTTAATATCATAATTATTTTATTGTATCAAGTCATGACGCTCGTAGCGTAACGTTATTAATTAAACGGGTTATAATCTCTCTCTAAATATCGTGTGTAAAAAATGCGAGAGCGGATTCGATACCTTTTCATAAGAACACTTTTTTTCTAACATTGAACAAGTGTAGCACATTATCAAATTCACTACATCCTATTTTAAAAAAGCCCGCATAAACGATGCGTGAGGGCGAAACATATCGGTGTCTTCACATAACATGATCATTGTTCGGTATAAGACAGCATAGTCTCCTGTAACATTTGTGTTTTTATTGGATCAAAAGTATGGTATTTTTTTACAGATCCCAATCCAAGGCCAAGAATACCAGCCCCAAACTTTAATATTGCCACCTCCATGTTTTACTCACTTTTTGTCGTACGTTTGGTTCATTTCTTCCGTTAAAAAACATCATACGTATGTAGTCTGCTCTCTGATGAAATGAGATTTACCTTGGCCTCGTCAGAAAATAACAAATATTACCACCGGTAATAGGTCTATGTTCATCTTTCCCAGCAAAGGTTAACCGTCTGTTTGTGTTTTCTTGTCAGTAAAGGATTTTTTCGAGGAACATTTTCGAACAGCTTTGCTGCTATTAGTCATCGTCGAACGATCCTTTGCTGATATGTTAGTACGCCGGCGTTTGATTCTGGCTCAAACACTTCTCCCTTAATAAATAAAATATTTTTAAACAGGTTTCTCTTGGCTCAGTATTTTGTACTTGAAATATAGCACTGCGTTAAAAACCATATTTTTGTAACAGTTTAAATTATCTATATAATTTTACGGTATCCGTCCCATTCATGTTGATAAAAATTCATATTTATTACTTTTCGCATTGTCACCACTCTTATATTTATTTTAAAAATTACAATGAAAATGGACACGTTAACAATTTGGTATTCGAGCAAAAATTAATTAATGAGAAGGAAAACGTTCTTTACATGTTAGAGGGTCCATATTTGGATAGCCAGCCAGAAAACGCATAACTATTGATACGAGTAATTTATTTCTATATTACAGCGTACGGTGGCTGCGTACTCTTTTTTAACTCATACGTAAATTATAACTTTAAATAATTGAATTAAAACCGCCAAAGTTATTAAAATATAGAAATCGATATAATTGTTATTTCAACTTATTTCATTAAATTGAATACCACTAACACAAACTGAAATGCACACTGTAGGTTATTTACTCATCCGACCTTTTAATATGCGTCGCAGTATTTTAATACCATCATTTTTTGGTATTAAAATACTGCGACGACCAACATTTTTTGGTATTAAAATACTTGGAGCAATCTCCATCGAGTAAAGTAGTAACGACTAAGTAAAGAAATACGCTTCATATGAGAAAGAAAACACCTTCCAAGTACGTAATGTACTGATAATGATCACCACAAAAATGTTTAGTATTAGTGAGAAATAACGTTAATTTGTTTTTTCCTGCCAAAATCTTAATGTTATTTTTAAGTGCATTCGTGGTGACAATGACTGATGAAATGAGTCTCGTTCTCAATTAATACATACAATTTTGAAACTACTTTTGCGGTTTAACCATGAGCAACTTATTCATTTTGTTTTTCATTTCTTTTTTTTTGCTTTTATTCTTTTTTTTGCCTGTTAATTATATAATATCGCTATATTGAGAAGGTTGGTATAATGATGTTGGTATAATCTTAACATATTTTGTTGCATTCATCCCGAGTATTAAATAAAAAAATTAGAAAGTCCAAAAAAAATTTGTGCTATTCGCAAAGTATTGTATTTTGAAATTCTAATCAAAAAAACAAGTTTCGCTTATTTCTACAAAAAATACTGGAAACACTATAGACAATAGGTGAAAGGAAAAAAGCATGAAGTTTGAAGTTTATTTTATTTAGACGTAGCAAAAATCTATGTCATTTAAGTCTAGCGGATTTACATATATCCGTTCTCACATTTCGCATATTGTCAAATATCAACGTAAAAAAATTGCAAGCACAAAATTTATATAATTTTTAATACAGAATATGAGAATGAACTAACTAAATGGTCTTTTTTGCGTGTCTGTAGAACACCAAAATCGAATCTGACCATTGAAAAAAAAATGTTTTTGTGAGAGGAGATGGATGTCTAAAAACGGAATGTAATATACATTTCATTAGTATTGAGGCACAAAGTAATTAGGTCGTCGTTTGATATCAGGCTGCGTGTTAAGAAGTAATTCGAATCCGAACGATGGAAACTTGCATTATTAAACTGCTGATTATCTTAAGTTTCGTTCGTTGAAGATTTAAAAATGCCGTCTTAAAATCATTAGTCTGTTGGTAATTTGTTGTAATAAATATCACAAGGAAGTTTTTCAAAAGTTGAAATGAAACATGAATGTATAGCTAATTATTCCAAAGCCATCTTGTGAAATTCCTAGGTAATTTTGTCTCGTTCGATGAAGAATGATTCCGACAATTTATTAAAATTGCGAAATACAGATCTAATAGGATGGGAAACAGATGATAGTTAATTATTGTTAGAATTTTATGCATATTAGTCTTAGCCACCTGTGTGTGCATTTTTAATAGGCCAAAAATATTTTTAGGTAGAAAACGTAGTGATAAGTAATTTCCAAAAAAACACGAGTTCCGCGAAAATGGGTAGTTTAGAAATTATGATATTTTATTTTAGCATTATATATATATATATATATATATATATATATATATATATATATATATATAAACAATATAATATATAAGCAACTTGCAGTTATAAAAGCTTTCTCAAAATTAAATTGTAGCATATTTTAAATACTTTAAGGCAGGATTTCTTATATGTGTAAATTGCAAGTATATTGCTTTATTCATATCATATTCGGAGGGAGACCTTTACCGAATACGAAAACTTAGAAATTACTGAACACATTTTAATGTTCTTTATCAAATTTATCTTTATAAAAAAATATTCTCTGCCTTTGTGAGATCAAGCAGTTGTAATATTCTGTTATAAATGTTTTAACTATACGAAAAACTGTCAATGCGTTACCAACATATATTGAATATCTAAGGCTTACGAAACGATATGTATGAAGATACGAACAGTAGTAAATATCTAACTCGAGTAAATTACAACGGGTCATTTTGTTATTCACAAAGAATACTGCCAAACACGAGTTGAACTCACACTATGAGGGTTCCTTACACATATAGGCTTTTATAAACATTTGATGGAACATAGTATTTCTATTGAATTATTTACAAAATATTATTTTTTAAAATGTATATAGATTTACTATTATATCCTTCATAGGCGCATATTTAAAAAAAATAGTTAATACCACGTAGAATTAGAAATAATTGATTTTTGGATTTTTCGCTTATGCTAGAAGACTTCTCATTATTCGGACTTTGAAGATTCTAGGGGTCAGCCGCAAATAACTATAGATTGCCAAATCTGTGAGTAAGAAAAAGACTGGTAGAAAGAAAAGAAAAACATCCATTAAAGGGCCCCTATGTTTTTGTTGTTTGAATAAAACAATTTGATTCTTTTATAGAATTTAAGGGTATGGGCCTCGGTATACGATATTAATTTTTATCTCGGACCGTTTTTTGAGTAAAATGGCTTCGACAAATGGACGGACAGACAACCAAGTGAATCCTATAAGGGTTTCGTTTTTTTTCATTTTAAGAGATGAACCCCGAAAACAAAAAAACAATTCTGGAAGTAAAATAACTAGCCCAAGGACGTATTCCTCAATAACAGAGATAAAATGAAAGTCATTTTCATGGCGTAATCTAACAATTTAGTTTTTTATTAAATTGAGTTTTTGGTTTATATCATAATTCTTCCAGGACTTAATTTTTATTTACTTGAACGAATTACAACATTGCATACACACGTGTGGATGTAGTGTTGTAGTTCGTTCAAGTAAAATAAAAATTAACATCTGAAAAAATGTGATGTGAATGGAAACTCAGATGATCATTATTATTAAAAACCAAACCGCGGAGATCTGAACCGTCTGTGTATAATAAGTATAAATAGCGAAGTAAATTGATTGAAATTATCAGAAATATGTGGAAGGCCGAAATCAAGTAGCATATTTGTTGTTATTTTAATTAAGTTGCATCGCGCTTTATATTTATTTTGCATAGATGGTTCAGATCTTTGCAATATTGGTTTTCAATATGACATGACTATATAGTAGGAAAATGAATCGTTCATCCCAAAGCAGTGGTTAAAGCGCCTATGTACATGTATAACTATACCGATATATTGGCATTTATTGTCGGAGGCGGCGACGCCTCGGCGAGTGTTGCCCGAGTGTACTGCGTGTTTATTGCGGGCGGCGGCTCTCATTATTGTAATACGTTTTGTTACTGGGCTCGTTCCTTGGACCGTTTCACGAGATGTATTAATTAATTAATTAGCTCACTTGTCACTTCTTGTCTGAAGAAGGTGTAGATTAGGTTGATGAATGAAGGTTGTTATTACTGTGCGTGCTAGTTTCGACATTTTGGTGGGATTTGCGTTTGAATACGCTGTTCTTAAAATCGTTATTATCTCTTAAACATAATTTTCAATGAATTCTTTTAAATATTAGTATTTATTCAACGTTCTGAAATTGGTTCAATGTCACTAGTAGTAAAGATGTAATGTGATATGCTCCGCAACAAGGACAAGTTTTCTTCCTGAAAAACGGAGTATTTTTCAGCATTCAAAAAACTTCCCTGTTAATTTGACTGTTAATTCTCATTATCTATTAATATATAAACGTTTAGAGAGTTGTATTTTTTATTTTCTAGGTAAGTAATTGATTTATAATCAGCCTTTATGTAGTTTATATTATTTTTATCATTTCTTTAGTATCAATATACTTTGCTATAGTCCAGTTTTTAGGGTTCCGCGCATCGGAAAGAAAGAAAGCTGAACTCTAATGTGGCCACTTTGTTTCTTAGGAAGAGCTAGAGGTATCAAGTTAAAATTAATATCAAATACTAAGATGTATGGCTACGTAACTCTGTAATAATTCAAGCTTCTACCTCAAAGAAACAAAAAGATACGGTCTTGAAAATACCACGTACAATGATACTAGGGCATGTGATATCGGACCTATTGTCAATTCCGGAATTTGATTTCGATATTGACGCACGATTCCGGAATTCCGTCATTGGTTCCGGTATTGGAGGTCTTTGAAAAAAAATTTAAAAACTTGAAATATTTTAGTTATAAATCACTGAGAGGGTCAAAACACAACAGTATCAATAATCAAATCTTGTGTACGATGGACATGTTATGTATGGTGGACAAGAGCTTAGCTACAATCTTAAATTAATTGTACCATACGTACTATATATATGTACCAATTTATTTTAATAAATCAAAACTAGCATTACTACTAGCCAATAATGATAAGCTGTTGTGTACAAACTTTAAATTTAACTATTAACCAACTTTTTTAATATGTCGCTACGATTAAATCGCAACAACATTAATAATCAACGGTATTAATAATTACAGTATTCGCTACACGTACGTGAGTAGGGGTGACAAAGGGGTGCAGGCGGGCGGGTTGTTATGATTACTCAATTCCGGAATAGAAATATCGGAAAAATAAGTCCGAGTTTCCGGAATCTATTCTCTAATTGATAATGACTCACTCATCAAACAACTAAGGGTACTTCCCGTTGAATTAGAGTTTTGAAATATGTTGCGAAGGAAGATCTGATAGCGCAAGAAAAGGAAAAAATAATTGATTACCCGAAAATTATTTGTTTATTATTCTATGTTGAATTGTTACGTGAAAACATTTTTTTATTTCCCTCTATTTTAGTGCTCCATGGCAAAATTGGCAAAACTGAATACTAGTCGAGTCACTCCGGTGTCTGTCCTCCATCCTGCCACAATCAATTTTTTCGGAGATTATTTGACATAAATATTTAAAATTTAGCACACAGCTAAAAGTATGGTGACCCAATTGTAGACGTGGAGTATAAATATTAGGTTAATTTCAGGAGTTAAATTGGGAAATTAAAAAATATCTTTTAAGGTCAAAACTGAATACTAGTCGAGTCACTCGGAAATTATTTGACATAAACATTTAAAATTTAGCACACAGTTAAAAGTATGGTGAACCAATTGTAGACGTGGAGTATAAATATTAGGTTAATTTCAGGAGTTAAATAGGGAAATTTCCAAAAAAAATCCTTTATGGTTATCGTAAATGGTACCAAATGAAAACTTGTTGAAACACTTTTTAAATACAAATTAAATACTTTTTAATAATTTGTTTAAACATTTTTCGGGGAAAACGCTCACACACATACTGTTCACACACATACCACCAAAAGGATTGTTCAAAAAAATCTGAAAAAAATTTGAACATTGAGAATTAAGTATAGATTGAACCAATAATATCAAGATCAAAAAATTCTAATGTGGTGTTATGAAATAGTAATTATTTATTTTCTTTTAATCGCTAAACCATTGGTTTTAAAAAGATAGTTTTTCCTATATGGGCGCTTTTTAAGCACATAGTACTATTAATTTTTACCGAGGGATGATGGCGAGGAGCACTAATAGGGCAAGTCACTTTTTTGTTGCACTCGATCCATTTTAACTTTTATATCGTAAAATACTAAGTATGTATTTTACGCTAAGCTTACGATAGTATTGTATGGTGTGTAACTTCCGGGGCGCGAGTTCTACTCGCACGTGATCGTCCTTTTTTAATCTTATGACTGCTTAAACGTTTAAACAAAATTTTAATTGAATATTTGATGACACATATTTTATCGGTCAGTTTTATTGTAATTTTTATACGGGACATGGACGTTCGATTTGTACAACCCTAATCGTATTTCGTTATTGGCGGCATATGAGATAGCCGGATCGAAATAGATATTTCACAACTTTTCCAATTACTCGATAATCTTGTAGAACAGAATAACAGTAACATTCTTGTTGTGTTCTATAACAGTAACATTCTTAATTCTTTCGTATATAAATTATAAGCAAATATATAAAATTCATGATTTTTGTTCAGCATTGTTTGTATAGTACTTGGTTTTGTAATCTCGTTGATATAATAAAGCTAAAAATAACATCAATTTTCAAGGTTTTTTTGTGTTAAGCGTAAAACAATTTTTAATAATATTCATACAGTTTCAAAAGTTTATGATGATCAATGAATGTTTTATGATATTGTCAGAGGTCATAATTTTGAAAATTTTGTCCAGTCCAGGTATGGGAAGTTCTTTGCCGTTAATAACGGTACAGAAGTTATGAAACTATCCTCATGCTTTTTTTATGATATGTTTTCTTATACGCTGAATGGCTGAAGGAATGCTTTTTAAAGTGAAACTTCTTTTGTGACGATAGCGTAAGTTCGTATGTTAAGAAATGCGGCCGTAACGAATAGTGAAACACATCGGAAGCGGGTAGTTATTAGCCTAGCGCAACTGTCAATTAAAGGTCGATTTTGAAACGAGAAATTTTATGTTTAAGACGTGTTCGTTCTCGTGTATTTGTTACGTATGAAAGATTGTGATGGTAATTAAATTCTGAAATTTTAAGGTTAATTTTTGCCGATGTGAAAGTTACCCCAGAACATTTACGGCATACTCAATTTTGACTTTATAATTTGATTTCGTTCATTGTAAAAGTCTGAGAATTTTATTGCAGCCGTCACTACGTTAGATACTGTAAAGTATTGATGTTTGTTGGTTGAATCACGCGAGTAGCAGGCGGAGTTACAACGGGTTGATTCATTCTTTGTTTCCAATCAACTCGCTCGATCCAAGCTGTCGACCCTGAGCGGCAGACGGGCATTGAAACGGGATAGTCGACCAGCTTAGTGTGTACAATTTGTAGGTGCAATGTATCTATGGAATAGATAGCTTCACTCGACTCAAATGTATCTATCGTCTGCTAATAAAACGGAAAGCTCCGGTGATCGATAGATGTACATAGGACTCTGTCTTTTCTTCGTACGTTGCATTAGTGACGATGATAGAATAGAAGAAAACAGTCAAGCATGAGTGGAATTCCATACTCTAGAATAATCTCTATAGTTTTCCTACAACCTTTAAATAGACTTTTAAAAACTCTGATTTTTTCATAATTTTAGGTTTCTGAGACTACTAAACCTAATTCTTAGGAATAGGGGGAAATTTTTTGCCAATTTTTCTTTGAAGATATAATACTTTTTATATCTTTGAGACCCTATAACTAATCCATTCAAACGATACCCCATTAAGGGAACTTTTTAGGGAACTAATTTTTTTCGAGTACTTAATTTTTTTCCTTAAATTTCCCTATGAATATTTTGTAGTGTTACTATTGAAATATTGTTCGTGGGTTAATATGCTTTATTATTGTGCCAAGCTTCTGAACCAAACGGTTTCTGGAATCGTAAAAACCAAGGGTAGAGCGTGCGCTATTTTTAATGACTTTATTTTCCGGCTATTCCAAACATTTTCTCACCGCGCAATATTCTAAATAGGGGAATTCGGGTTTGAGTCTAAATAGACTTCGGACTTTTTCATTTCGTTGTTTGATCTCTAGTACTATGTTAATTAAATTTAAATATATTTAATAATTTGTAATTTAATTTATTTCTGTGATAGTTTGCTTTTATTTTCCTAAATATTTTTTTTCCATCAATAGCTCATCTCTCTATACGGTCCAAATAATGAAATTATCTTAATATTTCCTCATTTGTTTGACATTTGTATCCAAATTTTATGATAATGTAAATTTAAATACATTTATGAAAGGTAAAATGTCTGTCCAAGAAAAAATGCAACCACAACAAATAGCCTTAGAGCTAATAAACGGAAGTAAATTATTTTCCCATCCAATATTGTTTCTTGTGGTCTAGTGAACGACGATAATTTTGAACGACACAATAATTTTAAACGACGAAGTTCCTATTCAAATTTTGCCTATAAAAGCTTATTTGTTAAATCGTTAACCAAAAAGAAAATTTGACTTTTGGTCAGCACAGACTCACTTACTGTGCCATGTATTCCTTTTTATCGCAGTCTTGTAGTGATTTTACCTTGAAGCTGATTATTTGTTTCCATTTTCTAATTACTACGTAAATTTATAACCTATGACAGATTGTTCACTCGCGCGGTATGCATAGATTGAAACAGTTAATATCCGGAAAGTCGTTTGTGAATATTATTAATACTACATGAGTGATGTAATCGAGTTTACGTTATTAATATGTTTTGTGTTAAATATGTAAATTTCAATTAGATGATTGGAACAGCTATATAACTTGTTTCAAATGGGTAACAATGAGTCGAAATTAATGGCACTAATCGGAAGAGATTATTTTGAAATTGGGAGTGCCTCAGTGTTCTATACTGGGTCCATTTTTATCCCTTGTCCTACATTAATGGTTTACTGTTCATGGTAACAGATATGCGCTATATTGTTCTTTTCGCTGATGACACCTCCTCGATTTTCAAAGTGGAATAAGAAAGAAGAAGACCTAACAAATATTTATAAAACTTTAAATAACGTATATAAATAATTCTGTCAATAACTTGTCTTTAAATCCTAAGAAAACAAAATGTATTAAATTTTCACTGCCTAATGTACATCAGATTAATAGTAGTGTAATTCTGAATAACAAAGTACTAGAATTAATAACCACTGCTACTTTCCTGGGTATAACTCTAAGTTACAGTGGGCTGCTCATATACATTCAGTAGCTAGTAGGTTAAGCTCCGCTACGTTTGCAGTTTGAAAAATTAACCAGCTGACAGGTGAAGCAACGATTAGATTAGTTTTATTTTTTTTATTTCCACAGCATCATATCGTGTGGTATTATGCTGTGGGGCAGTGCTGCCGACATTAAAAATATATTTATTCTACAAAAGAGAGCAACACGAGCCATATATGATATGAAATCTCGAGAATCATTACAATATCTCTTCAAAGAGATAAATATTCTGACTGCCGTTATAAATCTATGAAAACAAAAAAAAAAGTTAAATTCCTTCGTCGAAAGGTCTGACATACATGCCCTTAATATAAGAAGCAAAAATAAAAATCATGATCCTAAATTTAGAGAATTGAGTCTTTGTTGGGTAATGGCGTCCGCTTTTTTAACAAAATACCTGAGAATATAATAAACATTCCCATAACGAAATTTAAAACGCTTATTAAGCACTTGCTCATTTCAAAGGCGTATAGCATGAAGAACTATTTTGAAGACAAAGACGTGTGGAGGTTATTATAGTGAACAATATACTGTATAATGCACATTCTGGCGCTCATCAAGAGGGACTAATTGATTTATTTTAGATATATAGACTATAAGGACGTTTAATCATAATGATTAGAGGTTAAATAGTGACATGTCAAAAAATACTTTAATAGTCTTACTTGATAAAAAATTGTAGATAAATTAATAAACCTACCCATACCTCGCCTGAGTGTGATAATCTCAAAAATATATTTTTCTCTTGCGTTGAAAAAAATATTTTCTTTCACCAAGTCCAGTTAAGTATCATTTTAAAGGTTATTCTAAATATATTTTTAAAATATTTCTATTTTGATTTTATATTTTACAGCTTTTTATGTGCTAACACAAGTGGTACGAAAGAAAATATCCCCCCACAATATCCTCGATGTTGGACGGCCAACTAATTTGAAATTATTCATATAAATATATTTTTATATAAAGGTAACAAGAAAAAACGGTATAAAGAATTTTGAGGAAAAGAATAATGTGCAAAAATATTCACAATTTTTTTAAAATTTTTCAGCCTCGTCTGCGAAATATTAAGCTTCTGGTTGATATACACCTAATTCTTCAGTGATAGATTTAAAACATAAAAAAATCTAGGTCCTACTGGCATTTGATGCACGAGATTCATTACAAGTCACACGACGATTTATTTTCATGTATAAGTATGCGTCATATGAAGATGTGAAATAATTACTGAATCCGACCGAAGACCGTGTGAATATTTTGATAGTGTACCTATGTAAGTCATTACCCTGGTCTTATAATTGCCTTTATAAACTCTGCTGCTGCTGTAAAAACTAAACGTCTCGGATGTGCCGTGAGAGTTGTCTTGGTAACGATAATCTTTAATGTTACTTTAATGAATTTGCACACAGTTTAAATGACGTGGAATACAAAAATACAATAAACAATTAAACATAACAGCCATTATTGTTTGTATTCGAAAGAGATAACCCATTTTCGGATCACTTGAATATCTTTTGTCGAGTAGTTCACGGTGAATATGATTTCTCCACGCTGCATCGTCCGAAATAAAAAAGGCTTTGTGAACGAAGTTTTTTGAAAAAATTGTTAAAACGTTGATGGTCGTGTAAATTAAAAATACGAATTTTTAAAACCTCAATTTTTAGTTTTTTTTTTGTTACGAAAAGAATCTTCGTTTAAATAAATAAATTCTTTCGTGAATAAGCCCCTAGACTGAAAATGAAGTCTAGAAATTTCTGGATCTATCGGTGTAACCGTTACTGATGTGTTTCGATTACCAAATGCGAATTTTCACAAAAATTGATTTCAAAGGAAATGCGTTTATAGTTTCACGTATTGTTACACGAATATTGTCAACTTAATAGGTCGTCGATTCCACGTCCATAACTTTTTTTACTGTAGAAAAGTCGTCCAATAATTTTGATCTGTAATTATCATAGTATATTTTAGCCCTTGCTAAAGTACAATAACTACAGAGGTCTCAAATATTCGGACGATTTATTTATGTACTTTAATGTATACAGTTGATATATATATTGCGGACTTACTGCTACAAGAGCAATCTCTTGTAGCCAACCAGAACACCGGTCCAGCCCCGCTCGATGAGCCGCCGGGAATTGAACCCGTATTCTACCGGTGCCCTGCGCCGTCAAAGTATGCCTTGTGATCAATCTAACAGACAATGACGACGATAACTAATAAAAATAGTGACGATTTAGATTTTACTAGATAATTTTCAGACGAAAATACCACCATTTTTATACAGAATTTCATACATTTTAAATTAAACACTTTTAACTATGATGTGAAAGTTTTGTTATTATATCTAACAATAGAATATATATATATATATATATATATATATATATATATATATATATATATATTCGTCGTTTTACAATATAATATAATTTTGACATCTTCATAAAAAAGCGTAACCGATGACTTGTATACAGCATGTTAGACTCTTGTTATGCCAAATATCGACATCGAAAATACTATCAAAAACATAAAATACTCTTTATTTATTGATTTATTTCAGACTTCAAAGTATACATAATAAATACATTCGACGAACTTATTGCTACAAAAGCAAACTCTTCCAGTCAACCACTTTGATTAAATTTGAACATTTTGTAATGTGAAAGACTGTAAAAGATACTAACAAAACTCATTATGATATTAATAACAAACAACAATAGATAAATAAAGACGTGCAATTTAACAAAATATTACATATTGATAAAATTAAATATATACAGATATAAACCAATTAGGTAATACACATCTAATATCGGAGTGGCTTATTTTATTTTTGACATTGCATTTTTCTAAGATAACTGCTAGAACGTCAAATATATGCGAATAACGAATAGGTACTTTGAAAAGTCGATGAAAGCACCTATCAGAGGTGAAACCACACACGGATGGGTCATTACGACTGCGTCGACGTCACGTATTCAAGAGGAAAAATAAACTATATTATCTAATCCTATTGCCCCACATGTTAATATCATAAGAGTCATCGACATCCCCCCCACATTTTTGGTTGGCTAAAAACGTAGAATTATCAAAAGTACCTCTTTTCGGTTCGTGCATGATGCTTGTCTTATTCCCAACGTTTACAGTAATCGTAAAAACACTCGAGAAGTTTATTGACTGCAGAGCCGAAAGAAACACTTGACAGAACGATTGAGAAATCGAGGGATTGGGAAACATTGTGTGCGTGTTGGAGTTGTGCAATAAAACCTAATTTTAGTTGTGCAGTTGCAACTATCTTACCTTTATTTATCGTCTAATATGATGAAGCAGATACCCCATAGCGCGTCTAATAACATAATATTAAAAATTTTCGCGTTTGTATATGCATAGTAGCAATAACGAACTTTAGAGTTGTCCACTAATATTGAGAAACGAATACAATTTAAATGAAATAATATTTCGATAATTTTATTCTTTTCAACAAGTCTCGTGTAAATAAGTACTAAGTGTTTTATATTTTAATATAATCACTCAGAAGAATCTGCTATCGTATTAATGTCCTCTTGATATTATTCGCAGTGGAACACAGCGGTCCGCTGGCAATGAGCGCGCGCCGTTCTGCCGGGTTTCCGGGCGGCGATGCTGGCAGCATCCTGTCGCCGCGCGACACGGCCGGCCTGGGCGTCAAGATGGTCGAATACGTGCTCGGCGGATCACCCACTGGTATGTATACGTGTTTTTTTGTTGTATCTTCTTTATTTTTTTTCGCTTATAATCATTTGAAGAATTTTTGTAACTTACCCGCTACCAGTACTTGTATGGCGCTGAACTACCGTTCGAAGGGGAAAGAGTGGTAACGCCTAGTTAGACAAAATATTTAATGAAGGCACGTTGTGCTATTTCAATTTCTTTTATTATAAACATTCCTTAAATAATAAAGGTTGACGCTCATACGTTTTGTATACATACTATACGAACAGATTTCGTCCGCGTGGAATTCACCTGACTGTGATTCCGTTAGTATTTCGTTTCGGCAATTTGGCCACGGAACACTAAAAAAGTACTCAATTTATCACTTGTCATATATAACTTGATTTATAAAGGTATTTTGGAAATGAATTCTGTAATTTTTTGTATTTACTCATTTACATATGTATATTGCACAAATGTTGTCTTAGCCACTTTTTCTAAGCTATACGAGTATATTACATATATGAAAAAAAACTATTACATAGATTGTGCATTCACTTAATTTTGCCTAAAAAGATGTAGACCATAACGCACTATTTTTTTTTTGTATATTTATTAAGTTTTTTGGGCAGTTTTGTTAAGAGTTATCACTTTCTGTGTTATTTGCCACATTGGCGTTGTCAGGGAGTTTATGATACATCACTATCTTTGTGAAAATATTAAAGTTAATATATCAAGAATAGTGTTACTAGATTAAAATGTGATTGTTGAAGAGATTTAGGGGGGGGGGGGTCTGTGAAATCGGTTAGCTATGCGCGGTAGTCCTTAGGTAAAAAAACTTAAATGTTCACTGTGGTTGTTGATGTATGTTATCGCATATGAACTTAAATGCCAAGGTAAATGTGTAAAGTATTGAAAAGACGAACAAAGCATATCATAATAATGCAATGTGACGCGAAGTCATTGCTGCTAATGAAGTGTAACGAAATTGATATTGGCATAATTGTCATTATTTGTGTTCGTTCAGGCCAAAGTGATCTTTCTGTCTATCCGCAATTTTCCATTGGGGCAGATTAGGTAACGATGACATATACCACCACACCGCTCGGTTCGAAGGTAGTTTACTTCTATTGCATTTCGTATTTGTTTTTTTAGAGTGAAACTTATCGCACAGTATTTTAAAATTATTCAAGTAGCGAAAATTTGTGATTCAAATAATGGTGCAGGAGTGGCGTGAGTGGGCTGCGCTATAGTCAAACGTGCTGACATTTTTTTCCATTAGTTTAATTATAAACTGTATATCAAAGTATAAAGATAATATATTACGAAAAGATAGCTATTTCTGTATTATATTGATAACGTGAATTCGATATAAATAAATGTTTGATACCACGTTCATAGTAAAGAAATGTCACGTGAAACGCTTGAGTTTCCGTGCGATTTTTTATAAGTTTTATCAAAAAGATAAAGTACGAATTAGGAACAAAATTTTGACTTGTCTTGTTTATTTTTCAAAATTATTTAATTAATTACGATGATATCGCGAATTATGTACGTGTGAAGTAAGTTGGACATTTGCTTAAAATGTATTTTTATTAACACTAGTCGTAGGTCTTAAACGTTGTATTTTACAATGACGTCATAGCAAGCAAAGTATTTATATCTCTAAATTGCTAAAAAAACAACAGTGTGGGCACGGAAAAATGTTATTGATTTTTCGTTTTCCAATGTTTCTATATAATTGTATTCTCTTTATGCAGAATACACTTAATCTATAAAATTACCCATTTTCAAAACCCCCGGAAAACTTTCCAGGTAAAACTACCAAATGACTGTACTACTTGTTTCACAACCAAATCGTATCAAAAGATATTTCCTAATTTCCATATTTTTTATTATAATTTCAATATAAATTTCCCAGAATTGAAAATATCTTGGGAGATAAGTGCACGTCGTATTCGTTATTATAAAGTACCGAGCGTCACGATTATATCATTGTTAGTGATTGTTTTAATGAGACTATAAATTATAGTCGTTTTGCTCGATAACCGGTTTGTGCGTGTCGAGAGCCGATAACGCTTCCAAACGGAGCGGGCCTGCTCTTATTGAGAATGTTATTTATGACTTTATATCCAATTATCCTTCGGTCATGGATTTATTTTTTTTTTCCAATTTGCCATATGTTTGACGACGACAAGACAGTGATAAATGCGACAGTGCGACATGTCTATTTCATATTTTTTCGTCCATTGTGTTTATGACGACCTCAACACGCTTTTCTATATATCTTGCCGTTACTTTGTCTTGGATTATATCTAATGAATGATGTTCTCAATTATGAATTTATTTTTTTTTCATTTATAGATATTTTTTCTTTAAATTATTGATCGAACTAAAACGTGAGGATTATATGTACATATTTTACAAACGTGGAAATATGTAAGTTTTAGTGAATTTATTTCCACGTTATGTAAAAAGGCTGGTGGTTAATTTGTGTAGTAAGATTTTTTTCGTATTCGCCTTGAAAATATAAATCGAAACAATGTATAACATTTTTGCATTTTGCTCTTTGGAGAAATAATTTATTTTTCAACATCAAAATATTTTTATTTTCAGTAATTTCTTAATCTTTATTACATTTAAATATTTCATTATCATAAACACACTTTACATGAAAAAATATTTAAGAAAAACACAGGATTATTATTACACTAGTAGTATAATCGATTTTTTTTTCTGCTGTAAATTCAATTAAGGCGCGTTCGCTGCGTCACGACTTGTCGTATCACTGTTATAATGCCACGCGGCGCCCGATGTTTGTGCTCTGTGGGAACTAACTCACCATCGAGTGGAAAATTATATATATATATATATATATATATATATATATATATATATATATATATATATATAATAGTAAATATTAATTTACTGTTTTTAATTTTTAAGCTCCATTTGCAAATTATTAAGCTCCATTTGCGGGATATTAAGCTTTAAAGTGACGTCTAACTTTTCAACATTTAATTTAAAATTAAGGTATTGGATCAGAACTTTCATTTAAAATTATTTCTGTTAAGTGTTATCAACATACTCGAGGAGTACAGAAAACTGAAAAAAATGTTACGTGTTTTTGATACGTAGTTTGATAATATTATTATGGAGTAGGATGTTAGATATTATTTCTTTACACATTCACAAAATTGCAATTCACATCTCATTACGTATAAATTGTGAAAAACCAAACAAATGTTTGTGCAAGCCGACTCTTGAGATAATGCTCGAAATTAGGAATTATAAATAGTAAACAGTAATTGGAGCCACTTAAAACTAAAACTACTCAATTTTGATATTCTGCTATTAACGAGATTCGTACGTCGCTCAGTGTTGTCGCATGTCGTCTGGCCTCGTTAGTTGGTACTGTTGTCTGCTAAAAATGGCGGTACAAATCATTTTTAATATGTTTTCAAAAATTAGTACGAAAATTTGCATAGTTTCAGTGTTTTATTAAAGATGCGTTTATTGCTCGTTGTAACTGTCGAATACATAAAAACGCTACACGCTGTGAACACTACGTTTAAAGATGTTTTCATCGCAGAGCGTTCACACTAACCGCTGTAGAGGATGTCATAATATTAATTCATATAACGGCTTCGTTTGCTAGTTGAAAAATATTTTGTTATTTAATTTATGCTTTTACGTGCGATTGTTTTCATTCGGTCGTTAGTTCATGGCCTTATGTTAACTGTAGTATTGTGTAGTCTTTATTAGCTATTTATGGGACTTAATTTTTTTTAGTGACGAGGTTACATGAGGCTCAATAAACGCGACACGTATCTATATTTGGTCGGCTTATTACCGACGATAGGCCAGGTCAGTGTTGTAATACTGATTATGATTAGGAAGTTATGCATCTCATTAACTATTAGCACTTTGACATTCACATCTTCTTTTGTGTGACACCTGTGTAGATCTCGTGTTATATCTATATAGCACGTCACCAGCATTTATGTAGTGATGAAAAGATATCTTCATTACTGTCCTTTTTGCGAAATTTCATATTACTTGTACACAAATATAAGATTTTTAATAATTAAGCGATATCACCGACATTTGCTTGATAATTATCATGTGACCCCTCATCTACGTGACGTCATCAGCATTTCTCCAATAGTTTTCACATGACCAAATTATCACGTAACGTAAAATTAATGATAATTTCCTGAATAATACACGGCAGGATATATTTATTTTCAACGATGATAAAATGACTTCATAAGAGCAAAATCTTTCCTAAGGTGAAAAATAAGCTTGACAATAAAGAAAATATTACTTTCTTGTAAGTACGGCTTGACCAGATCTATCGCTATAGTGAGATCTATTGCTATAGTACGACCGTTAACAAATGCTACAAATGATATCTAATTATCTAATATATTGTCCTTTGCATATTCATGCCATGTGTATATAACTTGATGTAATTTTTTACGGGGGCAATGTAAATTTCGAACACAGAATGTCATCATAGGTAATTTCTGGTTATACAACGCCACGCCAGTTAGGAAAGACAGTGTTTTTTATGTCAATCTCAGTTTAAGGTAATTCTCATTCATCAATTCTCAGGTAAGATAGAAACCAGGCTATGCATGTTGCGGAGCATGCATAGCCAGTGTTTCTATTTGAGTACGATAACCCTTGCTTTTAAATTAGACAGTTATGCATTAAATTGTTAACGATCATAATTTATAAACATAAAACCATAATACTGACAAACGATTATAATCACAATTGATAATGTACTGTTGGTGTCTTATTATAAAATTCAATGAGCGTGTGAGTAAAATGCGATTTTTAATACCTAGAGAACCTTCGGAGAAATATCCTTGGTGTTTTTTTCTATGTTGCTTTCCTTATGCAAAGCTTTTAGTTTGGGTTAAGTAATAGAGGACATGCATAGGTCAGCTGCATTTTGTGAAATTAGACAAACGTGTTTTAACTGGTTATATTTTGCCAATTTCGATATAGCCAAACAGATTGTAATTGATTAAATTCCGGGTCTATTACATGTTTTGCGAAGCGATATATTAAATGATAACAAAGGTGAGAAAAAAAGAAAAAATGTATGAACTGAAAATAATAAAAATTTACCTTCTAAAACAAGACGTCTTAATGTTTTACTGGCTTTATAGTAAATTTAATTCTATAAGACGAGCGAATTTATAGGAAAAGTATATTATTCCTATCGTTAAATATTGTATTTAAGACAACGTTGATTACGATTGTATTGTTAAGGCTCGTTAACATACAGATCTAAACAATAAAATTGAAAGTAATTTAATTAAAAAATATGAAGTTTTTAGGCTTTTTATATAATCCACCGTTCGAACTGTCAGGTCATGGATATTTTAATTCCCTATATGATTCTAAATTAAGGGGCTATGTCTAGTTTCAATTCATTTCTTGAAGTAGAACGTTTCGAAAATATACTTCACAAATCTTAAATTGATCGGGAAAAAAATGTTATACGTATTACATATAAATATTTGAGTGTGCACAACACTATATCCATTAAACTATTTAAAAAAATTATATATTTTCTCGTCTGCTAGTGAATATATTTACAGGATGAATATTTTTTACCATGTCAATATATTGCCTAGTTACTAGGCCCTAGTATACCTTTGACATGTGTAAAAATATTGTGAATCTGTCAAAAAGGCCTAGAATATGCGCTTTCTATAAGTTTTCAGTAATTTCCTAGTCAGATTCTACCAAATCTTTTTTTTTTACTTTTTATTAGTTTCGAAAATCGAAAGTTGATTGCGGGGTGAGAATATATCACTTAAAACTCGGAAAAAATATTCTGTGGGTTTTTTTAAATTCGCTATTAAAGAACACATGATGTATAAAACTAAAAAAATGTTTGAGTACTTAATTTGCCTCTTAAAATTACCATATAAATATTTTAAAGCATTAGTTGTTGCAAAATACGATATTACTACGCCAAATTTCTATGTCAAACGGTTTTTAAGAATATCGCCTGCGACAGACAGAGTAAACTTAGAAATGTTTCCTTTCGAGGAACAGGACTCTGCCTGCGTTAAACAATGACTGTGTATGAATAAATTCCATTCTTGTATAGGTCACTTTTAGCAAATATCTGAATTCGTAATAAATTAATTATGAATTAAGAAAATAAAACCTGAAAAGCACGAAGAGAACTCGCACTACGAAGATTCCCTACACATTTAGGCATTTCTAAAAATTCAATGGAAATTTAAACGTAATGTTTATTAAACTATTTACAATATTTTAATTACTTAGAAAGTATATATATTGCCTGCTATATTTTCACAGGCGCATTTAATAAAAAAAGGAGGATTATCCCACATAGAATTATATATAAATGATTTTTCCCTTGTGCTAAATATGTCCTCCCATTATACCGGCTTTCGAGATTGCATGTCGATCGAAAGTATCCTGTAGGCTTTGATGACGGTATAAATAACAAAAAATCCTTCAAATCTTTTTATCGCTGAACAAAAAATTTTTTTAGCAATGTAAAAGTATTATTACCTCAGTATATGATATGAATTTCAACATGATATCTCAATCTGCTTCTGAGAAAAAGGGCTTTGACAGACAAACGGACGGACGACAAAATAATCCTATAAGGGCACAGGTTTCTTTTTTTAATTTTGGGGAACGAAACGCTAAAAACGACCAATTTTTATACGAAATCAAAATTTTCGCTTTAAATAACCACCACACTCTGTCAAATCGACGTCATGCAGAAAGTGATCCGCGAATGAAAAGAATACATCGTGTAGTATTTCTTGTTTTTTTTGTATGTGACTTCTTGCTTCAATAGTTAATATAAACCTCACTTTAAAAACCCATTGTGGAAAAACGTTTTACCGTAAAAACCTATTTTATAAATTTTCAATGAAAAAGTTATAATGTAATTATAAAATACATTATGAAATTAAACAATTTTTATTTTAAAAATGAAAGAAAGAAGTACAGAAATAGTGTTATTTTTAACAAAAGGTCTAACAAAAACTCCTTTATTCTGGTCCAAATAGTCACGACCTCTTAAAAATCTTGAAAATTTACTTTAGTTAATATCATTTTCTAATGTGGATGGAATACAGTGTGTACTTACTATATACTCGTAATATTGCCTGTGTCATAAAACTTTAACGGAAGTTTGTATCGATAAAGCACCCCTATTCCGTTCAATGCAGAATCCGGCGTCGACAAGCAGCACGGTGTCGAAGCTCGGTTGCGCGCATTGGCACTCGAGGGTGGCGAATCGGAGGGCAAGACGCCCGCGTCGCCCTTCGACGCCGCCAAGACGGACGGCGAGATGCAACAACAGCAGCAGCAGCAGACACAGGCTGGCGCCGGCGTCGTCGCCAATGGCGTACACAACGGCGCCATCGACGAGGAGAAGGCCTTTAAGTGAGTTTTATGACTTGATTTTTTGTACAGATAATATACATTATTTATTTCATTGGTCTTTTTTAACATGTTCATTCGCAAAAAAATTAAATTTTTACGAGGGTTGTCCTACCAAAAAAGTCTTCGCCGTATATGAGAACCATATTGTTATTTGCACTAATTAAAGATCGCCCATTAATTACGTCACGAATTTAAATCGAAAATCTGTGACTAATAAAAATTGTTGGGTCACTAATTAAAATTAGTTATATGTATTTATATAATTTTATTTCTATAATTAAAGAATTATTATTATTCTCTAATGAAGTTGTATTTCAATTTTCTTTTATAAGGCAAAGTGTTACAGGTCCAAAATTTAAGCTAAAAGTTAATTTCTACTATCAAATTAGAGAAAACCTTAAAACAGTGATTTTTACTCCGGTTATCATCTATCGTTAGGTTGTGTTCTTCTCTTGCTGTCTCATTAAATTGTGTTAGCGGCGTTCGAAGTTAAAGTTCGTTTAATTGTTTTGTCTTAAAGCTCACGGTTTATTCAGCAAGCTTCGTTGTGTTATTTTATTAGTTCGTTTGTTCTGTTTATCTTAAATGAATGACGTATATTTTTGTATGGCGAAGTCAACTTTGTAGCGATTATTGATTCAGGTTGAAATGAAATCGATTCCCCAAGGTGGAAATGACGGGGTAAACGCCGTTAATACAACACAGAGCACCTCAATCATTCCAATGATTATTTTATGTGATTTTGTGTGTATTTATAATCATGTTTGAGGATCCTAACAGAAAAAAATAGGTATTTGGGCATGTTGAATTATAATATATTTTGGCGTACAATTGGGGCAAACATTTCGAGCACACAAAAGATTTTATATTTATATATTTCTAATGCCCAATGCCACAGGGAAAGTATAGGACGGACGCTTTGTTAGTAAGAGCATAGTGAGTCCAAAAGAACGCCAGTTAGAATGAAATTAAGAGGAAAATTTGTAAAAGATATTTTGGGGAGAATGTTTTTTTAAATGCTTACTACATTCCAGGAATTGCGAAATGCCTAGGTTGAGCTCAGCAGTTGTAAAACTTCCCCCATTTTCATGCAAAATCAGTGGTTAATTAACTTATATGTGACAACTAATTAATTTACATCTTGAAAAAAGATGTCGGAGGAATAAATTGCAATTTCGTACTAATTAATTTACATCTTGAAAAAAGATGTCGGAGGAATAAATTGCAATTTCATACTAATTAGTTTACATCTTGAAAAAAGATGTCGGGGGAATAAATTGCAATTTCGTACTAATTAATTTACATCTTGAAAAAATATGTCGGAGGCATAAATTGCAATTTCATACTAATTAATTTACATCTTGAAAAAAGATGTCGGGGAAATAAATTGCAATTTCGTACTAATTAATTTACATCTTGAAAAAAGATGTCGGAGGAATAAATTGCAATTTCATACTAATTAATTTACATCTTGAAAAAAGATGTCGGGGGAATAAATTGCAATTTCGTACTAATTAATTTACATCTTGGAAAAAGATGTCGGAGGAATAAATTGCAATTTCGAACTAATTAATTTACATCTTGAAAAAAGATGTCGGAGGAATAAATTGCAATTTCGTTGCCAATAATTTTCAGTGAAATAATTTTTTTTTATTGTTTAAATCTATTGCATTAGACGTGCTAACTTTTTTCAATATTAAGTAAGGGTAGTCTAATTAATATTTTTTTCATTTAAAGTAAGAAGAATCAAAGTAGTCGACATAGCGCTTAATATCAGCAAACTGAAATCGCAATTGCCATCGATTCATCGGCAAATATGATCTATTTGTCGAAGAATCGATAACCGATGGGGTAAACGAGTTCTCAAGTGGAGACCACGACCATCAAAGCGTAGTTATGAGACTCTCTCCAGACATATAGACTAACGACCTAAAAAAGCCGGCGGGAAGCGTCTAGATGCAGAAGGCGAATGACCTTGTGCGGTGGCGCGTCTTGGGAAAGGTCTATATTCAGGAGTAGATACAGATTAATAAAGTAGTTTATGGTTATTATTCTTTCTATTATAGCGTTCAAATGTTGATGTGTCGGCATAAGCCGGTACCTTTCGATTATACACATATCTAGTTAAAAAACCGTAAGTAAATTGATATTTATGAATATGACTTTGCCAATCTAGGTAAATATACTCAAAGCTTCTAAATGCGCAAACACAGTTTCCACTCTGCTATTTTTAAAACGTTTTTAAACTGAAGAGTTTTCTGTTGAAATAAACGTCGCAAAGAAACATATTTTGCGTAAATACGCAATACGTGCCTGTCTTTTTATCATTCAATTCTGCCAAGTGCTCGCTTATTGAATTCTATCAATCTATGTACCTTCCGGCGCTTTAAATTTAGAAGTACGTCTTGCCGATGGCGTAAATTTGGCACGCATACATTTCCTCATAGTATTGGTTTGTTTTTGTATTCCAAGAAGGCCTAATGCGCTTCCTAACTCCGGTATAGTATTGTTTCAAAATATTATTAGACTAAAAACTATTTGATTCGATTTAATAGAATAAATTTCCTCCCTTTTGAAGACGAGTCAGGTTAACTGAATATGAAATGAATGCTCCACTATTTGTAGTACTAGTCCCTGGTACACAATTTTTGCCTTCGACGTAGAGGACGAGGGGTTAGAAATTTAAATTCGAATTGAGTTGTGTTGGTTTTCCACATGTACGCGCGTGCGTGCGTAATTACATGCATGAGTGCGCGTGTCGCGCGCGCATGTGTGTGTGATATATCTGTACTAGGGAAAAGTTATTCATATCTTGGCTGAGAGTTAGTAGTACAAAGTGAATTGTTAACCATTTCATAACCAAAGGTCGTTTGTTTTACTTATGTAAACATTAATTTAATAGGCAACTGATACTATAAATTGCAAAATATTTTAAATGCGGAATCTGAAAATGCTCACAGCACATAACAGTTTGTATTACCTTGTTTAGGAAATAAAGTATACCAGCTGACTAATTTCTTATTACAAGAGAGAACTCTTTGAGTGTACATTATTTGCGTATTGATAAAGCGTATACTGTTGCAAATTGTTATTAGAAAAAAATAGTTATTTTGATATTTTATAACGTTCTTTTCCTATTTCTTACAATATTAAAGAAAACTTCGACACTGCACTTTCAAAGGTTATTTATAATAAACCTGTGAAGTAGGAATAGAATTTGCACTATATGCATTTTTTCCTTTTGGAATGCATACTCATAGAAATGAAAGAACATTTGCATCAATTCATATAGTGTCCGTTTCAATTGAATTATACGTATTTATACGAATCTATGCGTCTTTTAGGTTGAAAACGTTAACGTTCGCCTTAACGATGGTGTGTCAGTTTCAAAGTGTTAATAGAATGTAGGGCGGTAGGGCTTATACGCCGGTGTGCGGTGCCGGCACCTTCGATATAGGTCAAGCGAAATCGAAAGTAATTAGTGGAGCGACCATGGCTGCTTACGAGATATGTCGGCCCGTGTTCTCATTCAAAATGCTCGTCATAATATTGCATCATGTGCCACCGCTACGAGTACTGCGGTTGACGGCCAGCAAAAGACTATTCAAATTTCAAAATTCGACGTTTTTTTATTAACTACTGTGAGGAGGACTATGACAGTTTTATTACAGGTGTATTTTTTCTAAATTATGTTCTTATCGTTAAAGTAGTTTAAAACTAAAATAGATACAGTTTATTTAGAGAAACATTTTTTGTTATTATATATTTGGCAGTGGAGTAGAACATTACACGAGATTCGTCAGCTAGGTTTCGTTGGCAAATAATATGAATGGCTAAGAATAACAAACTCTTTTAGGCAGACGTAAACAAAACCTTCAAGGAAAAATGTTTCGAAAAGTTTAAAAGCGTGAGCAAAGACATGTTTCCGTCCAGTTAAAAAATAATCTGTCAATTAACGAGTTGAACTCCTCACGCTACGAGAATTTCGTACATATTTATTTATATGTAAATATTTAAAGAAGCCATGTTTCTATAATATTAATATAATTTTGTTTTTTCTATATAAATATATATAATATGTCTTTTATAGGCTTAAAAATGACTCGAATCTCTCAAAAATACTTTGGTTTTATTACTTATAACTTTTTAGCTATTTAATATTAATTGATTTATTATATGTTGTTTAAATACAAGATATGAGAAATATTAGTACTGTACTATAGCTTGCTACGTAATACCTGGGATTTATCTTGTTTCAAAACGGGTTTAAAAATGCCAACTTTGATAGTTCACAATTTTGTTTACAATAAAGAAAGAGTTAAAAAATAGATTTGTACTCTACTGAAAGATGTTTTTTGAATGATAACCCAACATGGGCATGTTGGGTTATCGTTAAAAAAAGTAGAAAAAACATTCTCGCAAATTATAAATCTGAGAGCCCCCTAAAAATATAATTTTGTTAGGAAAATCATTAATTTCGGGCTCATTACAACACATTATTTATGCATTTAATTTCTGTTTTATTTTGATTTTATAAGCCTCTACGGATAGACGGACGAACAGACAATATGGCTCCATACGGATTCTTTGGTTATGAAACCCTGGAAATTGTTAAAATGAGCCTGCGCTGATGGTTCAGTACCCCGTTAGTTTATCTTCTGAAAATATTTTAACGTTAACAGACATATGCACAGCAGTTTTATATTCATTTTAGTATCTATACCTCAGAATGAAAAGAACGGAACCCTTATAGGATCACTTTGTTGTCCGTCTGTCTGTCAAACCTTTTTCTCAGCAACGGTCAGATGTGAAATTAATATGAAATGTTAAAGCCTACGGCCCCATAGTCCCGTAAAAATACAAGCTTCTAAATGAATACATTAAAAATGTACGGCCCTTTAAATATCGCGTATATTGATACTGACTTACTTATTAAACTACTAAGGTATCTTCTACTTCCCGTTGGCCTATTTACCCGGTTTTTGAAATTTGGTGCGAACGAAAGTCTGATAGCGCAAGTAAAGGAAAAAGCCCGAATCATCTGATAAATTATTTTTTTTGTTGTTTTATAATAACTTATTAAGTTCTTAATTATTATGCTTTACGACGATATCATATAATGCTACATAATCTTCAGGGGGCGACTTCTACTCGTACTTAAAATAGAACGCGCACTTGACCATCTTTTGTATATACCAATTAAATTACATATTAAACTTACGTGCATATACCAGTACCATTGTGTCGCAAAAATATAATTTTTAAGTCAATTGTTAAGACGTCTATAGACTAAACGAACGAGAACAGGTGAGGACTGAACGAACATTAAGTAGACGTTTGCTTTCGGTAATAATTAACACACTCCTTTCCTTATGACTATAGTACACGAGTATAAGACATTTTCCAAAACGACCAGCGAATGCGAGCAAAATAGTTGCATATATTTGTAAGCGTTCTTTCGATGCACCAATTAGCTAAAGTACGCGAAGTTATCAGCGTACCATTTAAATGATATGCACAACTTCGCTCAATTTATTTAGGCCATGCCCAATGTAGCTGGTCATACGGATTACCGTGACTCTTGAAATTATCAATAAAAGATGTCAAACTTATTGCAACATCTCACAATAGTTGTGAAAAAAACAAACGAACATTGACCTCTAAACAGTCTCTCTGTTGTAATTTAATCGCACTTAGATATATTACTTACGATCATTATACTAAATAACGGTTTTTTATTATTATTTATATACATCCATATATTGTTGTGAATGTTCGTTAGAAAGATGATAAAATGTTGCTATTAAGCAATTGTCTTTGGACCGACAATTGACTGGAAATATCATCAATAATTATCGATGATCCTTCATTATCATATATCTTCGTGCCTCTGCCGATTAGAAGATTGATCAAAATTCAAAAAAGGATGTATGTCACCCAAATCATATGATACGGTAGCATGTTTTATTAAAGTATAACGTTAGCGTCGAAAATTGATACCTATTCATCATTAAGAAGTAGAAGCTATTAGTAACTATTCTATTATTCTCTATTTCCTTGTATTGGTCTGAAACTTGACGCTGCAAAAATTGGTCGCTTATTCATGGATATTTAAGGTATTGTGATTCTGTAATAAGATACTCCGAATTCCATTGGATAGCAGATCAGACTAATAACTTTACTCTAAAATGATTTAAATATCACCCTTAGATTGTAATATATATATATATATATATATATATATATATATATATATATATATATATATATATATATCCGTACGATCTTCGACTACAGACATTGCCAATTTAAAATTTCAAAATAATACATTTGCTGCTAGGGGGGTGGGGGTGAGAACCTTGAATAGCTGCTTATGATAGGCCAAATGGAAGGGATGATATCAAGAAGATGCAGTCCCATGTATTAATTCGGTGAAATTCGCTCCATAATCAAGTCCAGTCTTTGACTTACCGTCCATAGACACAATCGATGGTGGAATGTAATCTGGCAAGAAAGTTATTCGCAGACCTCAAGCTTTGATTGGGGAGAACGACGCTAGGAAGAAGGCCGTTATATTAAAATTCGTAAAGCTGTTCAAAATTTATATAAAGTTGTAGATTCCGTCTCCTAACCTTTTGAGATCTAGCTCCATTTTTAAATTGATAGACCTTTTTTAAAATATCTATTATAAGTGCGACACGGTACTACTGTACGGATGTACGGTATAACAAATTCTAGGTACATCACTATTTAGCTATTAGTAGAAAATTACAGGCGGCCGGTAGAAATTTAATTAAAATGGATATTGATAGACCTGAGGTGAGTTAGGATTAAAAACACGATAATATTGTTATGTTTACAGCGTTTTTAATCTAAATGTCGTCTTACGTGGACCCGGTTTATTCTTTATAAACGTCGTGTGGCCCCTTTTATAGTTGTTCAGCATTTTTTTAAACGGCTAAATATGTAACTAGGTGTGTATGTAAACCGAACATGAAATACGGCTCGAAGAACGCGTCCTCCCTTCGCTTCAAGTAGTCTACCGACCGGCCCTTATCTCACGTGCGCGGGCGGTCTAGCGTGCATTATTAATTATCTCGCAGCGCGCCATTGTGGGGCCGGGCCGCTCGGTTGAGCGGCTGTGACGTAACCGCGGAGCGCGGCGTGTACGGGCGCCGAGAGCTTGCAAAAACTACCGGCGACCGAGTTCCGGTTGAGAGTCATTGCCACGGCTGACTGTTGGCACCTCGTCCGCGTGCATTCACTCCGCGAGCGGGTCCATCATCGGCGGCGGTCTCACGGTCGGCGCGGCTGCATTGTGCGCTACTTTGCTTGTCGGTGTCGAAGGCAAGGGATGGATGTAGGTGTATGAAATGATGATCCATCATGAGTTTATAGAAGTTCAGAAAATTATTGTATAAGAAATAAATTTTACAATAAATATATATTTCATGAATATTTTTATCCAATCTATGAAATTTATGTTTTCGCATTTAAGAATAATTTTTTTATTGTAGATTTAAACAACTAAGCGATTGTCAGTGCCTTTTTTTTACAAAGTTTTCACTGTCTTCAACTTATTTTACTTTCCACTTTTAACCTGCATGGTTATATACTAGTCATTTTTTGCGGAGCAATTAGCAATAATGTGTCTTTATACTTCTGTCTTGACACAGATCTTTCGATTTAGTTACCCTATTTGACATGTAGCTTTAAAAATAATTTTAAAATATCATTTAGTTTCATATTTGCTTTTCTCGGTACAATTTGTTTAAAATTAGATTGTCTAGACGTAAGTCTTTTTGCGATATTACACTCTCATTGAATATTCTTTATTTTATCTCTGCTAGGTCAAAATTTTGTTCAGGTATTCCGTGATAATTTTATTTCAGTTGTATTGTAAATGTATCTATTCTGTATAAGCTGTCCCAATATTTTTTTTTTGCGCGGTTTACTTTTCCCTATTACCAACTTTAAGATGTGCGTAACATAATGTACGTTTTTACGTAAGTTTTCAAAATGTCTTTAAAATATTGTTAAAACTAATTAATTAGTCGTTAGTGTTCACAATGTTTTGCGTTAATTAAATTACTTTATTACATAATAAATGAGAAAGGTCGAACGAACGTTTGTTTGTTAATTAAGATAAACATCCGTGTTGCTCTCGTGTTAACTATTTGGGTTACACCATCGTCGTGAGACTAGATGATATAAAATTTTAAAAAAATCACATGTATGAATTTTTACCACATTTTACCACATTTAGTAACGAATAAAATAGACCTCCTATTTTTAGGGTTCCATAGCCAAATGGCGAAAGTGTAACTCTTATTATAATTTCGTCGTGTCTGTCTGTTTGTCGACCCGTATGTCGCAGTCATTTTACTCGGAGACTCTTGGCACTTTGTAATGAAATTTGGATAGTAGATGTCTTCTATGAACCGCTATACAATGCAATAAGGGAATTATGAAAAAATAACATTAGGTGTGGCGGCTCTCCATACCTACATTTAACTGAGGGATGAAAAGAAATCCAGTGCACAGGCGTGTAGTTTGTCATTAAATAGGTCTTAAAAATGATTTAGAAGTTTCAAAATATTTATTTATATTATAGTTAATGAGATATGCGCTTCTAAAGTCTTAAAAAGTGTGCCCGCCCCCTTTAACTTTTCAAGTAACGTATGTAAAATTATGAAAAAAATGTAGGTAACAGGACATAAAATAAACTTTCAACAAAAATTGGTTTGAACAAGATATGTTGTGTGGTTTTTGAGATATGGGTATTTTCGGCACCGACCGCAACAATAACTTTGTTTTTCCCAGTGTCTTTGGAGAAATACAAACTTTAAGTTCAATATCGTTTGGTGCTACGGAATCCGTCGTGCGCGAGTCCTACTAACACTTGACCTGTTTTATTGCTACTCCGATTCAATTGCCGTAGAAGTTATCGACTTTTTTCCCGATTATATCAGTATTTCGATATGTCGATATATTTCCACTTCACTACTTTGGTGAGAATTTGCGATGAGTCGTTAGTGTTACTTCGCCGAGCTCTTCCGGTCTTTGCAGATGATAATACAAGTTCGTTGTCGACAAGTTTGCAAATTTACTTTGTAGATTTTGTTCATGTTATTTATATTCCAGTAAAGTCATTACGGTAGTAATATGTACTAATTGCCTTTGCTTCTAAAACACCATGACCTTGATCTCGAGTGTTATAGGTAACTTGAAGATGCATTATTTTGTAACTTACCAACGAATATCTTATATTAATTTTAATCAAGTTTAGATTTTATGAAATTACTTTTTGTAGTCTTTAATAATTACTGTTGAAAAACGTGATAGCGGAAAATATGGCAGATTTGGTAGTCGTCGCATAGTGGTAACTCGCCCTCGTTCCTGGTTGCCCTATGTATGACCAGACCAAAATAGAAGAAACTTTGACGTCCAAGATGGGGAATTCAGAGTCAACCGAAAACATATATTCTGTTACCTGATTATTTGTCTACGAATAGGACTTTTAGAATGAAATTCCTTCCGTTATTTGAATGAAAAATATAACGAATCGTGCAGACTGTTTATATGAAAATGCAAATTAAATATTTTGATATTCTTGGAGATAGTTCGATGGGTTAAAATACAGAATAATGATGGATTATGACTGAAGCTTAGATTTTGAAATGAGCATATAAGGCGAAGGTGCAGTTTAGAGAAACGCTCGCTGAGAAGACTTTTCTTGCTGCATTGAACAAAACAAGATTGAATTGAAAAATATCGATACAGAGTGCGGTGGTAATTCACACACTGTGTATATCGAAATGTGTGTTATAAAGTGTGGTAACAAACATACAGCGTATATCGAAAACCTCATAGAACACGGCTGCGATAGGTTGAGGTATTGCTGGAAGGCGATCGAGTTAAACGTGAGACAAAACGAGTAAAGGTAATGAGCTGCTTGTGAAAGAAGCGAGGTAAAATAGGCCGAATCAGTTCAGTTATCGCTCTACTATTGAATATTTCTTTGCGTGACCTACAGCTTTTGATAGACGCTGTACGCTATTGAATTAAAAAGTTTTAGTCAACCTCTCATCTTTATATAAGATTGATTAATTTAATCATACTCGTAAAGAAATTAAAATAAAAGAAAACTGCGTTTACATATCGCTTCACTATATAAATATTATCCGTTTGCTATAAATATTTTACGGTTATTACCTGTTGTGTCATGTTAATGATATTCATTCTTTTTGGAACTTCATCATTTTAGTGATTGAATCTTTTATTTTTCGTTTGTTTTTCCTAGAGTTTCGCTTTTCGTTTATGACGGCAGGATTTATTCTTGACAAACCCTGCCGCTTGCTTTTTAAGTGATATATACATTTTGACTTGTTGTAGTACTAAATTATTGATAAATATTAAGTAAAAACACTGAGTTTCTCCATCCCACAACTATTAATTTATTTCTCTAGTTAAAAAGCAACGTATATTTTAATTAAAATCATGAAATATGTTTATACTAATCTCCATAAAAATGTCCGTTGTTTAGAAGCGCCTGAGTAACAAATATCCACACATATTTTTCGCGTTGTTAGTATTTTACGCGGGCAAAGCCGCATATGTACCTACATCCCTTTGTTATCGAAACGTCTTTGTTGCAGACTTATTAATAAGTAATAAACAAACAAAGACTCTCACGTTTGTAATATTTAGATAGGAACAGCAGACTATTTTGCTGAATAGCAGAGATTCGCATAAATAATGATTGCTTAGTTATAAATTACCATTGTACATTTTCATGGTTTGTGTCGATGACACATAGTAATAGAAGTCATATCCACTTATGTTGGTTAAATGTAATACATTGTTCGTGGTTTCCGGCAACGCTTGCAAGCTCACATTTTTAGCTATGATTCAACTTCATTCGGGCTCCTGATGTTCGAACCCGTTTTGGGCTGCTTTGTTTTCGAACAGCGTTTTAGTTTATTTTGCATTACGGCGCTTGAGTGATGCGACGACAGCGCCTCGCTCGGTTTTAAGATTTGACCTCATCCACTTGTGCAGCTATGCATACTTAGACCTGACCGGTCTCAACCGTTGTCTTATACGTAGCTAGCTAGCTCTGTACTAGTGTACGGTTCGCCGGTGGTGAGACCTGAGGAGTCGCCTCTGTCAACGACCGCAAGTCACGTTTAAGCGCCGGTCAATTATTATTACCGGCCGAAACTGGACGAACGTTCGGTACGGTGGGGAGTGGTCGCGGGGTGCGTACGCATATAAGATTGTATGCATGCTTGGAAGGCTGTAAGGATGTTTTGTATTGAACGAGAGTCGAGATTAGAATAGGTAACAATTGTGCGCTTTCTGTAGTGATTATATCAGAAAGGTCATTGCTGTTTGAAATGTTTCAATTTATTTATGGTGGCAAATCTCTAATTTTCTGATCTAATGAGAATTCGAGCCCTCATCACTCCAAGTACCAACGATATATAGTATTTTACTCGGCGATTTACACTATATTACTTTTGGAACACATAAAGGTTATTTTGATATGTAAATAATAATATTTAAAATATTATTTACATGCCAATGTAGCATTTAAAGTCTGACACTTAAGTTGGAGCGATAAAGTTAATTTTATCATAACCTCTAGGTTGTTTAGTAAATTGTATTGTGGGGTATTAATACTGTAAGTTGTATTTGTGGGGTACTTTTGAGGAGACTTAAGAAGGAACGTTATTTTTAGACTTTCTTACCTCTGAAGACGTGACATATCATGTCAGAGACATTTTATTTCTGTCACCGCATGACTAAACATTCAAGTTTGATGCAAAGCTGGACATTCAAGACCAGACCTAATTTGAAATTAACAAATTTAAAAAATCCCGCATCGGTTTCAATGTGGAAGTTTGTTTAATTTGTACGTGAAAATGCGACACGCTTATCGATAAAAGATAGGTATATGCTTTTTATTGTTCTTTTTTATTGGAGTTTAAGAAAACTGAAAACTTTCTTGATGCAAGTTGAATCACATGATGTAAAAATGTACTTGAGTTCGCATATTTCAAAAATATTGATGTCACAAATATTTCATGATTTTTAGGGTTACTTATCAAAGTGGTAAATAAAGGAATCTTATAGTGAGACTTCAGTGATCGTCTGTCCATCTTTTTGTGTGTCACAACTATTTTTCTTCGAACTTTTTTTACACTTGTTATCGACTTGAAAATTGACATAGTTAGAGTACAAAACTGCTTGTCTTTGAACAAGAAAGTTATATAGCTACTATTCCCGCCATTCCACCCGGGTAGTCTCAGGGCCCCTCCTGGGACCCGTAACGACCCACCTCATACAAAAAGGGGACCTTCGAAAGTCCCCTAATAGTGTCCCGTATCTACGATCACAACGCTTCCACCCAACAGGGTTAGAGTCTGCTCCTTCTCAATGTGTCATTTAGCAACTCCATTTTTTCGAGAACGCACTTGGCGAACGCTCTAAATGACTCAAAGATCGGACCATTCCCAACCAAGTCTCGGTGACTAAAGATACCATGTTCTAAGTTTTCGCGTGATTCTACGTTACTGTTTTGACGCATGCTCTCAACTAAAACTCTACGCGCATCATCGTGCTCACTGCAGTGAAATAAAACATGATTCATGTCCTGCGTCTCAAATCCGCAGGTACACGCCGGGCTATCTCTCAAAGCGAATCTAAATAAGCTGGCACGGAATGCGCCATGCCCCGTTAGGAATTGGGATACGAAATAGTCGGGGACGAGCCAGTTTTTACTCAAACGCTCGGAAATTACGGGAAAGAACAATCTGGTCGTTTCCCCCTTGGAATCGGGGGAGGACCACCTAGCCTGCCAGTGAGCGACGACGATCTCTAAAATGCGTCTCTTTCTTGTAGCAAGGGGTTCATTAGACAAAAACTCAAAGTGTAACGGACCCGCAACAAAACTCCTGCCTCTAGCCAAGATAAAATTAGCGGCGCGTTCTGCAATCGCGAGGTCGGCAGGAAGGAGACCTGCCAAAACCGGCAACGCATCAGTTGAGCAGGTCCTGTAAGCCTTGGTCAGCGCCATCAGCGGCGCACGCTGCGATCTTAGCACCACCCGTCTAACTTGCTGGACCCCGACGCACCAAGAAGCCCAAACCGATGGCGCATAGGCCAATATACCAAGGTATATTGCCGTATACATCAGCTTGAGGGTCGAGTTATTAAGCCCCCAGCCGGCACCGGCAAGCCGGGCCATGGCATGGAAGGCAACTCGAGCTCTCTCCCCGATGTACCGCGCCTGCGGTAAAAAGCTCCGTCGTGAATCGAGGACCACGCCCAGGTAGGTTACCTGATCCCGCACGCCGATTCTAGCGCCAGCCATAGTCACAGACGGCTCCCTCGCCAGCCTGCCCTTAAAGAGGACAGCCTCGGACTTTTGTGGGGCGAAGCAGAGCTTGTTCTTGGTGCCCCAGTCATGTAGCTTGGCGAGGGAGTCCGCCGCCCGGTTCTCTAGTTCTCTTCGGCTCGATCCTCCGACCAACAGCAGAGTGTCGTCCGCATACGCGATGGTACCGCATCCCGGAAGGGGTATCGCGAGTATACCATCGAACATCACGTTCCACAGGATTGGTCCAAGGACCGAGCCTTGCGGGCAGCCCCTGGTCAACGTTTTTCTTACTTCAGTGTCTCCATCCTGTAAAAAGACAACTCGATTGCAGAAATAATCCATAATAATCCGGCGGAGGTCAGCTGACACTCCCCGGGACTTTAGCGCGGACAAAATGGCCGGCCACCAGGCATTATCAAACGCGCCGGAGATATCCAGAAAAATTCCGAGCACGTATTTGTCCGGGCACGAGTCGACCCAGGACAAAGCTGTTGATATCGCGTCTGAAGTGGATACTCCGGGTCGAAAACCGAACTGTCTCTCGGAACCCGGCGAATGAGATAGTTGCGCCAATAAGCGCGCCGCCACGACTCGCTCGAGCAACTTCCCGAAGGCTGGAAGGAGCGTAATGGGTCTATAGAATTTTGGATCGCTAGGCGATTTCCCATTACTCTTCGGTATGACTTTAAGCCTCCCCACTTTCCAGATCTTCGGAAAGTGGCCCGTGCGCAGGCAGCGATTAAAGATCGCAAGTATCTCATGCGCCGCATTCTTCCATACGACTTTTACTAGGCGATTATCGATTCTATCGATGCCTGGAGCCTTTTTAGAGTCAAGGTTTCCCACGATGACGTCCAACTCCGAGTGCCGCAGCTCCGGATCAGAACTGCTAACTGGAAATAAGCTCGCTGCATGCCTGATGCTCCGCTGTTCGACTGTGTCGAGGTCAGGGTCGTCATCAGGGAAAAGGGATGTCAGAAGATAGTCGAGGGTCTCGCGAATGTTCCCGGTGTAACTCCCATCGGTCCTCTTAAGGGCGCTAAAAACAAAAGGTTTCAAGGGGCTCCGTACACTTCTGTATACGGCACCCCAAGGATCCGAATTACCTACCTGAGACACAAAATTCCGAAAGTGGGAGCGCCTAGCCCGCTTAACCTCTCTATTATAGTTACACCGGGCGTCTACTAAGGCCACCCGGTGAGCCTCAACAAGTTCCCAATCAGTTCCATGGTTCTTAGCGCGCTGGTAGTTACGTCTTTTGCTCCTGTACTTCCGACGCAGGGCCTCAAGGGTGCAGTTCCACCACGGGTTCCTTTTCTGTGGGCTCGGCCGAGCCGTGCCCAGTCCTCCCTCGGCACTGATGATCACCCTGTTCTGAAACTCAATAGCCATGTTATTAGGACAATCTATGCGGTTCGACAATTTGGAAAATTGGTCGAGCTCTCGGCGGAAAATTTTGACAAATCTATCCCAGTCTTGGCACCCGGTCTTAAAGCGGGTGCTGGTTCGCGCCATAGGTTCTGGGGTGGGGCGCGCCTGGGAGATGGAGAAAAGAATTGCGTTGTGGTCGCTCGAGAAAACGCCCGGTTCGACCCGCCAGCTGCGCACACCCCCCGCAAGCCCACTCGAGATGAGAGTGATATCAATATCACTCTCTCCCGAGGGTCCTGAAAACGTTGCGGGCATATCGGGCAAGTTGCACAGCAGGAGGCCGTTCTGGTGGATGAAATCTTCCAAGATTTCTCCACGCAGATTGGGGCGTCTCGAGTACCACAGGCAAGACTGCGCGTTAGCGTCAGCACAGATGACAACTGGGGTCCGCCCGATAGAGCGTAACACAGTGTTGAGGTGCTCACAGAAGACTTCGGTGGCCATGGAGTACTGAAAATAAATGCTGATTACTATAATCTGTAACGGGCCGAGTGATATTTGGGCCACTACGCAATGTTCTGTCGATAGATGTTCCAGGAACAGGACACCCAGCCCTTTCGGGTCAAGGACAATAGCAGCCTTGGGGTCGGGCCCCCTCTCCAGAACGAGGAAGGGATCCAACCCCAGGGTGCTTCCCCTGGGGGCGTACTGCTCCTGGACACACGCGATACAAGGCTTGCTACGGTTTCTAAGGGTCATCGAGAGCTCGGTCATGACCGTTGAGCCCCGCCCTGCATTCAGCTGGAGAAAGTCCAGCCTACGTTGAGTAAGCTGTCTGTCTCACAGATCTCTCAAGTGCTGCCCTGAAAGCAGGGCAGGCATCAGTGCCGACCCGGTGATCTGCTGGCTTCTTGAACCTAGTGCAGGTGACGCAGGTCTCTAAGGTATGCTCCTTGGTACAATCTTTGCCATCGTGGCCTTTCTCAGTACACCGATTGCAATACTGGTCGTCCTTGCAATGGCGAGCCACGTGACCGTATAGATGGCATTTAAAACACCGCGTCACCTGCACAAAATCAGCGATACGACAAGATGTCCAGTTTAGGAACAGGTGCCCGTTTTTTAGGAGGGACTCCCTCATGTTTTGGGGGAGTTCAACCACAAAGTTCCTATTTCCCGAGCGCGAGGTTCGGGCATTGGCACGGATCTTTGCCAGTTCGGTTGCTGGAAATTCCATTAGGGTTTCTTCCTTCAAGAGCGCCAAAAATTCTTCCATCGACAATTCTTTCGGAACATCATAAACGATTACCGAAGGGAGTTTCTCACGTTTCTCCTCTATTTTTAGGCCTTTTATAGAGGCGGCAGCTTCTTGGAGCTTTTTAGCGCTCTCAGCATCACGGGCCTCGACCACCACCCCACCATTGCGAATGGCCGATGTCCTGTTAATTCTAATACCAAGACTCTGTGGCTTAATCTCTTTTTTTAGGGTACTAAGAATCTCAGCACTAGACCTCGGCTTTTCCTTATTGAGATCGAAAATGAACACCGGCTTCGGTGTCGGCTGAGGATCTTTGCGGACCTCAGGGATTCTTGCTTTTAAGACCGTTGGCACAAGGGGGGTGCGGCCAGATTGCAAGGCAGAACTGTAGGAAGTTGGGGCAGAGACCATCCTCGTCGCCTGGGTCTTCAGAATTTTTATCGTCTCTTCCTTTTCAGCTATTACGGCCTCTGCAACCTTTAGGTCACCTCTAGCAGAGGTAGCGTCTTCTGCAAAAAGGGCAACTTGAGCCATAAGGGCAACCGTGAGCTTGGCTACCGTCTCCTTTATGCCTGCTGAGACACGAGTGGAAGAACCGATCGACTCGTTAATTTGGTCTATGATGTTCCGTGTCGCCATAATCATGTCTGCGCTGCGACCCTCAATTTGTTTCCTGATGGCTGCGGGGGGGGAAGAATATGCCGTGGACTCTTCGTGGTCTTCCTCAGCATTTAAGCCATCGTCTTCGTGGCATTCCACTCTTGTAGAACTCCTGGGTTCTTCCTCACCACTTGATTTCCTTTGCTCCTCCTTTTCCCTAGATCTATTTAAATAATCTGACATTACCTCCTGAAAGAGCGCCTCGTCAAGAACTATTTTTCTCGACGACGACGGACTTTCTGATCTCAGTCTTTTCCCCCCCCTCTCAGGGGGGTCACCCTTGTCACTCATATTTTAGATCTACTGTGAGTTTAACGGCAGGAAAAAATAAGAAATAGTTTAATTTATCGATGCTGATACCTGAAAAATGTACAGCACCTAAGACTAAGAACCTCACTATAGAGTCGATAAGTTTAAGAAGAATAAAATAAAATATCGATACTTAGGGCACAACACTATAAGCTATGCACTTCACTAAAAGTATATTGTCGATAAAGTTAGGTAAAATTAAAAATTAGAAAAATAAACTAGTTTATCGATATTAGGAGTACAGCCCTATGGTCCATGCACTTCACTAAGAATGTATAAAACTAAATAAAATAAAATGAAGAAAAAAGTAGAAAGGAAAAAAGAATAAATGAAAAGAAATAAAGCTAAGTATAAATTTAATTAATTAATTAATCAAACTAATTAATTAATTAAAGTTTAATCAAAATTAAGTCAGAACTTATCTGTGGTTATATAGCTACTATCTCGGATATAAAAATCTTAAAAATATTATTTCCTTTTCGTAGTCGTAAAATGTTATTTTATTTATAATGTTCTATTGGGTGTCGCCATCTGAAAAGTCGTTCTAACACATTCTGAAACCAATATTGTAATTTTAATTTGCCTAGTTTTTTTATATATATTAGCTTAAATGTATGTAAAAAGTGTAAACCTACACCTCCCCTCTGGCCCTTTGAAGGTGGAAAGAATTGATTTTACACAAATAAGGTACTTATACAAGATACAAGTAATGCCTACCTAAATTAGGTAGGCCTTATTGGTATCAAGTAATTTTCATAAGTTTTGAGAGAAAATGTATAGTACAATAATCTTGACAAATTTTTAGTTATAAAAAATTAGAACATATGTCATAAAAATTAGTATTGGTAACCGACAAAACTAAGTTGGTTAATTAAATTTATCGGTAAGGTGGATTTTCTGGTCGCGCGAGTCTGACTTGCACTTAATTTTGAATACCCACCTATTAAAAATATAGGATAAATCAGGTCTGATTCGGTTCAGTATATTTTTAATAACTCAAAATTCTCTTTCAAATGTGGTACCATTCATACATAAACTCAACACGCAGCTGGCCGATTTTACATGAGCATATTCAACTCGAATTTGTCTTCATCATACAAAGCTACTGCCAAGGACTGTAATTACATACTGTCATTAATCACTGCTAACTTACATTGTCACTATGGTTTGTGCGCGTGAATAATAGTAAGTAAGTTCACCATATTAGAGCTATGTACGTGTTAGGCTATTGTGAAACTAACGTCTAATGTGAAGTTAACTTCTGGAAATAAAGAACATACCTAACAGTTACTAGATTTGAGTTTATTTCACTCTGACCGTTCGACAAATTCGTAGAAGGAAAAAATGCTTGGATAATAATACGCTACAAGTTTACAAAATCTGACTAATATGTCCTACGTTATGTTCTGAATTTGATAAAAATCGTGAAATTTGTATTTAAACGTCAACAAAGTTTTGTGTAGCGATTTTAGTGTGGGAGATACAGGAAGAACACGGTATTCATAAAATCTAATTCTGGTTCAGTTTTAGCGGCGCGGGGGTCCTTAGAAATTAGGCAGGTTAGACCAATTTCATCAATTTGCTGGTATGCTATGCTATTGTAGCTGCTAACAAACTTGGGCACTGTACGGAACATATCCGTTCCCTACACGTAAACAAATTTTCGCCAAAAAATGTTCGGCTTATTAGGAAGAAGGTCTTTCCTCAAAAGGTTAACTTTTTATCGAACATGTATTTTCTTAATATAGGCAGACATATTACCCGTAAAATGATTTCTTATGGAAGTGCCGGTCCTCGAAAGTTAAGGTAATTAATTTTCTTTGTTTCGTGACGATTGCAAAATGACTGCGTATATTTTGATCTAGTTTTCATTATTCGTTAAATAATTTTTCACACGAGTCTTAGGATATTATTTGTTGTATATAACAGGGAGCGATCATTTTGAAGTCTTAAATATATTGTAAATTTGGTTTTAAGAAATCGGTCTTCGTTATCAAGCATCAGGACATTAAACAATATTGTTAAAATTAAGCGGGGCGAGCAGTTCAAACGTGAAAAATCATGTGTCCTGAATATATTAAAATGTTTGCCTTTTATTTTTTTAAATATTTATTCCGTGCTGTGTGATTTTCACTAGATTTATTCCTGTATTTGCTGAAATAAATGTTACATTTTTGTGTTAATGTATGAAATAACTATATTGCCATCGTTTTTCGCATATGCGGTAAACTGATTTTGTCTTTTATTTGTTTGATATTCTGTTATCAGTAATTAAATCTAATTGATTGTATGCTTATTTAACTAGTTTTAACTAATTCTTTAAAATACTCAAATTCGTTACTCGGATTCGAGTACTCTTTGTCTAAAACTTTAAGTAAGGAAGTACGGATACGAGGAAAAAAGTTATTTTCTCTGTAGAAATCAGTCGAAACACGTTATCGTTTTTACAATTAATTTCACATACTTACAATTCATTTTAAAATTTATTTTAATACTTAAATATACAGCCGGAAGCTGTTTCGATAATGATTAACATTAATGTTGACAGTTCCGGAAACCTATTTGCCGTCATAATTTTTGCACAAAACCAAAACAAGATCAGATATGATACGTTGCCGAGAGCTACGATTCGTAGAAGACGGTATTGGCGAGAGTCGTCCCAGAATATCGTATGAACCTTGACCTCGGTTGTTACTATCTATATGTGTTGTCGCGAAGCGCGTAATTTCGCTATCGCCGTTGTTGGTAAATACGAGCCGTCAGCCCGACCCGGCCGGCGTCGCGTCCGCGCGTCTGGCCGCGGTGCGAGGCTATTGATAAGGCGCGCGGTCGCGGCGGGCGGCGCAGGCGCGCGCCGCGCTGAATGAACGCGGCGGCGACCGGGGCGTTGTCACGGTAACGTCGCTACGTAAAGCGCGCGCGACCCGCGCCGACGCCGCGCCGTCCTCGGCCGAGCCGCCGCCCGCCCGCTATCATTGTTTTGGACGATGCGTGTCGAGGCGGCGGTGTGTGCGCGTACGGAGTTTGTTTTCGAGATACGCGACTTTTTTAAGTTTGTCTCCCTTCTTTGCTGAATCGATGCGCGCCGCGCGAGAAACAACGGAGGAGGACAAATTGGAGGGCTCGATGGATAGTTGGCGGGCGAACTTCAGCCACAGTTTGAGCTATTAGTTTGTTCGCGAGGAACCAGTGATGCGCAAAAGCTTTGAGAATGTTCTTTTTATGATTTTATTAACATATTTGCATCCTAAGGAAATTTGAACATATTTATTTACACAATATATATTTTCACAGTCGTAATCTCTGAGAAATGTATCGATTCGAAGATAACAAATAATAATCGAAGTCAGTGTTAATTTCTACGTCAAACGCTAATGCGTAGGTACATTCACATAAGTGATTTATTTTAATCAGCGCTCTTGTTTGTACACGTGGTTAATATAGTAGATTTTAATAAAAGAGGTTAAACTTTCATGTAAAAATAGCTTCAAATAGAAGAAATTATGGATAGTTTACTACAAAATCAATTTTTATATTTTTGTCAAAGACAGTTAAAATTGGTTATAATGACATTGAAGTGACTAGTCATGCAGAGTCGTTAAAACCGATTGTTATAAAAATTATGTCTATTTTGTAAATTATTCTATTATATACATACAAATCAATTTCACCAATCTTATTTCAAAATGCAAAAATGAAATAAAAATATTTTTGTTAAAAAAATAAAGGCATTGACGAACGTACATTTATTTTATACACGGTGTAGTGTATTACACGTAACTCTTTTTAACACACCCAATACTTTCCCGGAGTGCGATGTTTACCCGCAGTGGCGATGTCTTCGCAGCTGTTCGCGGGTTATTCCCCCTAGCAGCACTGAACAATATGCGCAAGTATCGTGTGTATGAAAAAGATGTTAACTATTCATGAATATTATTTTAATTTTTCTGAAAAAAGTCATGTTTTAAATTTTATTTTAATGACAATCAACTATTTTTCAGTCAAGGAATAACGTATTTCTTTGCCCGACACTTATTTCCGGACACCGTGTGCATACTCTTTAGTTTTCTATTATTTTGGATACTTCAGAGTTGCATACGAAATTTGTACTCGAATTTGAACTAAAAGTCTCCTGCTAATTGCCACTGTGGAACTGCTCGTCAGAAATAAATTTTCTTTATAATACATTGATTGTATTAGTTAAACCAAAGGAATATAGTTTTCACCAGTCTTCGAAAAAGCTGTCTCTAAATGCGATATGTCGTATGTATAAGCAATGTTGTAATGAGCGGTGTTTCAGATAAGGTGATTGATAGGATCCAGCCAGGGTCTCTAATTTTCTCTATTGCAATCGGTACGTTGTTATAACTGGGGTCGTTACAACAAATTTCTACTGTGTTTTGAAAACGACCTCTGCATAAATATATAGGTTTTTTTCTGTAAATAGTATATTTCTTACTTGCATAAACAAACGGGACTATGAAAGATTAAAATTTTTTCCACGTATTACTTGCGAAAATAAAAGAAAAAACAAGTTAATGAACACGTCCCATCCTATATTGAAAAAGAAACAATATTTTCCGAAATTAATTTCACGTTTAGATAAATTATACTTTTTGTTTTACAAATATCCATCCCTCCAAGTTCTGGAACAAAGGTTGACACTTGTTAAAATTTATATCTTTCTTCGGGTTACAAATACTGTATATATACGTTTAAATAATATTTTCTAGTCTATTTCAGACGGTTTAAAAGAAAAGGGATCAAATTGATGGAATTTACGGGTTGGTTTTGTAAGATTAACTTTTTCCTGTTTTGTTAACTTCAAATGGAATTTACGGGAAAGCAATGCTTCAAACAATCTACAGTATTTTATAGTTATTGATGTTTGAAAAATAATTTGCAATTTGAAACACGATTTACACGCTCCGCTTGTCTTGCGAGTCGATCTCTACCTGGAATTCGACGGGTGACAATAGTTTCGCCAAATGTTCTGTTTTTTGTGGGACATTCCAATTTTTAAGGGTCACAATTCGTGCCGCGTTAAACAGAACGCTTTTTCGACTCTACCAAGAATTTAAATATTTGACGAACTGGCCTCAACAGTATACGTCTACTCTAATGCTAAAAAGCCACCAAAACGACTTACACGAAGAAAAAAGACTGTTTTTTCATTCATGTCTCCATTTTTGGTTACTTTTGCTACTAATCTTGAATTTTCTCGACCTGGCAACACTAGAGATAAACCTCTTCAAACACAATTAGAACGTATTTACATGAGATTTATCTGTTGGAAAAGCAATATTATTTCAGTAATGCAATAAGAAAAATCTTGCAGTAAAAAATTATTGTCTCTGCATTTAAACCTCTATAACTGATTAGTTTTTCGTATGTTGGTGTACGTAAACGATGCCCCCATAAAAAAAGTCCATATTTGTTAATAATTTAATGTTATTTAGAACTGTTTTATAACTGCTAATTTCACGAGGCTTAATTTTGATAGGTAATGTCAGATATAAACAAATTAAAGTCCGGTGCGTTTCTTACCATTGCTTTTATTGTGAAGATCAGGGCAAATAATTTTTACGTCAGTTAATAAATATTTTTCCATAACTTTTATAGTCGGGTAATATCAGAACTACAAACTTTTTTTTGCTATTGAACTTATTTTACATGGAAGATATAGAGAATTTTTAATATAATTTCTTGGAATTAAAAGTCTAATAAAATAAACAATACTACTATCAAATCTTTTTATCACAATTATATGTTTTGTCGTATTTTTCTTTGACTAAGTTTCATGACACCTCTAAAGAAATGGACTTTTCTGTAAAGGCTGCCTAGAGAAACTAACGTCTTTATACCGATACAGGGTTGTGTGAAAACTAATACCACACTCTGTCTTACTGTGGTGGAGACTAGGCAGAGTTGATGGAACTGTGTACCGTCACATTCCGTTGAATTTCACTATATTTTTGCAGCAACTTCCACATGTTCGCCTGTGGAAGTAGTGACGCTATATTCGGTAATCCTGCGGTAACTGTTGAAGTATATATATCAAGTCATAGTACATACATTGTAATATAAATACGATATACAACCTTTTCTTAATTTACAAAAATATACGTCATTGGCATAGATTGAACAATTATTGTTCACGCAGATCCCTACTGTATTTCCACGTGCAATCTTGACGTTACGGTTAGACGGCCCCGGGTGGCTTCGTTGCGGGCCCGGGTGGCATCAATTATAATCGCGCGCAAGTTGTTTTTGTATCCGGCCTCGTTCGTAAAACATTTTTTTTAGATTTTTTACCATCTTGTACGATATACTTTAAGATTTTAATACGTGTTTCAGGTACGTTGTACAATATGCTGTAGTTATGACCTTACAACGTTTTCCATTATGCCCTGGGAGGGAACATCGTTAAAATTATTTTCTTGGCTACAAAATTTACTTTTAAAACGTTACCCATATTTCCATTAATAACCTTTTTTTTAATTTATGTTAATAAGTTAGTAAGTAAGCAACAACTACATACAGTTCTGTTTCCAAATTCACATACATAATCAGCATCCGACAGGGGTGTAGTTACTGCTAACTATGCAAGTGAAATTTTGTTTTAAATGTTGATTCAGAAGGTTAAATTGCAGTTTAGATATGTGAATGAAGAATAAATTTTATAAAGTGCGTAAGAATTTCGATTTGACTATATGTGTATATAAAATGGAATCTGTAGAAGATGTAATAACGTAATCTCGGCTGTAATCAGAACACGGTGAATTAATACGTCGTTATTATTTGATTCACATAGTTTAATCGGTATAACAGAATTATAATTTCTTCTGCTGCTATACATAAGAATGATATCCTACTAATTTGAACTTTGTAAAACGCTTAGTAGTAGTCATCTGATGTTCCTTGAATGGCAATTTTTCTTTAATGTAAACTTAACAAATACTCCAAACACGTATAACTATGTTAGTTTTAGACTTGATAATAGACAACAAAGCGCTTGGTTACCTTACGGCTTGACACCATTGATAGTTGATACAGATATGTACGAGAATAATATGCGAGCACAAGTCACGAAGTGACATGACATAACGTCAGCAGTGGTAAGAGGCCTCCTAATTCCTCGGTTTAAATTCGCAACGGTGGGCAATTAGACAGCTGGGGCCGTGAGTCCACAGAGCGCGCGCGAGAAGACGCGGCGTGACAATGATGGCCGACGACGCGGCCGCGGTCGTCCTTGATATATTCGGAGGAGCGCGGCGCGAGGGCGTCGACCCCGTGAGCCGCGCGCTTCTCAATGTCAGCCGCTCTACTTATAATCGCACCTTTTTTGTGGCTAGTTTCCTGCCGCCGCGCGCGCACGCTCATGTCTACGCGCCGGTGCTTCGCGAGCCCGCACCACCAGTCAATCGCCCGTCCTCCGAACTACATAGGAGAATAAGTGCCAGGGTTGCCAGGTGAAATTGTTTGGAATACTTGGTAAATATTACCACCGCCACGAGCGGGACGGAGGAAGGTGTAGAAATACCACATTTTCTTTTATTATTAATTTTTCACAACGCAGATATATTGCCTACTATATCTTTCACAGACATAAAAACAAACTATAAAAATGTGTAATTCCACATAGAATTAAAAATCATTGATTTTTTTTACTATTTCCTCTACTTGCCTATAAGAACTCCCATTATGCCAAGTTCAAGATAGTAAGGTCGATCATAGGTACCCTATAAGTTTCCATGATCATCTTATTTTCTAACAAGTCCTGGTAAAAATAATTCCCAGATGTAATTAACAATATTCCCTTTTTATTGTGAGAACTAATTTACTACTTACTAATTTTCATATCTTTTTTCCTAGTCTCCTTTGGCACATATTCCATAATGTGCGCGTTTTTTTTTAAATATTATCATTCGAATAACTTAAAAATCGCAATTGGCAACCCTGACAAATGTATAATTTATGTACATAGATCGATATGATTTATTTCTGGAGCTGGGGGCGCGGTTGCTTTTGTTTTGGGCTTTTTTAGGATGATGGTTGTATTAGTTTAGCCATGTGGATTTCGAAGTATGCTTTATGTATGGTGTATGGTACGAAGGTCAGATTATATAATTATAGTTTTTACTGATGCCTGTTGTTGTTTGGGATTATTACTTTATTAAGCGCGCTTACTCTGTTGCTAATTGTCTATTGTGCTTGTTAGTTACATCACACGCAAGTTACTACAAAATATTATTGAGTGCATTGCGCTCTGCTATCACGATTTTTATCGATCAGTAGGCCCGAGGGAACAAATTAGTGGGTATATTAGTCTGAAGTGTTCAGTTTTGTTCATATCTTGAAACTGGAAACCAGATAAGTGGCAGGTAAACGATTTTTGAATCGATTAAAATGCGAATCGAATTTGACGCACCGAGGGTGTCGAACTCTGGATAATTAATTACCGAACGTAATTTTGCGACACATCAAACAAAAAAATATATCCATTTTTTTGTAGTTTATTTCTTTATTTTTCCTGTAATCTTTTAACTACTATTTTTGTGTGTAATTTCAACTATCGAACTTCGAAGATAAAGACGGCGTCACACTTTTGCGTATTTTTTGCTAATATAAGGAAACATATAATTTTATATTTATAATTTTATAATATAATATAATTTTATATAATTATATATAATATAATATAATTTTTTTCTTCTAAATCTGATCTAAAATTAAGAAAGCTTTAGAATATGAAAGGACATTATTAACATAAAAATTAAATTTTATAGGAATATAAAAATGACATATCATACGCACACCCCACTCGATCTAGTCAAAGGAAATTACATTCTTCTATTCCAAAAAGAGGACAATAGGTACATTTGAGATTTTGACCGGGGCCAAGGACTTAGTGTGAACAAAGTCCTTATAACCTTTGCGATAGGATTATGAGGGTGCGGGATAAGTAATTAATTAATGTTAGTTTATCTCATTATTTCGATGTTACATATTTTTTTCTTTAATATGAATGTTTTGTACCAGGGATCAAGTTGATGAATCTATAAATTGAGCTATTATGACTGATAAAAAGAAAGTGAATAATAACGTTAAAGAAAGGACAGGATAACTGCGAACACGCATAAGAATTCTTAATTAAAATTATTTCCGTTAACTTACATCTTAAATTGTTAAGTTTGTGAGTATCAAGAATTTTATCACTTTTTCAAATCCATGGTAGACAGTTCAGAAGAGGGGCGACAAGAGATATTTTGCGCGTCGTTGGGGCTTAAAATTGAAATAAATTGATAAATTAAACCTCGGGATTTACATGTATGAGGAGAGTGCTAACACTTTATACACGTCACATAAAAGTGTGGAAATTGCGATAGACAGCCTCGCGTCTTCAGTTTCCAGGCTCATTTTTACACCCTGAATACGAGCTTAATTATTGGCAGGTTGTTTTCATGTTAGACTGAAGTGCGATGTGACAAAGAATTGAGACGTCTAGACACAAGGACACTGACGCGTTCGCATGTGTGAGTTAGAATTTTTTCCCCGATTCGATAGAGTGTCAGCCGTTGCGGACGAGATAGCCCCGTCGCCAGTAACTCGCTGCTCAACGTCTGACGTGAGTTATTATGGCCGATGACAAGATGTAAATCGAAGTGATTTACAGTTCGACTCGCAGCTCGCTTGGACGACATTTTCGCCGGAGGTCTAGATTAGGAATATGTGTTGCCAGGGTGTCATTACTCAAATAGTGCTGGATGGTCAACAATAGAATCGACGTGAGGCGTACGATTTTTGTTAATGAATATGTCAGAATATGTATTTCTGAAAATTTAAAAGAGCTATGGAAAAGGGTTAAAGTAAGAACAATTCGGAGGAAGATAAATATAAATTAGAACGTTTCTTCACGTAACTTGTATCATTATTTGCCATCGAAATTAAATATGTATTCTATGAGTATAAATGTTAAAAATGTACCATTAAATAATTAAGAACAAACCCACATTTTAAGTTGAATTAACGATTTTAAATTTCACAGTAATATAAAATTACGCACGGGGGTTGGGGAGTTGTGATGTTAACGACCATTCCAATAAAATGAGAAAGAACTACACACATTAAACTCCCAAGTGTCAGCAATTCTGTTTATATTTGTTAAATGTATGTTGATAATGATGTAAACAATGAAATTAAAAAGCCACGTGTATTGGATCGAACTTGCTTTTGTGTGTCTGGTTCAAGTAGACATAACTTGTTCCCCGTGCCTCGGGTTTACGTGTACGCATACTTGCACGAATATACGTTAGTACCATTACTGAACCTTGTTTTTCTTCTTTGTTCGTGACTTGCAGTAGCTAATAATGTTGTTAATTGAGTTATTCGCGAGTTTATTACTTTGTTAAATTACTTGGTATGCTTGTATTATTGTTTTGCAATAGATTAACACATAGTCACGTGTTAACATATTTACCGATATAATCAATTTGCCTAATGAATAATTTTTCATTATCCTAGATAGAATGTAAGTGGATTTCAGAAAATGTATTTTGGACGAACCACACTTCAAACGGTCTCGGAAATTTCTACAAAACCGCTATCGAACATTTACACACACGTTGTTGAACTTTGCTTGTATGTGCAATTCCTTACAAAGTATTATTCAACGCATAAGTTACAAAGTGCACACATGAAAGTAACGTTTGGCAAGCAGAGCGCAATGGCATTCACGGAAGGCCAAGATCGGGCCACATGTACGTGACCATAATAATAGGTTTTAGCTTACAAGTTGAAAACGGACAATATTATGGCAAAGTCGTGAGTCTAGCATTTACTGCATTGCGCGCTTTTGCACTTTACTGTGTGTGCGAGTATCTGCCTCTTTGTACTGTTTTTACTTTTTAAATAAACTGTTGATTTAAATTAGCTATTCAACAAATGTTCTTGGCTAAATAATACTATGTACATCGTTTTTAAATCTCATTTTTAGTAATAATCATATGTACATCGTTTCACGTGTTTATGAAATGAAAAAAAAAGGAAATGTTGTTCAAGAGCAACTTAAATAATTTATGTGTATTGGAGTAATATGACCTTGGAGAATAGAATAAATCCTTTTTTAGTTACGTTCATTTTATTATAATGGGCATTTTGGAATGAAGGCTTTTCAAAAATTGTGTTAGGCATCGTGTGACCTGATTCCGTGTGACGATTTCAACAGTATTTTTTTTATTGTATGTAGAATTATTGTTTTATTCTATAGATGGTGAACGATTGATAGCTTTCAGGATTCCATCCTTCAAAATGAAAAAAAAAACGGAACACCTGTAGGATCACTTGGTTGTTCATTCGTCTGTCTGTCAAAGCCTTTTTTTCAGAAATGGCTTGAGATATCATGTTGAAATTATTGTGGCCTTACAGCCTTGCATTGCTGTAAAAATGTCAAACCTCTTTGTTCACGCAACAAAGATTAGCCATTTAAAGCGAATTTTTTAGCATACAATATTCTTACATACTTACTGATCATCGGAACCTTGACCTACAATTTTAAAATTCGGCATAATGGGAGGTGGTCTTATAGTAAAAGTAAAGGGTATAATCCAAAAATTTGACAATTTCTAATTCTATGTGGAATTATGCATTTCTACAGCTTCTTTTTAGCTTGTGAGAAGCTGTAAAAATGCATAATTGTGTAGACAGTAGTATTTACGTTGAGAAAAATAATATTCGTAAATATTTAAATTAGAAATACTTATATAGTGTCCTTAAATATTTATAAGTATCTTAAATGTATATTGAGCGCGAGTTTGACAGGTTTTTAAACTTCCTTTCCCGAACGGTAATTGATGTCTCCCAGCAAGTCACTTTTTGATTATAGGAGAAAAAGAAAAATGTAGTTCAGGGCAGCATAAAGGATAGATATAATTAATTGGTTTTGTATCGGAGTATATGGATATAATTATATTAGTTTTTCCAGTCTCTAGGTTGTAATATGATATTAAGGAATAAAAGAAATCGTTATTCAGTTGCTTATATTTTATTAAGTTATAATTAGCATTTTGAAATGAAGGCTTTTGATAAATTGAGTTAGGCTAAGTGTGACTTGATTTAGGATTTTAATAGCTTTTCAGTATTTTTTGTAAGTCGAATTGTTGTCATTATTTTATTGTTTATGTGTTGAATTATCTGATGGTTTTTTACAAAATTTCAGAGATCTTTAATATGTTGCTCACGTACGAGCTTTAAACGCTGCTAAAAGCAAAGAAAGATCATTTTGTCTTAGATCGTTACGGATACGCGAGATTACATATTTTGAATTGTACCACTATCTTAGATTAAGTGAAAATTGTTGACACCAAAATATGATTTCGACATTAATTCCCGACCGACACCATCGTTAAGTGTCAGTGTTAAATGAGACTGATAATATTAAACTTATTCGAAGTACTGAAATTCATTAAAATCGCTCACATGCTAATTTTCACCGATTTTCTCGATATACGACGTTTTAAAAATTTCAGCCTGTTCCCTAACTTTTATAGCTGCGAAATTTTTATTTTCGATTGCACGTAGCAATATTGCCCTGGCGAATATTGATTTTTTTATCATATTTTAGCAAATTAGTTTACAATTTCATATATGGGACGGAAAGCCCTGGATAGAAATTTATTTTTAACGAGAGATTTTCCTGGAAAATTATTATTGGATACATGCATACGTCAGTCATTAAAAAAAAATCGTTGAACTTTCTCGTTGAAAATTTTGTTGAGCTTTCTCGGATATAGCGAAATATTTTTTCCGGCTTCGTTTTGTAAATGTGAAAAAATATATATAAATTATTTAATTTGTTCTTTGTCGTATATTGAATTATGGAGTTGGTTATGTTGACCAAACATTTATGTGAACCATGAATATGTAACAGAATTTTTATTTGAGATAAATTCTGTTGATAAATTTTTTATTTTCTCGTGTTTTAAGAAATAACTTGATAGCTACAAATACTGAATTCTTATATAGAAAATATATAAATCAATGCTATAAAAGTTGTCACTTCACATAAAAGTAAAAGCCATGCATAATTTTTATGGTAATATGAACTTAAAATTTACAATAATAAATCTGCTCATCTTCCATCAAGTTACTCACTAATTGCAGAAATAGAGTAACTGACTGATTAGAATAATAATATAAGATATATAGATTTAATATATTAATTAGCAATGTACTGGTTTGCCAATGAGTAATGTAGTTAAAGGTGGCACTTGCACAATTTCAGCCGCACACCAGGTTCGCGACAGCCGTCTCCGGCGGACGAGGAGGCGCGCGGTGGCGCCGGCTGTGTGGGCGAGGGTGCGCCGTTCGTGCTGCCGCCGCACGCCCTGCCGCCCTCAGCGCTGCCACATCACCTACAAGCTGCTCAGTTGGCACATCATCAGGTAGGTGTGATTAAGTACTCTGACAATTTGATTACAATATACATTTAAGAAATAAATATATATAAAGGGGTTGAAAATTATCATGTCCATACTAAGTATCAACAATATATAAAATACGCTGTGACTGTAAAAGAAGAAAAAATCTAAGTCAAAAGAGATTTACATAGTAAATAAATAACTTTGTTATTTCGACAATGAAGGACATGCGTAAAAGAAGACCATCTGTACAAATAATATGTCTGTCATGCCTATGTAATCTTACACTCTATACACGCCAGTGCAGTAAAGAGATATAACATGTCAGAATAAAATGTTGTAGTGTCTAGCCATGCATAGTTTTTTTTAATTTGTAAGTAACATTCCTTTCTGCTTATAACTTTTTAAAATCTTAGTGCTACTTACAAAATTAAATGTTGCAATGGCAAAGAAAGAAGGAGACAATCTCTTTTAGTTAACCATAAACCAATTAGTGTAAAAAATAATATAGGCCAAAAAATGATAATAGCAGCTGTTGACCAAAATTTTTAAGAAAAGAACAAATAATCCTTCAGTAGAGGAGAATAGATGAAGAGAGTAAAAAGAGTAAGTCATTGTAACTTGAATTGGTCTTAACACAGGCAATTTGTTAAAGTCAATTCAATAAATTAAATATCATATATAATAATAATAATAATATCATTAAAGTCATTATAGATGTGAATGAAGGTAATGTTAATGTTATATGTAGACCAGAGATTAAAAAAATAACATCAACCAAAGATAGAAAAAATAATGGAATCATTCTAGTTGATGGATTATTTATTGAGGCACTGTAATAAAAGCTCGATAGCTTGTCAGTTCCAGTGATGTGATAGATTATGTTGACAAATTAATTTATCTCTTCCTACCTTTATCCATACTATTTACTATAGCAATTATAAGCCATTGGAAATGAAGTATTATTTGGAGTATTAGTAAAAAACAAACCTTCATCTACATCTTTAAAAAATACAAGACTTCTTAATTAATTAATTGATCATTGCAAGTGCATAATGTATTTTAAAATGAATAAGCAGTCGTAATATAGAATGTAACATGATTTCAATTATCTTTTCATGTTTACTCTAGCTGTTTAGTAGATTATACTACATACAAGGCAGAGTGAACTTTCATATAATTGTTTTTTTTAATGATAATTGCTAGCAGTCTAGTTAAAGTATTCTCAACTATTTAGTTACATATTCTGTGCTTTAGTGGAATACAGAACTATATACGCCAATTTTGTTGCATATGAACGGTAATAATAATTTATAATCGGTATATAAATATTGTCTACATTCTCTCTTCATGTAATTTTAATGTTTCTTTGCTGATATAAATATTATAATTTAAAAATGCGTCAGATATGTTTTGAATTATTCAATTAAAACATTATTCCTCATCATAAACACAATTTGAAAACCTTTAATATCTTTTGTTTTCTCTAAGATGACATAAGCAATATGATGGTAAAAGTTTCTTGTCAATGGATAAACCATTTTTGTGCAAAAATGTAAAGAAAGAAAAACAAAACATTCTTCTAATATTCAATTTATATCTTGACATATCTTTGTTAAAATCTGGAGATAGAAAATAAATCTTTTTGATAAAATAATGGTGTATCTGTCTGTAAAAAAAACAAAGAAAAATTACCCATAGTTTACCATGAAGACAAACATAAATTTTTACCAGCAATATATGATAATAATTTATGTTAGCTGTAAGTTTTAGATTTATCACGAAAGTGATTTCTATTTTGAAGTTGAATATTTTGAGTTTGGACAAGTATAAAACTATATGTGTTGTGATTTCAGCCACATCCTAGCATGCTCGGACACCCAGGACAGCTTACGGGCGCCCAGCTGCAGGGCTTACCACCGCCTCACGCTCAGCACGCACAACATCCACAAATGCATCCAGGTATGATATTTATATATTTCCTTTTAACACTTAAATAGATATATAATTGAGCTAGAAACTAACAAAAATAATCAATTGTTATTGTTAAACATTGGGAATTATTTAAAATCATTTAAATATTTTGTTGTACTTACTAATTAGGTTGAGCTGAACAGAAACAAAAATTAATTTACACTACAAAAACACATTACAATTTGCGTTTTAAAAACTCAACTTTTTTATCAGTTGTTTACATTCATTTTGTCTTCGTTTTTTTCACATTGTCTTGTTTTTTTCATTCGAAGTACACAAATACATGCATACTTTTAATTGGTATATAGTAAGAATATCTTTATGTTTACCTATGTAATGATTAACTTTGTTGTATTCATTAATGTAAATTGCAAAATGACATTGGGCAGATGTATAACGTCTCGTTTATACTTCTATATCTTATGGTGAGAATGAATGTTCATTTTCAAACAACATTTAGATGACACAGAAATAGCAAATTTAAATGAACTTTAACTGTTATTTATTATAAGCTACGATAATAAAAGAAAAATTGCATCTAAATAATATTTTAAGATTTTTTAGTTTGAAAATTTACAATAGAAATAACATTTAAACTTAATTTCTTAGCTTTGTTATTTAACACTTACTTATATATAACAAGTAAGACAATTTTCTCTGTATTAAGTAAGGTATTATTTACTCAAATAATTTGTTTTTATGCAATGATATCACATTGCACTTGCTTTGAGTTGAAAATACCTATGGGAAAACTTATTATTGTGGCATAAAAACGGATAAAATGGAAAAATGAAGGAAGAGTAGATTTGTAATATAATGCAAGTATCTTCTTTATTTATAGTCATGATTTGTTTTGATCACAGGGCTGACGCTGAACGACTCGATGAATCAGCACATTGAACTCGTTCTCCAGATGGAGCAGCATCCGCAGTTCGACAGTAGTAGCTTTGCCACATCCCAGCAGGTTTATTCATATCTTTTGAATCATACTTTTTTCACTTACTGATAATGTTATCTTAAATATGAAGTAGAAGGAACTGACTTGAAAAGGCATTTAAAAAATTAACATTAATAAATTAATTTTAAATGTTTAGTCAGTCATAAGGTATGTGACATAGAAAATTTTAGTTATAATTTTTCGCACTTAATATATGTCATCCCATATTTGTGGAATCTGATGAAAATGTTAAAATTCTTCTTGCCTTCTGTAAAAATACATTTAAAAGTGTGAAAGTTGAAACGAATGTTTGCTATTTCTTTGTATGGGCATGGATATTGATTTTTTTTAATAATTTTTTGAATATTGAATATATTTGGCGTTAATTTTGTAGAAATTCATTATTGATAATTAAATGAAACTACGTGATGTAGTATTATTTCTACTTTCTTTAAGTTCTTTACTACGACCTAGGTTTTGTTGTATTATAAGATCTTCAGTAAAGATCTTTGCTAATAACCCACCTGAAGATGTTGTAATACAACAAAACCTAGGTCGTGGTAAAGAACTTAAAGAAAGTAGAAATAATAATACATCACGTAGTTTCATTTAATTATCAATTATTATAAATAACTTTTTACTTACACTTAAAAGTTAACTGAAAAAAATCCTTAATATGGTTGTATAAGAATTAAAAAGTTATCAATGTAACAATATACATAATATAATATATCGAAAAAGTATAGATAATAAAGTACCTTTCATAAATGAGCAAAACCCTCTTGATTTCAAAGCCCATATTCTCAGCACTTTTTTAATCTACTGTGCTACTTTTTCCTAGGAAATATGCATTCTTGATCTTTTGGTATAATTGTCGACTTTGGAAATGAAGATGAAGTCGTAAGGCATGGTATGGGTACAAATATGCTTATTTTTAAAAAAAAGCTAAGTATTTGCTTTACTTAGTAATTTTTTGCTATATTTCGCCAAACATTTTTTTTTTCTTGTAAATGATTTCATTCTTGTAAATGATTTCAGAGGCATTATGCCTTTAACTGAGATCCTTTTTTGTGTTTTGGAAGTTCATAAAAGAATGAAGAATGGAAGAAATTCAAGAAGGGACAAAGTTTCAGAATAATTTAAGTTGCATTTAAATGGTATCTCATGTCATGTAAAATAGGCTATTTGACAACATCGAAAATATACCACAATTTGGGGTCACCCTATAGATTATAATGTATATAAGCATATTGCTTTGAATTTTCGGGAGAATAAGTTTCTATTATATAAAAAAAATGTAAAGAAATCACAATATTTTTTGAAATTTAATCAGCGTCGCAAACGCCCTGTTATTATTGGTTAAAAGTCAGATGACGTCTCAGACAAGTTTTTAAATCTTTAATTTATGGTCCTTTTTTCTTTTTTTTTAATTTATAAGTATCACCTTTTACATTTAGTATAAATTTTTTATAATATGAATTCATTACGTATTATATTATATAAAAAGAAATACATTACAAATGATATATTTAATGAAAATAAGTTCCAGTCATAACTAATGTATAAAAAAAATTATTTAATTCCCATGCAATGCTTATGCTAATGTATATATCAGCACTATAATTTTATTCCAAACATAAATCATAGACAAATAGACTTTTCCTGAATGTTGTTGGAGAAACAAAGTGTTATTGTTAAAATTGACAGATTGAGTAAATGTTTGAGTTGGATAGTTAAATTTACTATATTTATGTTATAAATACTTAACAATTCGTAAGAAATTATATTTTTGTATGTGTAATAAGTGCTTAGCGATAAAAGATGAAGTGAACTAACTGGAAAAAAAGTTAAAACATATTCCCTCGCAAACAAAAGTCATCAGGTATGAAATTTTTTAAATTGATTTTTTTATTATAAATAATCGTCTGTTGCAGAATTTTTGAAAAATATCGTTTTTAATGTATTTTCTTTCATATCATGTCAAAAATTTAAATTTAGATAAATACTAACAATTGTCAAAATATAATTGGTACTAAAACGCATATTTACCAAAATTTAATATTCTTATTCATTTGGTCTATAGGCATAGATATCGATAATAATGTTTAATACACTAATATTACTTTATCGAAATGATCTTCACATATAAAAACATTTGAGTGAGCTACAATGCTGTTTGGATATCTTTGGGCTAATTGCAGCAACTTTTTTCATCTTTTAAGATTTGTTGGCACTGAAACAAACACTTTGTGTCGACTTTTTATAGACGAATTTGTATATTGTTATACTACACACCATTAATACACCATAATATAAAAATAAATAATAATCCTCTTCAGGGACTGTTTGTTTACATCGTGTGTGATGTCACATTAGCCGCCATCACAGACATTGCGTATTTAGCACGAGTTTGAAAATTCAAACTTTAAAAGTGATTTATGTAAAAAATACGGCATATATCCTGGAAATATAAATGTAGTGTGCTTATAATACAAAATAGAACAATTTAAAACAATTTAAAAATTCAAGTAAAGTAGCCTATTCCCCACCGCCTTGATACTTGTGAAAATTTCTCATTTGAATACAATAAAAAAATCATCTGACATATCTGACATTTTCTCTGCACAATTACTTACTCCAATTTATGAGAAGTGAACTACTACTACTTGAAATATTATTCCTGTTTTTATGTATTAATCACATTACAACATGAAATATTAATCATCAAAATGAAAAATTTGTATGAACAAATTTCTATATTTTTTTACATATAGATTGATGAAAATGGGACGTCTGACATTACAGAAATAGATCATAATTTTTATATAAACTGGTGTCTTTTAGAATATGAAAAAGCAAATATTTGAGCGGTTGACAATCAGGGAATAACAAAAAATAAAATGCAATTTGTGACCATAATACAAAACAAAAAAAGCTATATTCGTAAATACACATATTTTGATTACATTTGGCGTTAATTTTGTGGAAATTCATTATTCACAATTAAATGAAACTACGTGATGTAGTATTATTTCTACTTCGTTTAAGTTCTTTATCCACAACTTAGGTTTCGTTGTATTACAACATCTTCAGGTGGGCTATTAGCAAAGATATCTTTATAGTAGAAATAATACTACATCACATAGTTTCATTTAATTGTCCTTAACCTTAATAAGAAATAAAATAACAATAAAAATTTAATGAAGTTCATAATACTTTTTAGAAACGATTACAAAAAATATGAAATGGCCATATTTTTTTTTAATTTGTAGCCATAGTCTAAATTATTTAAAATAAACTGTTAATTGACAATCATTCTGTTATTGCCAAAATGATCTGTCTATTTCACTCTTTTCGAGTTTTACATGCCTTTTTTCAACGATTCTGTTAAACCTTCGAGTTTCATAATAAGTTAGTATATTATATCTGTACATGCAATACCTCATTGAAAACAGCATTTTAACACGTTCAACGCGTATGACGTTGCTATTGTGTCACGACTTTCCGCAGAATGTATTAAGCCGAGTTGAAAAATTGAATGTCACATTTTCATTGCTTAACATATAAATTAAAAATTTTTGATTTTAATTCAGTGACTTGGATAATGTTCATTATAAATTATTTATTCACCAATCAATTAATTTTATCAGTTAAACTAAAGCAAATATCATTAGTATGGTAGAAAGTATAGTGTTGCCAATAGAAATAAATAAAAAGTGTTTTGCTTTAAACAATTTTAAATAGTCCTTCTTTTCTAAATAATTACAGTAAAAATAGTTATGAAGCTCAAATAAATGTAATTAACAATTTTTTCCCTTTGATGTGAGAAACTTCATGTTCCTATTAAAAATCAGTCCAAATTTTTATGTTTTTTCTTAGTTTGCTTAACCTTGCTTGTGTGACATTGAAAACGAGTGAAAATTGTGAAAAAATTTATTTTTTGGACTTAACAGTATGTGGTATATTTATCATTTTTTCACAGCTATGAAGTTTACATTAATTTTTAATTTATGAATAGTTTATTAAAAATAAGTGATAAAATTTTAAAGCGTGCCAATACTTCATTCCATTGCAATACTTCAGTCCATTGCAGAAAAGAATGTATGTAATATATAAACAAAATAAAATGGACATTTGCAGCTTTGGAAAGCTATTTCTTAAATCCATATTAGTAATATAAAATGAATTTATTTAGCATTTGTGATCATAAAATATAATTTCTTACAGAATAATGTTTAATTCACTTTATTGAAAATTACTAGTATGCACATATATGATAAATAATATAATGCAAAAAAATGCCGAACGTTGATATTAAAATTTTTCTTTATGTTAATTTTTTTTTAAATGGAATATATTTGACATGAAAAATAATAATTGAAAATATATAATCAAATAAGGGCAAAAACCTGACTATTATAAAAACGCTGCAGTGTACTATGTACAATAATTGTTTTCTACATTGCAAAATAATACTAATAAACTGTCATGCTAAATGCCACTAACACCTATTTGAAAATAAAATATCACAATATTTTTTTCACTATCCTTATGCCAAATTCCTGTATAACTATATTTTTTATATAGCACCAATATCCTGTCTCGTTTATTCTTTCTGCCTCACTTAAGCAGCACTCTAGAAAGACAGTCGATTATCATCCATGTCAAATTGAAATTGATTTATTGGAGATATTTCACTTCAACACATGAAGTAAATTGTGTGTAATAAACAGCATATAGCATATATGGATACAGAGTTCATACATGTCGGAATATAGAATATTTTTCCAAAATATTTTATGCTGTGTTTTGTGGAGTTAGCTGTCAGGGTTGCACACTTTTCTCCTTTAAATTTCACGACTCTTATTATTAATATATCCGTGTAATATTTATAATATTATTTAGTCTGACAGTTTATTACGTTAATATGGTGATTAAAGTACATGGTTTTATAATTTTATGGGTGGAAAAAATTGAGTTTTGTAAACAATCTTCCACTGACTGAATATATATTTGTGCCAATCATATTTTAAGTGTCAAATTGATTTGTTTACAAATATTCTCTTTGGGAATGGAATGAAATGTAAGTGTGTACGGGACCATCGTAATAAGTTCTGCTCTCACTGTTTAGTGAGATTAGTGCTTTATTCTTATATTATATTTTGAAGACAATCCATTGACTTAATCATGAACGGTACTGGAAATAGTAACTCCATAATCCAAATTATCTCAAATAATTTTTTTTCATAGTTTATCAGTTTTATGGAATTTACGAAGATTTTTGTTTATTATAATGCTTAAATAGGTTAAACAAGATAATAAAATATATCCAAAATAAAAGGAAAATGTCAAGAAAACCTTGTCAATTCTATACTTTCTCATTTGAGATTATATTGTTAGTTAGGCAGAACTGTTGAAATTGAAGGCTAATGACATTATAAGACTTTCATCTAATCAAATTATGTGGATTGTCAGATCAAGCAAAATTTCGAGTATTTTATTATAAACATTACAAATCATATGCAATAACTTATTTAAATATCAGCCTTAATAAAATTATATAAAAGTTGAGTTTATAAAAATTAATATACCTCCCAATCTGTCAGGTGTACAACTTTGCTTTCGCTGTTCCGAAAATCTCCCGAAAATCCTGAAAAATGGCCGTGTTTTTCCCGAAAGTCCCTACTCTTTAATGTAAAGAACTGAGTATACATTTATTATTCAAAGTATCCATCACTGGCCATTATTTTCTCCCATCTTTCAAGCAGCGTATAAAACCCGCATCGAAAAAACTGGTCATGTTTTGAGATAATCTATGAATCTATTCAATTTTTTACTTCTTCATAAGGCTGCATGCCATTGGTCAAAACAAGGGATAGTCAAAGCAAGCAAAGTCTGGAGAATGCGGCGGGGGGTAGGACTAACCATTTCAATGTTTCCAATGTCTTGACCACGTGTGCAACATGGGGTCGGAGGATTGTCATGCTGTGAAATCACATATTGTGTCTCATCATATTGTGGCATTTGTCTTTCAATGCTCACCTCAAATGCATCAATTGCGCTCGAAACCAATTGCCTGTGATTATTTTAGTCGGTTTTAATAGCTCATAATACACTACGCCGAACTTGTCCCACCAAATACAGAGCATGACCATGTAGCTTTAAACTCCTCATGATTTTATGCCCATATTAATGAGGTTATGTGACAGACACGCTAGTTTATTGCATGATGTCTATGAACTATTTATTTTGAAAAATGGAGAAAGCAAAGTTGTACACCTAATAGCAATGCTAAGGTCGTCTGGCAATTTGACAAAATTAAACTGGTGAAATGAGGCACATCTATGTTATATTCTGCCCTTACATTAAGCATAGCATAGTTGATTTGTGGTTAAGGAAAGATTTTTATACCTACAGTTTTAAATTGAATTATTCAACAGTGTTTCAAAATCAATTTGGAGTAGATAATCATTTTATACCTGGAGTGCTTGATATGTAACTCCTTAATTCAATTGGATATTCATATAATTTTAGATTTGGAAACTAATAATTCATTTTCATAATAGTAGTTTGCTTATTAGTGGTAAGTTCAATTTATTCTAAGTCGAAGTCAACAGGGGGTTTTTATCCATTTTTATTCTTATATGAAAACTGAAAATTTAATGAAATTTCTTTACCGTTATTTTATAATTCAGGTCAGTAAATAAACTGACCATATTTCCTGTATTATTTATCCTTATATCTTATTGACCTTAGAATTTATAATGCAGCAAATAAAGGCTTTATCAATCATTGCACTATGTCGACAGAGGCTGAGTAAAGTAGTAAATGTTCATAGTATATATGTTTGTCTACAGATTTGTTTTTGTCGACATTGAAGCCAGTTTATACTGTTAGTTAAAATTTTATGTTTTTCATTTTCATTTAAACCTGCCGTATATTATATGGTTGTACATTAACAACAGATAAAAAACTTCCATACTTGTTGATTTTGTCTTCTAATGAAGGTTGTCATTGCGTCTAATAAACATTTCTTAAAACCGTCATGTATTGAATATTATTATTTGTAGAACTATGCAACGGGGTCAAGCGGAGGCCAGTCGCTGGTGAACGGAGCTGGTGGTGGCGGACAGCAGCCCACACAGCCGCTGCCTGAACAGCAGCAGCCACAGCAGCAGCAGCAGCCCTTCGATGTACAGGTGGGTATTCCGATTTGACAACTTGTCTCTTCTATTTTGTTTCTATCGATTAATATTAAAACATATGCCGGTTGTCCTGTTTTTCTCATCGGTTTCAGCTCTCTTTAGTACAGCCATTATAGATTATAAATTAATTGTAGTATTTTAATAGAAAATACGTGTGAAAAAATTGTGGCAACCATCAGTCATGGAATATATTTCGAGTTTATGTTGTAAAAGTCTAAGACTTACTCGTAAGACGTTATTGACTATTTACTAAAAGATCACCAGTTTTTTCCAAAGAAGGCTGAGGTAAAAGATGTTTTAATAAAATGTGGTGAATAATTATGGCAATATAATAATTAAAGCGTGTGGTGACTGAAATCTATTGTAAATATTTGATTGGAAGGTATAAAGTCGTGAAATATTAGTCATCATGTAATTTATTCAAAGTTTTGGCATAGAAATACGTTTCTTCCGGCATTAGTTCAGTTCCAGTCTACGATGTAATAAAATTATATTATATTTATGAAGCTATTAATTGCAGAATGTTTCAAAGTATATAACAATATATGTATATTTCAATTTATAATTAAATGAGTTTCAACTCTCCGCTTTCTAACACTTGAATACAGCAACTTTGCAAACTTTACATAAAGGAGGACCGGACAAAATGGTCTACAAGACCAATAAGCATCACACATATATCATTAGAAAACTATTCTAATATACTACAACAGATATTATAACGGCTCACTTCAAATCGCTCTGAATAAAAAGTTACAGAGCGATTTTTCATAGGTTTAGGTATTTTTTGTAACATGTTATTAGCAAATAAAAAAGCAAGTAGGTTGAGTAATAACACGTATTAATTAAATAATGGAATATTAGCAAAGAATTCTTTGCTAATATCCCACCTGAAGATGTTGTAATACAACGAAACCTAGGCCGTGGTAAAGAAACTAAAGAAAGTAGAAATAATACTACATCACGTACTTTCATTTAATTGTAAATTATTATTATTTTATTTTACAACTCATCATCCACAATTACGTCCATTAATTTGGCTACAGAAGCTTTGAAAGTTCGATACCTATCAAGTCCCAAGTACTACAGGCACTATGTGGGCAAAGCTGACTATTGTGCATCACCCAGTTAAACAACTGCAGTAATATTGACATATTTAAATCTGTGTCTCCTCTATTTCTGTTGGCTAATAAGTACAAAAATAAATACCTGTAATAAGTTATTATCCTTACATGTCTCAACTGTATAACATACTCCTAATAACCGTACATTTTGTGACATATTATAAATATGCAAATCAGTTAGTGCATTATCTTGAAATATTTCGGTCAAGTACAGCCCATCATTTATATATTCGCTGTAGAATAACTTTGTAAATTTTGAATGACATGATCGTTATGCCAATTATTATAACATGACGACTCTATGTAAAGTGAGGAAATTCCTGTACTTGATAATTATATGCGTCTTCTCTATTGAAAACACTACCTTTGTCTATTTAGATTTAGATGTCTGTTGTTTATGAAATCATATAGGTGCATTTATGTTGTCAACAATAGGGATGTCAAAAGTGTTTACCAAAACACAAGTTATTCTCAAATCTGGGAATGATTTCCGTTAAGTGGTATTAAAATAACCTTGGCATAACAGTTTATATTGTGCTTAACTCGCACATTAACTGGATGGATTTATTGGCTTGCTTGACAGTTAACCGTATTTCATGTCGTAGTTTTGTGGATGGGATTTGTATACCATATACCCGCATGATTATGAGTCTAGTAAGGGATCATGGAAATCTTTGTCAAGAATTAGCACATTAATTTTTTGATAAACCAGTTGCAGATACCGTTTTCACTTTTAATGGCATGTTACATAATAGTTGAGTCCGATATGGTAGCAAGGAAAGGGCCTAAAACGTCAATGATGTATCACAACCTTAGAACATCAATAATGTTGACCGTGGCTAGCATATTGCACCTTATCCCCTACCCTCTCTTCCTCAGGGCCCCGCCAAAAAATATTAACTATTATCGTGATGTGAAGTGACATTCGCCTCCCCCCACCAGTTTAACGTCACCCGCAGATAATGAGTACGACTAAGAGTATGCGATCCCAGATTGCCCTTTGTTGCGTGCATGTGTTATTTGTTTCATTTTGCAATATTTGAGTTTAACTTGTGTAATTCAGTCTTAATTGATAACCATTTATAATAATGAAATATAACAGTCCATTATTGCACTGTGTATGAGTGCTTACAAAGCAATAAAACCAATAAGAATAGGGGATTGTTTTGTCTCCCTTTTTTTTGTTTGTTGTAAATAATTTTGTTTTGTATCACCAACTTATTTGGTTACCTAGAATTTTATATCTACAAACATGTCACTGAGCAGTTTTAAAATACAAACTGTTCTTAAAAGTCATTGTTTTGTTTGAACACGATGTAGTAAATGTAAATGTATCCTAGTAGTGTCTGCCATAGGCTTTTTGTATGGTTTATTAAGAGTCAAAAGTACAACGAAAACCTTATTTCAGTGTATCACATTTATAAATGAACAAAATTTATTTTTATTTAAAATTTCATTTCATTTTTAGGATTTACACTAAGTACCTTTTTTCAAATTCTATCTTAATTTTATTATTATCAAATCACTTTCACTCAAATAAATGTATTATAAAATATTTGTTTACATAGTTTCATTTTTACAATTCGGTAATAACAAAGACGTCTGCCCCAGTACAAAGTTACAGCTCCAAAGTGCCATCGAGACAGTCATTCAATCGATGCTATTGGTTAGAAAGAGAAACAGCTATGTTGCTGACGTATAGTGTCAACTCGCTCGATCGACACGATTGTTCACAACGATTGAGACCGATATTTAGTAATAGTAAACATTCTTTATCTGCACGCTGCTAACAGCCCTACATTAATTTATGCACACACATATACGGATATGGATAGGCGAGTATGTATGTAATAGTGTAGGCAATTAAATATGTTCGCTAGTATGGAATGTCGGGGGTGTGGCCCCGCTTCCTCTCCAATAGCCAATAAACAGAGTAATGTGGCATTTTGGCATTGCCATACCTTTTTTCTCACAGCAATTTGAAGTTAGCTGTCATAATAATTATTGCAGCAAATTAAAATAACTTTCTTATGACGTATGTGTTGTCCTTATTGGTTCTCAGACATGTACAGGAATATTTGAAATAAATATTTGTCTGAATTAGAGCAGTCATACCCTTCGAGACAATATAATAATTATACAAGAGTTTTTTACTTCTTTTTAAATTTTATCACACTATTTGTTACCAATTAGTACTGAATAACTATTGTTTCCCTACTGTACCTGACGGATAGCACCACGTGAAGTTACAAGCGCTGTGGATGCCAAAACATGGCTTTATGTTGAATTTAACCTTGAAAGCAGCGTGATTCCATAATGGTATCATTGAAAGTTCTGAAAACTGCCATTTGTAATAATAGCAATAAATACTTTGCTTGAATTTCTCATTTGTTCTTACAAATTTTTGGCAATTTAAGTATTGTGTGTGTGTGCCAGCAAGCTTGAATTTAACATGAGAAAATATTCATTCTATGATTTTATATGCTTTCCTTGTGGTCTAAGTGAACAATTTATGATGAAGTCCCATCTCACACTATTGTTTACAACTAGTTTAATGAGTTCAAGCTTGATTGTACCAATCCCGTGATGTTCTGCGTGAAGGACGAGTCCCTCAACAAGAACAATGGAATATAACATCAATGTTATATGGTTCATGATCAATGATGACAAAAGAATAACTAATCAGCAAATTCGAGCAAGTTTTATACATTGGTTAATGAGTCGTTACAAATAATACCGCGTAAAGTTTTGGGGAACACCTCTTGATTTGACCGAAGCTCAAAAACACTGTTGCACTGATTGGTGTCGCGAAATGTTGGACGAAATGTTGGTTTCAAAAGCGAAAAGGAAAAATGAGACTATTAATTTTCTACAAAACGGGCACGGACTGGTACCATCTAGTCTAAAGACATGTACATTTTGAATGTATTTTCATAAATAATATTTCTACTACTGCCTTGCCATGTCTGTACTGTGCAGGTGACCAAATGTAAAAACGCCTAATTTGGCTTTACCGCCAATGTGTCTTCCTACTGGCTTTACATCCAATGTGTTGTAGGAGGCCAGCTAGTGTTGTCACTTACAATATTCATGTTTTTATACTTATATGCAGTATCACTATATTCAAAGATTTTTATTAGTCATGAAATTAGTGTAGCAACTTGAGAACTTGAGCAAATCGATGGATAAATTTAAAATTATTAAAATAGTGAATTCAAGCTATTACTTTCTTTTGACCAATATTTTTCGTTAGTTTAATACAGTAGCCTGAAATTTTTTATTTTCGTTGCTTTATATTTATTTTTTACTTTAGATACAAAATTATTTTTAAATTATTTTTATAACTTTATTGATTCCACTATAATTTGCATGGACTAATAAATCTACCAAGTCTTAGCTTTACATATAGTTTTTATGTTAATATTTAATGCATGTTGATGGCACATGACACAGCTATTTATTTTTTTTTTTATTGAAATTATTTATGTGCAGATTTTTTTATGGATATGGTAGAAAGTAGACTTCATTGGTATATTCACAGCATAATGTTAAATTTTTCATTTATTTATTTATTTCTTAAAAACCCCATGACCAACTTACAGATTTACTCGAAACATGTGGAAGTACCATAGAAACAAATTGCTATAAAATGGAGCATGAACAATAACGGATATGAAAGAAAACAACAGAATAAATATCACTCTCAACTATGATCAGTCATGAACTATCAAGCAACTCCTAATTTCATTTGTGAAGAGGTCATTGGAGCAGAAAAAATATCTGGGCTGGACATTGCTCTCAATACTCCATTGATCAGTGTGAGTCTAGAAAGTCATGTGAAATAAACTTAGACTTTGCCTCTTATGTAAGAAGAGAAGGAGTTCTAGACTCAAGACTGAGTGCCTGTCAATATAAAGATTTAATAAGTTAAAAATCACATGATCGAAAGCAATTTCCATGGGAGTTGGAGACAATTACATCCGATGACAACTATTGTAAAACCTGATACTAATCCAGAATGATGTTTTCAATGATATAACACTAAACTAATATTAAATTATTTTAGTGTTATACCATTGAAACAAAAAATATTAACTAATTATCTTCATAAAGCTATACAATTTTATGTGAATTTTTGACACATTTGTCAAGTAATGTCAAGTAGATTCGATACCAATAACATTCTGACTTTTCTCATGTACAAATGGGCACAGGCAATGTTTGTCTCTCATCCACCAGCTAGTGTCTATGTTCTCTGCTATCCGTCAGTTTTATAACTTTTTCCAATGATTGACATAAGTATAATTTGTATTTAAGCGGCTTGAGTAAGGTTTGTCACAAATTTAGAATTATATGATAATTATACTCAAAGTTTGACAAAAGCAGAGGATGACACAAATTCTCATAAACTGCAAAAGTTTGTTTAGAAATCTCCTCAATGTTTTCTCCTTTTTGTTGAGGAATTGTTAAAGCACGTTATTGAGAGCTTCATCAAGTCAGAATTATATGGCGTTACTTATGTCACACTTTCATTATAGCATTTATCACAAAGACTAAGAAATTTTTGAGAATTTACCTCTCTTGTTTTAAATTCCATTTCCGACAACATTATAACTATTCAGATAAGCGTGTGTTTGTAATTTATATATCAAATCAAATGACTATTGAAATTTATTAAAAATTATCATTTTCTTGAATGTTGTTTTTAAAATATTTATTGGAACAATTTTTCGAAGTAACAAATTGAATTTCCCAAAATAGAATCTACGACTCGGTCATAAATCAAGATTGAAAAGAAACTCACACAATCATCAACCTGTATATATGTAAATACAACCCATTATAATATATTGCCTTGAACAAGTAATAATTTTCTATAAATATTGGGATATATTTATAACAATTGTTTTACTGAATTTGCACTTATATTAACCATTATGAGTTAGTTTGTTTTTACGGGAAAATTCCACTAGGTGAATTTTATTACAGTTTTCTAATAGTTTTATGTCAGTTAATAGTTGTTTAACATTTGTTTGAGGGGTGAGATCAAAAAGTTCATGGAATGGGGTGAAGGAAGGTAAAAAGAATGTGGTTTTATTGCTCCTTTTCAATATATATTCCTTTAATCCTAATACGTTTCCTAGATCTTGTCGACTAGTTTATTTATAATCTCACTAAATGTTTCTTCTTTATCTTATAGGTAAATTAAAAAACTGAAATTGTAGACTTAGCCTCTTCATAATCGTTACATTTTTCTACAAAGCTTTTTAATTTTATGAACAAATAATAGTCGAGAGGCCAAGTCTGGGCTGTAAGCTCGGTGTTGCAATGTAGGAAAGCCGCACATATGTAACAATGTTCGAGATGTCCGCTTTCATCGGCTGTCCTGAGCACGGATCACTTTTGATTGAATCTCTACCTTGTTTGAATTTAATATGCCACTTGTAAACCATGATTTTATTAAGGCAAGAGTCCTCGTAAACCAATAATCTGAATCTCTCATTCAATAACTTGTAGTGTTTTTTCTTGCTTTGTCAGGAACTTGATAATAGCTCGAAATCAGAATTTCTTCATGATCAATTATTTCTCCCAGAATGAGTTGCTTGGTCAATGGTACCTCAGATGTTAATGACACAATTAAGCTGAAAATTGGTATATATACTAATGTAATGAGTCGTTCATTAGCGACTATGTGAGCAAGCAATCCCCACCCCTCACAGTACGCTTCATTTTGTGAACTCGTTGACTCCAACTTTTTGACATTTAATATATATATATATATGTAAAATAAACTTATTAGAAATTGTTCATTGAATGGTTTTTTTATAGTATCACTCAACTGGAAGGGTTAAGTTCTTGAACTGTAGTACTATAAGTCATAATTCAGTAACTCGAAGTTCAATCAGCATTGAGATAGTTTTTTATCCATGTTTATACCATGTTTGTATTTGGTATGGTTTAAAAGAAACTGTCTTCCACATTGTGTCCATATTTGCTTATGATCATAGTATGATTATAGCCTAAAATTAAAAAAATTAAAAAAGAACAATTTTTTTAAATTCGCAATTAAAACATTTGTTGTGTTGTATTTTTATGGTTCCATATCGAAATTAGTCAAATGGAATATATGGCCATATCTGTAAGGTTTTCATTCTGTTTCACATGATCTTTCTTTGAAATGGCTGAAGCTATCCAAATAAAATTTAGAATAGTTATATATGTACGTTCCCAATCATCTCTGTCTATTTAATGAGATTTAATGTTAAGATGTTAAGATAGTTTTAAAATAGGTAGTTTTTTTATATTTATAATTACATAAAAACGATAATCCGATAACGTTGTGAAAATTACACGAAAAACAGTTATTCAAGTTGGTTTAATTATTTAGATAAAATATTCAAACAAAAAAATAAATGTTTTGAAGTAGCTCTGAACGCATTTCCAGTAAGTACATGTTAACTTTAACGTTTTGTGTAGTCAAAAATTATCTATTATCATCTGTGTTTTGTGAAAATAGATTTAATAGTTTGATTCAAAGCTCTCGAAATGTGCGTCTTGTACACATGACTCGTTCGTTTTTTGAATTACCAAGAAAATGTCTATTTGAAAGCAAAATGTGAAACCGTACTTAAAACCACCGACAAGCACAAGCATTTTCACATTATAAAAGTGTTTAAAATTATATTATTGAAACTTGTGACAGTTCATTTATAAAAAACATATATAAATTTTTGTATTATATTTTTTGGACTGTGTTATAAATGTGAGTTGCTTCATCCACTTCTGTCATTTTGCTTTAGTAAAGAGAGTAAATGTTTGGAAAAATAAAATAGAAAAAATGTCTGTAGTGGAAAAGAGAATGTTTCGATAAAGTGCCTGATTTTTTTAGGTATATTAATTTGGCTTTTGTATCCCTAGCGTCATAAATTAGAATATTACAGTTATTGTTCTTTAGGGAAAGACTCGGAATATATTTATTATTTATACAGGTACAAAGTTAATATGATAAAGCCGCGGACAGGTAATAACTCTTCAATGTCCTGAAGAGAAATAAAAACTCTTCAACGTCCTGAGAAGAACAGTGGAAATTATTTTTTAAAATTCAAAGTGATTCTGGAGTTATTTAAATTTGAAGTTGAAATTTCTTTCAAGCCTACTATCTGTATACGTGTGTAATAAAAATTCAGGAGAGCTGTGCATTGAATTACTTTCAGACGTTCAATGTCTCAGAACTGTCTTTAAAAGGTTTACAAAATAAGTTGTAATATTTTGTTATTCGTCTAGAAAACAAGAGCATAATATTTTCACTGAACTGATTCTTGTTGTGCAATGTGCATATTGCAGTGTTTTTATATCATTTCACTTAGATTAGATTAAAAGGATGGTAATTAACGTTAACATCGAAGACTTATCTCAGTTGTTAGAAACGAAGTGTCGATTTATATCATAATTAGCTGTGCAGACGCGAATTCGTTCACGTCGAATTCCGTATAAAAAAAGTTATTGTAAATTTGTTGTGTTTTTTTAAAATTTTTTTATCGGAACGCTACGAGTATAAAGTTTACTAAAAATGTTAATAAACTCCGTTATTAGGACCAATATCGTTACTAATATTTACCAAGTCAGGGTGTTTTTTATATTTGTAATATCCAGATAAAACATATCCTACAGGTCGCTCGAAGGTATAAACTATTACCATATAAAATTTCATAAAAATCCATGCAGTAGACTTCGCGTGATTTAAGGACAAGTTAACACACAGATAAACAGACAAAAGTTCTAAAAATATTCTTCTGGTTTTCTGGCTTTTGCTAACATTCTATTCGTTAGATCAATTACTCTTTAAAATATTTTTCATGTACAGAATTCTTTCTGCTACATTTTTTTTAATGTAAAGATTGGCGTTCATTCAAATGATTTTAAGACAATGAAAATATAAATTGATATTAAACGTGCGATAAATTGAATGAAATTGTCTTATAACCACACTATTCTTATATTTTGACAAAACTTAATGGATGCAATATTAATTTTTTCCTGTGCCCGCAGTCTGGTTTTTCTGCTTAAGGGATGTAACTTGCCTTAATCGCAGCAATTAAGCTGTCTATAATGCGCTCGCTAACGTTGTCGGGGTCGTGATATACAGCGGGGTGGCGCACGGCCGCCATTGTGTCTGACCGACGAATGCACGCGAGGGAAATCAGACGGCGCGCGTCGGTCGCTACTAGCTGTAAGATCACGTTCGGTCCGCACTTATGTACAGTTATTGTTTACTACGGCCACTTTATAATGCATTTAATGTGCAATAGCGGTTGAATATATTATCAAATAATACAGGGAGCCAAAGTGCTTACTTCTAGATATTACACTAGATAATAGGAATTTATGAAGGCAGTAAAGAAATAAAAGAAACCAAAAAATACGGTAAGATTATTTAAATTGTTTAAATTATGGTTTAAGCGAAAAATGCGCATTTTTGACGACAAATGACGTCTCAAATTGAGAATTTTGTCAATATTTGCACTCGGCGACAAGTACAAGGAAGGTACTGTAAGATAGAAAATACTGATAACTTCAGCGCCGATGTGTATGTCGCACGCGCTTACAGTTCGGGTTCGGTCACCTGTGAATTAGTTATTTTTAAGACGTTCTTTCTGTGTGTTCCATTGTTGCAGTCGTAAACTAATTTTAATTATTTAAAAGAGTAGTCATTCTCCAAAGAACCCAAGAAATTCTCGATAACAATGTTTTATCTTAGTACATGCAGCGGGTCTCCATTAATTTGATGTGCTTCGAATTTGTAAGTCCACACGAATGAAGATGCGTGTAAAACAGTTAGTGTTCCAATGAGTTAGTTTATACTTCTTTGTTGTAGTAGTATAGTCCGTTAAATATTTCAGTATTTGTAAGATAATTGAAAAAAAAAATAAGAATAAGGGGTATCTCATTACACAGAGGATATGCAAATTTTTTATCACAAATAGGGCCCCCTGTTTATGCACAATTTGGTTTATTCATATTCTTAAGATTTAAATTTTTATCGAGAAGGAAAGGCCGAGAATCACATTTTGATATTAAAATATATTGCTGCCTTCCATACAAATTCGACGTTTTATACCCCGCGTTTCACGTCAAGCTACCGCAAAAGTTTAATCACAAATGCAATCGAGACGGACGGAGAGCGCTAAACAAGCTAAACGCATCACGAATCCGTCAATGGCGCATTGGTTACGCAAACTCGTCGACCACTGTTCCTCAATATTTGATGGGATCGTGATTTGCTCCCGCGATCTAGACGGCCGCTCGGAGCGCATTTCAACAATTAGTGCCGATTAATACGGATTTATGTTTAAGCAGCGGTGTAAGTGGCAACAACGGCATGCCATATCGAGGAATTTTCACAAACTCTTTTTAGTGAAGATCCTTATTACACGTTTGTTAGTTTTCAATACTTCTGACGTCATCCTTTTCCTATTACGTCAACACGTTCCAGATGTGTTTCCTTTGCAAAGTAACAAATATCAGTAACAAATATCTGGAATCACGGTCGATTTACTACCACCTGTTAAGCAGTTTCATTTTTCATCTTCAAAACTCAACATTAGGCCCTGATCTGATGAAGTTATTTTGCAAAGTGAGAACTACCAGTAGTAAATATCTTAAATCACGGTTGATTTATTACCATCCGATATGATTCCATCGTTTATCTCCAGAACTCATCATTAGACCCTGACCTAGTCGACAGTGTAGTTATTTTGCAAAGTAACAACTACCAGTAAAAAATATCTTAAATCACGAGTTGATTTACTACCATCCATTTATACGGGACCACCTCACTAGTATACACTTTCAAACAAAATAATAATATTAAATTTAATAAAAACAAATTCTGGCGTGTGCTTATTACCGACCACATGATAGAACTAAAAAGTGTGTGTGTGTGCGTGCGTGCGTGTGTGTGATATATATATATATATATATATATATATATATATATATAATTTGTATTAGATTAAAATGGCAGCTTAAACACTGGACGCTTTCAAATATTACGTTCCACGTTTACCTGTGATATTTTTTCCAGAAGATCTAATTGTCTATGCATTAAGCGTCGCTTCTTTTGTACGTTAGGAGTTTTCGGAATACTTTTGCTAGCTCCCAAGGGTATGCGTTATATAACTTTCTAAGAATTTATATTAATTTCTTAAAAAAACCAAGTATCATCTCGGATTTATGTTTGGATAATTCACTATTGTGGATGGAAGTTTCTGTCATCCTATTTTTTTTTCTTCAATTTTTGACTGTAAAATATTTAAAGTTTTCGGTATAGGCATTTATATTTCTCGTTTACCTCATTTCTGGTTCCGTACACGATACATGATTGACTTTCTTCTTAATAAGAAAACTGGAAATAAAAACATGGATTCCAAAAAGAAGCATTTTTTTCGACTCAACGTGTATCAGAATTTTCCGTTTCTACTAAGCATAATTTGTTGTGCGACTGCGGCCCGTGAAGCTGCATCGCAGCGTCTGCCGGTGCAGCAGGGGTATGTAAATCGGTACAGGTGGATCGTAAATGCCGAAACGTACGGCTGGCGGGCGTGTATTAGCGCGAGCGTGGAAGAGATTTGTGCGCCCGCGGGAGTGCGCCGGGCGGAATATTTACGCCGAGTGCACGGGCGGCGCCCGCAGCCGCTACGTTGTCGCATCGCACGCGGCAGATGGATTTATGGGCGCGCATTTGATATGTTCCTTTGCACTTGTTGCGCTGTTGTTACGAGATCTTGTTAGATTGCGCAAGGCGTTCTCTTAATGCTATGGATCTACTTCAACTAAAGATATAAGGCGCTCTTAATGGGTGTTTTATGTGATTTTAAAGTGTTTTAGTAGATGTGCAATCATAAACATAACATATTAGCTGTAGCTAAATTTTCAAATTGGTTTTTGCCGGTATTCCTAAAGTTTATTAACCATCTAAATTTATATAATTCGTTGGTGCGTTTCTTAGTTAATGTGTAACTTCTGAACGACTCGACCGATTGAGGGCATATTCATAACAATATGTATGTTTTGTCAAGACGATAGTTGATAACTATGGTAAGATTCCATAGGAGGCGTTTTAATCAAGGTATTGACAAATGCTTTATGGACCAAAATGACGTATATCCACAATATACGGTGGTTTATTGCAGAAAAAGAAAATCGCAAAACCTGAACCTGCAAAGGGCAAAATAATGTCTGCCGAGTCAGCTAGTTTCACTATGCTGTCCGATGACACCGTGTTTTTGTTCTGTGAAAGCTTACCGCACAAATGTCTTGTCATATTCTTCACGATTAGCAAAACCACATAATCTATTTGATATGCCGTTTTTACTAGTGTACTCTGATGTATCGGGGAATAACTGCACGTTATCATATCAAGCCTTTAAGCTAACTTCACTGCCAAAAATGTTTTTTTGAAGTGATGCTCTTGACAGCAAAACAATCAAAAGTATGAATAAATTAGGTGGATATGAAAAAAAAGGGTGCGTGTACTTATGTACGCGCGTGAGAAGTTATACTTCTTTGGCATCATTAAATAATACATACGGATAGATAACCTCAATTATATTGGAGCACTTGAAAAAGTCTATAAACACAATTGTTTCACTAATATTTACGAATAGTAAATATATTAATCAAAATATTGAATTTAAATCACTACTGAATGTAATTTATCAGCACATATATAAATCGCACTTATATGAAACTAAAACACGTATGTGAATGTAGACACTAGAAACATGTGGATAAATACTATGAATATGAAAACAGTGAACAGAGGCGACCTATGAGGAATCTATTTGCAAGTAATTCCATTTAAAACTATTTCTTATCATTGATTTTTAATAAAGGACGTATTGTTTATCTTCGCAAAAATATAAATGGGACGAAACTACTAACAATAGTTTTCGGATTCAAAATTTTGAATATAGAAACTTTACCATCTTGAAATGTGTATGTTATGTTTGCTGCTGCAACCAAAAACGCAGGCCGTTATAATATCTAATCGGTTACCCTACTGATTTTTTAATTGGGCTATCGACCGGCAAAGCTAAATAATTAAATTTAAATAAAAAAATGAACACACTGGTATTAGTCAAGTTAGTCTTTATATGAGCCTTTGAAGTGAAAACTTTTTTTATCGCATTGTTATATTTTCCGTACGACATTGAAATGAGTCGTTTAAAGTCTATCTATTGATATGCTTAATTTCTAACACTAAATTATACATACTCACTTCAAAGGTTGCCTGTTCTTTCTTTTTGTGTTCTAACATCTTAAAAAAAATTCCATAAATTTTTAAATTGTTTTTTCATTCGACTTTTTCTTTGTAACGTAATTTTTGGAAAAACGGTTTGTTATAACATCACTCCGTTCGTCCAGTTGTCACAGACGTTTTTCTCACAAACGGTTCGACGCAGAAACTTGAATTAAACCCACTTTGTATAGTGATTAAGCATTACTTAGCAAATATCTCGATAGTCAAACGAATCACTTTTTTATTTGTTTCATTTTGTATGTCGCGCAGGAATGTTTAGCAATTAAAAGAGTAAATTAAGATAGAAACACACTATTTTGTCGTGTTGTGGCGTGTCGCATCTGTAGCGTATCGGTTTCATATATTTAGTATATATTTAAAGACAATTATTATGGTATTTTGTGTCGCAGCGCGATCTATGTCATGGCGCCGACTGCTCGACCTCGATCGCACCAGAGTGGTGATGGGGGTTTTGGCGCGTCACAACAAAACACACAAATGTGTTTTTAGCGTGATAAGAATTTCAAAACTATTTTTTTCCCGAATTTTATTTAGACTAATTACAGAGATATTGGTGATTGTAAATGTTTATAAAAAAGCATACGCTCAATCTCTATCCATATCTCCAAAATTAGTAGCCAAAATAATGGAAAACTCGCGTTATTATGGAAGGTTTTCTGAAGTTTACGGGAAAACTGTAACGAATTTTTAAGTGTCTAAGTTTTTGAGAAATTCATCATATGTTGCGCATGTGAAAGATGTATTATAAGTATTTATATTTTCAACAATGTAAATATGTTGCAAAGTATAATTAAAAATATCAATAAAATATTCTCATGTTTCAAAATATCACGAATTTCTCAAATATTGTGTGACCCAGGAACGTCATAATATTTTTTCCGGTAAACATTTAGTAACCTTCTTTTTTCATAATTAAAAACTTTAGCATTGCATTGCAGCATGAAGAAATGCGACACGTTTTTGTGCAAAGATCGTAGTTAGCAATATATTGAGAATTATAATAAAATGTATCATTTGATATTCATACAACTGAAAGCAAACATTTTTCTTATATACGAAACTTGCCCGCGCCGAAATTCTAAAACATGTATTCTTAAATTCTTACCATAGTGAAATAAGCGGGCCAGTAAGCTCTACTACAAAAGAGACGTAGCTCATAGGAAAAACTTTGATTATTTTTAAACAAGTTCAAATCGATTTCCCATTACGGGAATTGAGTCTCGAGACATAGAATGAATATTATTTTAACTTGTATTATCTAAGGAAAGAATCTTTCCACGAAAAATTCAGTTCCGTTAGGGATGGCGTCGTGCCCGTCGCCTTTATTCAGTAGGTGCCTCTTTTAAGTCGGCAATTGGGTGGAATAGTGCCGGTCACTCGCCGGGCGCACTCAATGGCCATTGGATTGATACGTGCTCAGTGGGAACTGTTCCAATCGCGGATCGGGGCTGTGTCTCTGAAGTTACCAATTATCTATTGCCTTATTGACAGGTGATTTTATTAGCTTTTTAATTATGTATAATTCACATTGTATTGTGAATGTCATTTGTGTTGAGATGGTATAAAGATTTTTATGTTAACGGTACAATGTGAAATAAAAGAAAGAAACTTTGAGGAATATATTTATAAATTTACCATACAATAAGAGAAGTATATAACAGATGAAAAAAAATGGTTGTCTGTAAAGTCGGTTAACTGACGATAGTTTAACGTGATAACGTCATAAAAAAACATTGATGAAAAATTGCATACTTTTATGAATTAAATTGAATTATTATCACTGAATTATTATTATTTTGTATAATACAAAGAAGGGTTAATTGAAAATTAAATTTTTTTCTATAAATTAACATTTATTTACACTCGTTAGCAGAACTATTCGAACTGCTAGCTCTGACGTCACGCGAGTAGAGAGATAAATTCCGACGCTTGGGCCGATCGTGCCTCTCTATCACTTGTTCCGCGCTCTCGCTTGCACGCTCAGGCTCAGGCGGAACGTGACACTTTTTCGTGCAGCCGGTGTTAATCGATTTATAAGACGTTATCACGTCAAAGTAATATTACTATTTTTGGATATATTTATAAAAACTATTATTCACCAAATTATACACCTGTACCAAGTTCGTGCCGAACCCAGCTAGTGTGAATTTTATCAGAGTTAAGAGGTTTTTATTTAGTGGAAATGCATATATTTTAATTCTTTTCAAATATTCTCTCACTGTTGGAAAATTATATCGTTCTGCTTTACATTGTAATTGTTTGTTCGCGACTTGATTGCGCGTTCATTGTTGATTCCGCTGCCTTCTCTTTGTAACGTCAGATCTTAATAGGTAATCTGCGCCTCGCGCGAATTGATTAATAACAGCTTCCTTTGTGCCAGACTTGTACAGATTGCTCATCTAATCCGCGGTACGAGATTATTAGCTTGATTCAAAGCGGCTGTAGCCTGACGTGTTAGCCTGTGTAGATGCGCATTGTAAGTTTAATCACCACTAAAGACTGTAGATACTATTCTCGAAGCAAAGCAACCGTTTGTATTTCATAAAGTATTTATTACCTTTTTCCGCCCACGAAAGGCGGGCCTCCGAAAAAAACGCGCAGCGTAATGCGTTTATCATCTTTTAAAGGTGTAGATGGACAGTTTAGCCTGCGTAGACGTTTTGGGGTGCACTAGTCTAGTGTTCCGGTAGCTGTCGGCAATACAAATTATGGTTTCCTGTTTGCCGTCCGATAGTCCAGGCTGCGATATTTATCTGAGCTTTGGCACGCACGGTTCGGGTCGTGGCGTGCCGAAGCGGGAGTTACGGGGTTGTAGCTTTTCGGCGTAATCGTGTTAGCGATTACGGGGTACATCGGATTTGCGATTTTAGTAACGAGCGGGTGTTTTGATTTAAAATCTTTTTATGTAACGATGGCATGTTTTGAGGTAACGAATGATACTGTTACGATGTTTTCTCTAATGTTCTTGTGTTATTATTGTCTTCTTCTAGTGGTCGATGCGAAATTAATAAATTTGTTCAAACATCGTTAATATAGATATTTTTACTAAGATTAGACAGTTTTGTAAAAGTTTTTTTAGTTAATTTAGAATTAAAATCGGGCGTAATAAAGAAAGTGGATATTGCGACGATTATAAAGAAAAAGCTAATTGAATAATTATGGGCCTGTAGTAAATGATTTGAGCCAACGCTCTGTATGTAACGACAGGTTTGTATAGTATAGAAACATTTAGTTTTACGTATATAGGATATACTTGATTGACCTTAAAAATCCGCTTATACCACAATATTATTCTTCTTTCTTCTTTGTCAATACTAACGCCTGGTGCAGGCCAAGGCTTTCCTAATCTGCTCTCTCCTGGCAGTACGACTTGATGCAAGGATTCTCCACCTGTTGACTCCCAAATTTTGTAAGTCCTTCTCTACACTGCCCAACCACCTTGTAGGTAGTCTTCCTCTTCTCCTTGTACCTTCAATCTTCGCGAACGTCAGTTTTTTAACTGGGTCTTCTGTCGAAAAACGTGTCCCTGATTCTGTAGGACTTGATTACTCTCAAAATGTTTGCTTGCCCATATTTAGTTTAAATTTCGTTGGTTTATCTCCAGATATTATTTTCTTTGACCGCTCCAAAAATTGATCGAAGGATCTTTCTTTCAAAGATGAGTAGCTTATTCTCTTCTGCTTTATTGATTGCCCAGGTTTCGCTATCATACAAAATGATAGGTCTAATGAAAGTTTTATGTAGATTTATTTTTGTATTAACAGAGATGTGTTTTGATTTTAGTTGTCTTTTTAGACCATAGTAACATCTGTTTGCCATCAAAAAGTCGGTTCCCAATTTCAACTTTTATCTCATTTTTACTGGTGATGAGTGTGCCCAGTTATTTAAACTGAGTGACTCCTTCAACGGTATAATTTCCAATTTGGAGCGACTGCACATCATGCGTTCTAGAGCTTACTACCAAAAATTTTGTTTTATCTTTGTATACTGCTAAGCCAATATCTCTAGCAGCAGTTTCAAGGACAATAAACGTCTTCATAACGTCTTTCTTGGTTTGCCCAACTATATCAATGTCATCAGCGTAGGCCAGCAATTGTGTAGATTTTTGCAGAATGGTATTTTTGGTGTTAATCCCTGAGTCCCTTATAACTTTTTAAGGGTTATATTAAATAAGATGTTTCTTAGTTCAGTGTTTCTTAGTTCCCCTAATGTAGGTGTGTCAACATTTTGTGTTTGTGGTTCGATATTAGATATGTCATTATTAACATCTTCTTCCACCGGGTTATCTCTACCGAAAAGAACATCCTTGAAGTGTTCTCTCCATCTATCCATTGCCTCTGCGTTATTACAGGTTAGTTCACCGTTTTTCTTTCTGAGGGTCACAGTTCTAGAATGGAAATTTTTTCTTACGTCATTAACCAATTGGCATACATTTACAACATCCAAATGCATTAACAACTTGCAATATACCACAATACTGCATATTGTAAATGCACGTAGATAGATATAGCTTCACCGTAGGGGTTTCAAGATTGTCAACTTTCCCGCTTACATTGTATGCGGTGTGCGATTTGTATCGCGGTTGACCACTATCCATGTTACACGCGTTGTGTCGCTCGTAAAATATCGCCCGCCTAAACATACTTGCTATTCCTCGCTACTCGCTTGGCGTGAGTGCTGCTTTTATTACGATCAACTATGTCAGTATAGGTCAGGATGACTCTTGGACACCGCGTCTTCATTGGCGTTGCCAGAATGCGGATTAAGATGCAAATATTAAGACGACGTGAGCGGATGGTGAAAAATTGACTTAGTTTTAGCGCGCTGTCTTTATATGCGTATTTCCTATTTATATGTATTGTGAGATTTATGAATGTATTTGAAAATAAGGAGAATTAGAAACATATTTATTTATGTTATTTACATGATATTCCAAAAATATGTACATTTTTCAATAACGATTATGTACAGATTTATGTAACAATTACCTTAATTACCACTCTATCCTACAACAAATTAAATCACTCTCTAGTGAGTACGTGACCAGGTTGAATATCATAGAAACCTATGGGCAATAATTGTCCGTTGCTTGTATGACTTGCAACCACCATAGTTTTATATCTAGGACATTTGTGATTTGGTCTTCGCTGTGGGGTTCGCTCAGTATATATTAAAATATTTTTAAACTACACAGACTTACAAATCTGAAGCCGATACGACCGGTCGTGGATTTGAAAAAGGAGTATTTTAATAATCTCTTAAGTATTTTATTACACGTATTATAAAAATAAACATATTCTATTGCGTCTTGATTGTTTTGGAAATGAGTTCTTAAAAAACGGGCACATGCGTGTCGGACAGACATAAAGTGGAATTCATTAGGTGTTTATATCTCCAAAAGTTTTAATTATACATGTAAGTTAATCTGTTTAAACTGTTGATTTAAATTATTGAACAAATTTTTAATTCAAATTATCTAGAATTTTTTAATCCCATCGTTGGAAAATCCAAGTTTAATATTTCCCAAATATGACTAACAAATAAAGAGTGGTAAATATAACCTTGATATAAAAATCTATTCAATGATTTGCGATGAGACGTGTCAAAAATAAAACGCTCCTCACATTGGTTTTTTTTTTAAATTGTCACTGAACATTTATTCAGATCGTCACATTAACTATTATTTTACATAATTATATATATGACCATATATATATATATATATATATATATATATATATAAATAATATAGTATATTAATCATATAAGTAAGACGGCAATGGAGCTTCAAACGTGTCTTGACACCTCAACTTTTAAGTTTATCAGCAATTTTGCGTGATTGTATTGTGACTTGGCAAAATTTTTGTTTCCCAGTAAGTTTTTGATCACTTTGATGATCTTAATATTCGTTTACACTTTCGTTCAATTAACGATTTTTAAACACGTTCAATAACGTGTTTAAAAATCTCATTACATATAGCAGCAACTGCCTAGTGAATTTATGCAATTGCGTGAAGTCAATTCTACTTTTACTTCGTATCCTTTATTTAAAATGTAATACTTATGTGCATTTTCTTGGCTGCAATTCGGGGTGGCAAGACTTGATAAAACGTGATTTGACTCGGAACCACAGCAAATGTTATTTATAGACGCTTAAGAGAAAAATCTTCAATTTAATTGGGTGCATTTCCACCGCTCTCTGCTTTGTCACCGTATTTGTTTACTATAGTTACGTTTACCATAGTCGGATATAATTAATGTTATATTGAAAAGTTTGTAAAATATTCTTTTTAAAGTTCTGGAAAAATTCTTTGATTTCAAGTGAAAATAAAATATTGAAACGCATATAGTAGCAAGTATTCAGCAGACGCTAACCTTTTGTATAAATAATTTATATGATATTATCCCGTTTGTATTCCTGTACTGCTTTGCCAGGTCTTTTATGAATATATATTTTAATAAAATTAGTAACTGGTTTATTATCATCCTACGGTTCAATAATTCGATAGCATTGAGCTTATTAGGTATATTCAAGAGTGTCTGACGTGGTTCCGTGACGTTACTGCTGAGTAGCTCCCACTCGTGTTAAAAATGGAATTTAAACATGTTCTGTATTGAACATGTTCTTTTGTAAAATTTTCTTTGCAATTCTAGTTTCCCGTATAGTTTTGCTTAATTAGTCTCTTATTTTTTTTTCGAATAATCGAACATTACCGAGAACGTTTTTCATTTTTAAAATTTTTCAATTGTTGATATAATGATTATTACATCGCAGTAATAACGGTAGAAGAAATTCCTTGTTTTCACGAAGATTATTTGCAATTGCTTTTATTTGTTTTGATCCGCGTCGTTAACAACACAATACAACTAAGTCACGTACGAATACGACAACCGTAGGTGTTAGTGAAATAGAACAAACATACAAAGCGATTTAAGGTAATATCAAATGAGGCGACGTACTCTGTCCCCGCAGTGCTATTTGGGTGCATAGCGTGAGCGTGTGCAAGCGGCGCGGTGAGATGGGAGGCCGGCTTGAAATATGCCCTGCAGATGCGGTACGTGTCTGCCGTGAGAGGTGCGTGGGACGCGGGCGGCGTGCCAGGCAGGAGCGTCCATTACTGCATACGCTATGCGCACCTCCGCCGGTGGGTCATTTCTTCCCGTCGTTAATGGATTTGACGGGAAGTGGATGATGTTTATGATCGTTATGATGCTCGCGATGTTCACGTGACTCATTTTATGATTTAGTTTTTGATTTATAGTTTTTGAGGGCGGATTGATTCAGTACGGTGCAACGACGTCGGCGGAATAGAGGTTAATAATAATAAGAACTGATCTAAAAAAATACAGACGAACTCACTGTAGTCTTTTTTTATGTGTTACGATTACACGACTCGCACATAATGATTTGTTTATGTACTCTTAACGAGTACCTGCGCGGCAAAAATTGTGTAAACGAAATGTGACCCGTTTTTTTATATGTTCTCTAAGGTTTTTAATACGATTAGTTATTTTTAATCACACTAACAATGACGTTTTAGACAAGTTCAAATTGATTTATAATTACGGGAATTGAGTCTCGAGTCATAGAATGAATATTATTTTAACTCGAAGGAAAGAATCTTTCCACAAAGAAATTCAGTTCCGTTAGGGATGGCGTTCTGACCGTCGTCTTCATTCAGTAGTCGGCAATTGGGCGGGATAGTGCCGCCACTCGCCGGGGGCACTCAATGGCGATTGGACTGTTGAGTGCTTAATGGGAACAGTTTCAATCGCGTATCGGGGCTGTGTCCCTAAGGTTATAAATTATGTATTGCCTTATAGACAGGTAGGTTTTATTAGCTTTTTAATTATGCGTAATTCACATAGTATTGTGATTGTCATTTGTGTTGAGTTGGTATGAAAAATTTTGTGTTAATGATAATAAATTTGATACAATGTGAAATAAATGAAAGGAAATTTATGGAACGTATTTTATTACATTTACCGTATAATAAGAGAAGAATAACAAGTCAAAAACCTGCGTATTTCAATAATGATTAATAAGTTACTTAACATTTAATATATTTAGAGAGAACTCAATACAATTACTCGTAATTACAACTGATATTCTCGTGCGATTGTAGGAGTCGATGTAATCGATTGTTGTAAAAAATTATTTCCGTCATGGAAAGTTATCATGTACGAAGATGTATCATCTGTGCCACAGAATTGATCCCCTAACAGTTTAAAAATAATCAAAGTTTTTCCTATGAGCTACGTCTCTTTTGTAGTAGAGCTTACTGGCCCGCTTATTTCACTATGGTAAGAATTTAAGAATACATGTTTTAGAATTTCGGCGCGGGCAAGTTTCGTACATAAGAAACATTTTTGCTTTCAGTTGTATGAATGTCAATGGGAAGGGCGCGTTGTGAGAAATTAAAAATAAATTTTTTTTTATTAAAAATTGTCTATAGGATAATTTTCGAGATATTGCTAACTATGGACGTTCCACGAAAACATCTCCGTCTCCTTTTGTCTCGGAATGCTAATGGAGGCTACTAAAATTTTAGCGAAAAATATTGTAATGATTTTACATCCCACATTATTTGACAAATTTCCGATGTTTTTACTCATGAGGAATATATACTTTGCGACATGTTTCCTGGACTATTAAATGAGTATGGCTTGTGTGTGTGTGTGTATATATATATATATATATATATATATATATATATATATATATATATATATATATATATACGGGAGCGGCTGAAAAGTTTTGAGCTTAAATTCCTTCAGGTATTACTAATGACTCGCGCAGGACATCACTAATTGCGAGTATCCTAAGAAATATAAATGTCAAGTTTCATGTCATTAGCATCATTACGCTTTTAGTAACAGAACCATAAAACGTCACCATGTCCAAACACCGTTAACAAAACGCCGATGGAAATATTTGAAGAGATGTACATAAATGTCAGCAATTTATGGAAAGTCTGCACCTTCATCTACGACCGTAAAACGTTGGAGCCGAGAGTTCGAACACGGCAGGGAGTCGCTCGAAGATGATTTCAAGTTGGGACACTCAAACACCGCCGTTACCGAAGAAAACATTGAAAAAGTGAAAAAAACTTGTTCTCGAAGATCGGCGAATCAAGTTGTGGCAGATAGCTGAAGCCATGAGCTTTAGAAACAAACGAATCGGCAACATTTTGCATAATCATTTGCACATGAAAAAGGTGTGCGCGCGATGGGTGCCGAAAATGCTCACGCCGCTTGACACAACTTCGCAGGAATTTTTGGACATCTGTGGCGATAATCCTGACGATATTTTTTCTCGTCTTGTCACTGATGATGAAATATGGATTCGACAGTACGATCTGGAGTCAAAATAGTCAATGCAGTGGATAGAAAAGGGGGGAAAGCCGCCACGGAAGTTCAAAGTGGAAAGAACGGCGTCCAAGCCCATGACCACTGTTTTTTGGGATTGTGAAGGAATTTTGTTCATCGACTACCTTCCTTTCTTCAAAAATACTACAATGAACGGAGACTATTACGCCGTATTGTTGACAAAAGTGCCTCAAGTTGTTGTCGAGAAAAAGAGAGGAAAACTGGCTAAAAGAGTCCTGTTTTTGTACGATAATGCGCCCGTCCACACTACGCTTGTTGCAAGACAGGATTTGCCTCGCTGAGACAGGATTTGAAGAACTCAACCCGCCCTACAGTCCAGACCTAGCGATTTTGTCTTCTTTTCTTTAAAAAGAGACCTCCGGAGACGATGATTTTCCAGTGACGAAGAAATTAAGACGGCCATAAACGAACATTTCGAAGACAAAAACGGCGAATATTTTTTGACCGGGTTAAAAGCCCTTTTTAATAAATGTAGGAAGCGTATTGAAATAGAGGGAGATCAAAACTTTTCAGCCGCCCCTCGTATAATGTAATTGGTTTCTCGAAAACGATTTCGATGAAATTTGATATACTTATTGCTTGGGTGATTATATTTAATCATTTCGAAGATGTGCCAAATCGATTAAGTATTTTGGCATTTAAAATTTTGGAAATTGCGACAAACGCAATTATTATTATGACTTAATATCTTCTGTATGGAAAAAAATAGCAGAAGGGAAGAGGAAGACGAAGGCTAAAGCGAAGCAGAAAAGGGACGGGAAGTGGAAAAAAGCACGTTGAAAATAGAATATCGTCAATAGAATGGTCAAAAATTACCATTCTATTGAGATTCAAAGTAAATCTAATACCTTTAAACGAGCAATTCCACGTTTCTACGGGAAATTCGAAATAAACCGAGCAATGCTCGGTCACCAGTTTGTCGCAATTTCCAAAATTTTAAATGCCAAAATAACCAACTACATTGTTAAAAGATATTATTAGTATTTGTGAATGGAAACACCAACATTTATATATTATCTATAAATGTGTAGGGAACTTTCTGGCGCGAGTTATGCTAGCAATACGTCTTTAAGTTATACCTTACCTCATGCTGTGTACATGATAGTCTAATATGTATAGAATGTTTAGAGAAAGAAAGGGTTAATCCCGTCTTACCTTGTAATTTGGCTAATCGCCACAGTACACCCTGCACAACAAACTTAACATATATAAAGGCCAGGTCATTAAATTACTTGTAATATTACATTTTATTTATTGTTCTAAAATGTTTTATCTCTTTTGTTTGCAGGTAATTGTTTGACGTGCGTCTGTTATTCGTGTCATTACCACACGCACGTTGCTGTCGTTTTGGTGTGAGGTATTTATGTAAATCTTTAATAAATATTGTGCGCGCGTTGATTGGACTTGTCTGCGTTAAACATGTTGTTTAAATGAAAATAATTCTGAAATCTATCAAAATTATCTATTTATTTATACAATATATTC